>CM066984.1:98100690-98700690 GCA_033977485.1 Hydrangea macrophylla
TAGTATTATATCTGGTTATCTAGTAGTCTTGCATGTTAGTTATAGTTATACAATTAGTTTTCATAGATTCATTGCGAAAATCATAAGCAAACACACCTTTAATGGAACTTTACGTTAAAAACGAATCTGAGACACTTCAGACGATGTCTGAGTAGTCCCCAGGTTGGGAGATCACAATGAAACTGTGATCTCAAGCCTCTGCCATGCAGCAGAATAATTCCTGTGTTCGATCCATCGAAAAAGCTCGATCGATCGAAACAGAGATACAGTCGAGCGATCGAAGTTAGTTCAATCGATCGAGGGATGAAGATATTCGATCGATTGAAAGCGCGTCGATCGATCGAACCTTCTGATTCTTGAGAACAGTCTATGCAGTATTCCTAGACTTTCTGCTTTACTGATTTGTTATCAAATTGTCCCCAAACGCTCAGTTTGTCAAAACAGTCTGTAAACTTTAAGCCTTGAGGCATTTTTCTTCAATATATTTTGCAAACCACCCTCAATGCTAACACCGTTGTAGGTGAGAGTCTAAACTATTGTTTTAAACCGTTTTTGTGTATTTCAAACTTAATTGTGATGATATGGTCCCGGACATGAAAGGACTATAGATTCTTTATCCTAAGAGAAATACGGAATACTGTAGAGAGTGTACTCCATTGAGCTTCAACGTAACTGCATGGTAGATGGCTAGGTTGCGGTGGATTTGTGTATTCCCAACATTTCCCTTCATTAAGAAAAATACGTTTTAAATCATCGCCTTAATTAATTAGTTGGTAATTAGTTTAATCTAGTTTCATTGTTTTATCTTTAGTAGTTGATAAGTTGTGGGACTTTGTGTTCTGCATTATTTACAATGTTGATTTTTATTTTCTTGTTTGAGATTAATCTAAGTAATTAGTTTAACACCTTCCTTGTGGGATTGACCTAGACTTAACCAGACTACTACTTGCACGATTACCTACACTTGGGTATAGCACACAAGCGCACACAGAAAAATTCTCGTGTCAGTTTCTCTAACCAATTCCTGTCCCAACAATTATGTATCTCCAACTTCTGCCCAGCACAACGGAGAACGACATGGTCGTCCTTACAATGCTACGAACGGAGCCATACCAATACTCATGTGATAACTGTTGTTGTAGGCAAATTTAACTAGAGGCAAGTGTGTCTCCCAAGATTCTTTGAAATTGATAACACAAGCCCTAAGCATATCCTCCATGATCTGATTACCACGCTCAGTTTTCCCATCTGTCTGAGGGTAAAAAGCAGTACTCATCTTGAGCGAGGTTCCCATAGCTTCTTGTAGACTTTCCCAAAATCCAGAAGTAAAACGGGCGTCACGGTCTAACACAATTGACACAGGTGCACCATGAAGTCGCCTAACTTGTTGTATGTACATCCGGCTCATCTTTTCCACCGGGTATGTCATATTATAAGCAATGAAATGAGCAGACTTCGTCAATCAATCCACGATTACCCAAATGGCGTCATGATTTTGCTGCAATCGAGGCAATCCCACTACAAAATCCATGGTTATATGCTCTCACTTCCAACCAGGAATAGGTAGCGGTTGCAACAATCCTGACGGTCTCTGATGTTCGGCCTTGACTTGTTGACACGTCAAGCACTTGGACACAAATTCGGCCACATCCTTCTTCATACCTTTCCACCAGAAATTTCTCTTCAAATCTTTGTACATTTTTGTCCCTCCCGGGTTAACTGTATATCTTAACTTATGTGCTTCTTCCAGAATGTCTTTCCTTAATTCACCACAATCCGGCACACATAATCTATTCCTGCATCGATATCCTCCATCGACTCCCACCTTCCATTATGTCGGGTCTTTCTCTGACATCTTCACGAACCATGTCTAAAACTTCTCATCTTATTTCTGAGCTCCAATAATGCGGTCAATAAGAATAGGCTGTAGGATAAGACATCCAAAAAGTTGTCCTTCTTTTTCCTCAGCACCCTGTACGTCGAATTCTGCCAACGTCTCCAATGCTCGCCATTCTCTAATCATTAAGGAGGCGATCGTTTCCCGAGTCTGCCGACTCAGAGCATCAGCGACCACATTAGCTTTACCAGGGTGATACTCTAACATGAAGTCGTAATCTTGATCAGCTTCATCCATCTGCATTGCCTCATGTTCAACTCTTTCTGTGTAAACAAATATTTCAGGCTCTTGTGATCGAAGAATAAATCAAACTTCTCATCGTAGAGATAATGTCTCTAAATCTTGAGTGCGAAAACTACTGCTGTCAACTCCAAATCATGAATGGGATAGTTCAACTTATTCGGCTTCAGCTGTCTGGATCCATAGGCGATAACTCTGCCATCTTGCATAAGAACACACCCTAGTCCTTGATATGATGCGTCACTAAAGATAGTGAACTTCTCATCAGGCTTAGGTATAGCTAGTACCAGTGCGGTAGTGAGTCTCTCTTTCAACTCTAGAAAGGCGCGTTCATGCTTCTCTGCCCACTCGAACTTCAAATTCTTCTTTGTCAACCCAGTCAAAGGTGTAGCTATTTTAGAAAATCCCTCAACAAATCATCTATAATAGCCTGCGAGTCCAAGGAAACTCCAAACTTCTGTAGGGTTGATCGGCCTAACCCAGTTTGACACAGCATCCATCTTGGACGAACCCACAAAAATTCCTTGAGATGACACCTTGTGTCCCAAAAATTTCACTTCTTGCAACCAGAACTCACACTTACTGAACTTGGCATACAAGTGGTGGTCCTTGAGCGTCTGCATCGCAATCCGTAGGTGTTGCTCATGTTCTTCTGCTGACTTAGAATATATCAAAATATCATCTATAAAGACGATGACAAACTGATCCAAATAAGGCTTGAACACTCTGTTCATCAGATCCATAAACACTGCCGGGGCATTCGTCATCCCAAATGGCATTACCAAAAATTCATAGTGACCATATCGGGTTCTGAATGCAGTCTTAGGTATGTCTTCCTTTCGTACCCTCAAGTGATGATATCCCGACCTTAGATCTATTTTGGAAAATGCGTAGCTCCCTGTAACTGATCAAACAAGTCATCAATCCAAGGTAAGGGATACTTGTTCTTGATAGTCACGCGGTTCAGTTCTCTGTAATCGATACACAACCGAAGTGTTACGTCCTTCTTCTTCAAAAATAACACCGGTGCTCCCCAAGGCGATGTACTTGGACGTACAAAACCTAGGTTCTCGAGCTCTTGAACTTGTTCCTTCAATTCCAACAGTTCGGTGGGGGCCATTCTGTAGGGAACCTTGGTGATCGGTACGGTACCCGATATAAGCTCAATACAGAACTCTAGACTTCTCTTGGGCAGCAAACCAGAAATGTCTTGAAATACTTCTTCGAAGTCCTTGACTACAGTTATAGATGACACTGTCGCTTCTGTACTGATGACTTTGATATTTGCTAAGCATCTCGTGAGGAACATATCTCCCGAAGGGTTACATTAAAAATCAAAGGGTTGATTCTCATTGTCGGGGAATATAATTTTCTTCCTCGCACAATCCAACTTCACTTGATTCTGAGAGAGCCAATCCATTCCTAGGATTATGTCGAACTCCTTCATTGCTAGGACTATCAACCTTGCCAGGATTTTACGGTCTCCTAGCCATAAAGGACAATCTTTGCACACGTGTCCTAAGCTGACTGCAGCTCCTAATGGCGAGGTAGCCCTCAAAGCTTTCTCTAAACGATGAGGTAAGATACCAAATCTCTGAATTGTATTAACAGATATGAACGAAAGAGCAGCACCCGTATCAAATAAAACTTTAACTTGCGAGTTAAATAGAGTTATTGTACTCCACAGTTCCACTGCTTATTGATCAGGTTGAGCTTCTTCATAACCTCCTTCTTCATACCCAGTCTCGTCATAACTAGCAGCATTAGGAATAACAGCATTCATGCGAGTCTGACCTTGCTGACCATAAGTCACTTGCTTAGGGGCAGTACAGAACTTGCTGATGTGACCTAGTTCACCACAGTTGTAGCAAACTATGCCTTGCTGAGCAGCATGCCTTGGTGCCTTGCAATCTCGAGCCAGATGACCAGGGTTGCCACAGTTGAAACATTTTCCAGTGCTACTTCCTTCACCAACTCGAGGTTGAGTCGGATAGGTAATAGCTTGAGTCTTCTTGTTTCTGTCAAAATTCCTCTTCTGCCCTTAGGTATGATTCATTGGTGGTCTATTTCCAAAGTTACCCCTTTGAGGTGGCCGGAATTCGAATTGTTTACAGTTCACTCGAGCATCCTCTTCCAGATCAGTAGCCAAGCCAACCAATCCCTCAAATGACTTATCTAGGTGACCGACAGTCAGGCGGGGAATTTGCGGTGTTAGCCCTTGGTTATACTTCTAAATCGTCTTCTCCTCAGTATCAACCATATGATGGGCGAATCGAGACAGACTCTCGAACTGTGTGGTGTAGTCTTGCACCGACTTGGTTCCTTGTGTTAGATCCATGAACTCCTTCTCTCTCATGTGCCTCTCCGTAGCTAGGAAATACTTCTCCGAAAATCTCCCTTTGAACGCAGTCCACATCATTCCCATTGCAGCTCCATTCCCGATAGTAGCTATGACCGAATCCCACCAATCTGTGGCAGCATCAGTTAATTAAAAGGTAGCTAATCTCCTCTTGTCCATCTCATTGCACTGGACAGCTTCGAACATGTGGTCCATCTGTCTTAACCACTGTTCCGCTTTCCATGGTTCTGCGGTACCCACAAACTGCTCGGGTCTGAGCGCACGGAATCTCTCTAGCAGCTTATATCCAGTTTGGCGGTCTCATCAGT
This sequence comes from Hydrangea macrophylla, assembly GCA_033977485.1. Lineage (NCBI taxonomy): Eukaryota > Viridiplantae > Streptophyta > Magnoliopsida > Cornales > Hydrangeaceae > Hydrangea > Hydrangea macrophylla. Next base: position 98,105,495 of record CM066984.1, read on the forward strand.
TTTCATTCTGATTGCTAACCCTTTCGAGACGTCTGACGAAAGCTTCAAACATTCCTGTGGGATCGGCAGCCTCAGGTGCTCCCTCAATCAAATTCTTGTTCCTCCTTAGTCCTCCAGCCATTCTATGCATGATAGTGATAGCAGAATGAGGAAAATGCATGCAACTTAAGTATAAAGTAGTTTAAATGACAACAACATTCAAAAGAGTATTTCTATATATATAACTTCTTGTCAAGTTGATACAAAAAGCGTGTATGATCAGATCAGTGCCTACCCTATCTGTATGGGTTAGGACACACATTGTCCATGCAAGAGTTAATGCCAAAAATGGGGTTATTGCCCTACTTTCTAATGCATGTAATTACAGTTTGCAGAAAGAGAATAGAGCTACTAGTCAAAAATGGTAAATATAAGCGACATCTAAACGGTCAGTCATCGCGATAGGTAGCAATCAAAAGGTCAAGCGAGTCGGCCTGATGAAGTCGGTGAACATGAGAGGGGCCTGCCCCAAAATTACAGCTATGTGAGGTCAACAACGAAGCAGGTCCAGGGGCATCTGCCTCTGGCAAAGCTAGCTCGAGTGCTAGTGCCTCCTCAAGGTCAACTGTGAAGTCGTCCCAACCTATGCCATCCTCATCATCGACACCCTTCCTACCTATAAGAGCCAAATGAACCACCTCAGCGCCATCCTCATCAGCGGGGACAACTGGAGGAGGCATATCCAGCTGTGCAAGGTGAGCCTGCACAACCTGAACCTCAAGGGGTAAATAGAAAGTGTCATTGTTAACCAAGCGAACCATCTCTACAAGCACTAAGCGTTGAATCTCGATAAAGTACAAGATCTCAAGGCAAGCACGAGGTAAATCAACCAGCCCTAATACGTGGATCTGGTGCCAGAGATCTAACTTGACGGTAGCAGCTGCACGTTGCCCAATAGTGGTAAAATAAAGTATCGCAGAAGCCAGTACTATCGCTCCTACAGTAACCCAATGCCCTCCAAAAGCATCAGGTACAAAAAGGGGCTAAGCTGGATCCATACCTGAAAAAGGTACTAACTTAAATCAGGAAAGAGATAATCTTAGGCGTTTGGGATCTGTGTCTATCCTCCTTGTCATATCATCAGGGTGCAAAGCTTAAGCAAACAGATCGTGGAATCGGGTCTAAACTGGTAAACCCTAACCTGGCTAAACTATCTTGAGATAAATAATAACCTGGCTCTGATACCACTAAATCCTGTCACGTCCCGACGTAGCATAAATATGGAAAGCGTTTAATTTCCTTTATGGACCCGTAGGTCGCGACAGTTTTAAGGATCGATTCCATCCCAAACGTCAAACAACAAAAAACTATAATTAGAGTAGAGCAATCAAAGTTTACAAATATTTTTCTAACTTATTACATATTACAGCACAGGGTCTACTAAGGCACAAGCCGCCTTAAAATAAAACAATATCTATCGTCTATTATAGTCATCCTTAGTACAAAATAGTTCATGAATTAAAGCATAGAATATTAATAACAGTTTTATCTTCCAAAAGCAGCCGTTCTCAGTTTGCATAGTCATAAGGCACCGCGTAGTCATAACCTGAAAAGCCTGAACACGAATGTCCAGGGCACATCAATGCCGTCAGCTTCAAGAAGCTGGTGAGTATTAGAAACATAACTTTGAATGTAAAACATATTCATTTACCTCTTTCCATTTCTCGATTAATTCAACAAGTTTATATTAAAGCAAGGAGTTCATTTTAGGAAACAAGCACAATATTATTTAAAAGATATGATTCACATATATGTGACCGTGTATGAGAACAATGCACCATCTCATCTTACCGACTCTTTTCTCTCGACAAAACCCAACAATCCACTATCACACCAGTATCTTTGAAATACTCCGATAGCCACACTTTAGCACAGGGGTGCTAGGGAATGTCCAGTTTACCTCACACTTTGGTCTGGGGTACATGGGAGTGTCCAATGCCTTACACTTTAATACCTAATCCGCCATGCAAATACCGGAGGAACCCTCACGCAGTATCCAGACTCGGGTATCAGGGAGTGTCCGTAGGCCACACTTTAGCACTACCATGGGTGCCAGGGAATGTCCAAGTTTGGCTTCACACACTTTGACGCTACCATAGTCGTCAGGGAGTGTCCGGTTTTACCACCGTCGCATTTCAAAGACACCCTCGCCGCAATCTCAATCACAACACACTTTGGTACTCACTTACCAGGGAGTGTCCACAACACAATCTCAACCGCACTCACTATGCCACACTGACCATTACTCTTTTCCATACTGACCAACATTCACACTCACCATGCATGTACAATTGACTCCACATGTATGTCATGAAACTTTAAAACATGAGGTAAATTACTGAATTATATAAACGACGTGCGTTCGGGAATTGATAGGTCATAATACCACGTTCTAATCGTCCAAACATAACCAAATAGGATTCTGTTTAAGTAAATTTCCCAAACGGAGCTTTAACAGTTCATAAAATATCACCCAAACAGTTCCTTAACACAAGAAAAGCAAAAACTAGAAACTGCCAGAAGTCGCGCGCGCAGGCTGCTCGCGCGAAGGTCGCTCGCGTGGGCCGCTTGCGCAATATGCCCATTTTTTGTTTTATAATAAAAACATTTTCTGTCTGCCTGGGACCAGCCACCTCGCTTGCGCGATCGCACGCGCGAGTTCATGCAGAAGCTTCGTCTTCCTCGCTGGTTTTCCCCTGTTTTAGTCTTAAGGGGTCTTTTTGGCCCATTTTGCAAATCCGAAGCACATAGGATATATAATGTATGGATCTCTTTGGTTTTTCATAAGGATTATGAATCCATAATCAATTTTACATGAATCAATCTATAACTTTAGAATTTTATGAAAGATTACAAAATGATAAAACTTAATTTCTAATATACTTTTTCATATGAACAAGTTGAGTTTTAAAACTTTAATCATGGCATCTACAACATGTAATCTATCATAATTATCTAAGAAAATGGATTTTGGTTGAGTTTGAAAAATCTTGATTTCAAGCTATGGAGTTTCAAACGTAAGATCAACAATGGTGATTAATAATTTCATACAACCAAGTAGTAACTAAGCATGAATTACATTTAAGAGTGAGTTTAAAATACTCACTGTGACTGTGATTGAAGTAATTGTTGAGAAAGAGATAAGATATAAAAATTCCACCACAAGCTTGGCTATGGTAATTGAGTTCTCTCTCTATATAATTTTTCAGTAGGATGAACTCTCAACTCTCTCTTTTCTCTCTGTGAATGTAATGTGCAGGAAACTGAGAGTAATGGAGAGTGTTTATGTTTATAAAGGATTTTTTGAACTTGGTCCCCAAGTTCTTTCACTTATACTCAACAAAAGATTTAAATTTGTTAATATCATAAATATCAATTATGCACAGCACATATGTACATACGTATACACATATACATAGATTCTAAACTGCAAATGTCTCCCAAATTGGTTGAAAGGTCATGTAGAGTACTAGGGGGCAACTATAAGGTGTTTGGGTAAAGTAGATTAAGTCTTAAGTTAACACACTCATACAATGCATTGCCAAACAAGGCCTAAGTCAATGATTAGTTGCCATTAATAGAAATAAAGCACAAGTCATTTCACACTTTACGTCAATTCCAAACTCTATGCAATTTTAATGTGGCGCGGACAGTCTTGAACATAAACTAGTATTTTCGTGGCGCGGTGTTCACCACAAAAATACGGAAAATTCATTTTAACGTATGAAGTACTTTTCCGGTTTTATAAAAATACTGTTTGAGTCAAAAGAAATTATTTTCACCGTTTTGAAATAAAGATTTGAAATTCAACACAGGTGTCACTAAAGTTTATATAATTGCAGTCTGGCCCCAAAAATTCTAATATGAAATAAAACAAATAACCAGATTTAACACGTGAGAATGGTAATTAAAATAAAAGCAGACAATGTATATTAAATATGACAATGCAAATAAATGAAAATGCAGGTTATTACATCCTTCCTCCCTTAAACAGGATTTTGTCCCCGAAATCAAGACTAACTAGTCCTGAAACAACTCCGGGTACTTCTTCCTCATCTCAGCTTTAACTTCCCACGAGGCTTCATTCTCGTCATGGTAATTCCACTGAACCTTCACCAATGGAATGTCCTTGTTCCTCAACTTCTTGATACTCTGATCCAAAATCTTCACGGGCCTCTCCTTGTAAGAAACTTTATGACTCGTCTCAATATCATCATAACTAACTACATGCGAGAGGTCGCGTATATACTTTCTCAGCATACTCACATGGAATACATTGTGAACCCCAGACATCTTTGGTGGTAGCGTCAGTCGATAGGCCACTTTCCTGACACTTTCAAAAATCTCGAACGGTCAGATGAATCACGGAGCTAGTTTCCCTCTGTTGAGACCAAAATGTACCACTCCTCAAGTCGGTGAAACCTTAAGAAGCACATGATCTCCGATACTGAACTCCAAATCCTTCCGGCGTCGATTGGTATAACTCTTATACCGGCTTTGAGCAGTCCTCATCCTTTCCTTGACCAAAGAAATCTTTTCGTTGGTTCTCTAACCAATTCTGGTCCCAACAATTATGTATCTCCGACTCCTGCCCAGTACAACAGAGAATGACATGGTCGTCTATACAATGCTTCAAACGGAGCCATACCGATACTCGTGTGATAATTGTTGTTGTAGGCAAATTCAACTAGAGGCAAGTGCGTCTCCCAAGATTTTTCAAAATCGATAACACAAGCCCTAAGCATATCCTCCATGATCTGATTAACACGCTCAGTTTGCCCATCTGTCTGAGGGTGAAAAGCAGTACTCATCTTGAGCGAGGTTCCCATAGCTTCTTGCAGACTTTCTCAAAATCCAAAAGTAAAACGCGCGTCACAGTCTGACACAATTGACACAGGTGCACCGTGAAGTCGCAGATATGAATTATTTGCTGTGCTTATGAAAATGCAATCATATACGTAACCTAAATTCTTCATCACAAAAAATATATATGTATAAATGTATATATACGTAACCTAAATTCTTTCCTTCTAATAATACTAATCTGATGGAAATTAAAACACTACATCATGGATCATGGATATGAGATACTCGTTGTTATTGGGATTTCAAATCTCATGAGTAACAAACTGTTGCAAATCCCTTGAACATTGGAATTAATTAATGAGATTAGGATACTCATTTTCCACATTGATCGGCCTAAAAAAGGAAAAATAAATAAATAAAATAAAATAAAATGTACTCCTACTACAAGCTTTGTTAAATCACTTTCTCGGTCTCTCTGTCTATCTCTGAACCAGGCTTTCATGACAAACCCACTGGAATCCTCATCTGATTCCATTATTTTGTACGAAGATGGAGTGCCTATCACATTGACTTTGGGTCCGAGTGACACGACAACCAACTTATATAACTGTTCTCCTCGTGAGGTGAGTGTCATATATTAATATGTACCATATTTTACGTGACTCGATCTATTGTATGAAAAATTAATTAGTATCTTTTGCGATTTTAGGAAATTAAGTTGTTCATAATGTGACAGTGACAATCATATATGTACGTGGTGTAATGCAAGATCTGGTATTGGGTCTAACATTGGTAAGGCCGTGTGGGTTTTACCTTGAAGATCTAAGCAAAGAAAATCTGTTGACAAAAGAGAAATTTGGATCGGTCAAACGAGTCTATGTAATAAGCAAATATGACCGTCGGATCCCAATGAGTCTACAAAAATGGATGATACAGATTTTCCCACCTGATGAGGTGAAGTTCGTAGCTAGAGCTGACCACATGGTCATGATATCAAAACCCCAAGAGCTCTACCTAATTTTACAGGAGATTGCTGAAAAGTACAATTAAATAAAACTTACACATGCACTGTACGTACGTGTCTTGCAATAAACAACAATCATGTGTGTAAGTGAGTGAGTGAGTGAGTAAGTGCATTCAATGTTAATATTGGGTAAGTTACTTTTTATCCATGAAGCTTGATATGTAGTATATATATGAGCTTCATTTTTGTCATTTTTACTTCTAATTTGAACAAATCGGTCCAAAGGTAATTATTTCAATTTCATTCCTCCTCCAAAACGTGACTTTTTTCGCTATCCTTGAATTGAAATATGTCATTTGATCCTCATATCTTGAGTTTCACATTGCATAATTTCTATTCAGATTTATCGGTCCCAACTGCAATAGATTCACAGCTAGCTGCTTCACCGCAATATGGAGATATATATAATCATTGAGTTTTGTTGATGTTTTAATTTGGTCCAATTATTATATACATTGTGGGGGTGTAAGTTATAGAATTTTTTAGTGTATATTAATCATTACTTTTATTGAGTCATAAATAAGTGTGCAATGGTCATATTTCTAAGCCTATTAGTCATTTTTTTATTGGGCCGGCAGAAGTGAGTGTGCAATAGTCATATTCCTAAGTCATTACTTATATATAACTTATATATATGATGATGTCAAAATTTGGTTAAAGTAAATTTAAGCAACGTAAGGGGAGAGAGAGTGAGAGACTGGTTTTTTGTATGTGTTTCGGCCCCGTTAATGAAGGTACCTACGTCCACGTGTGTGTCTGAGCACGTTTACTATACTGTTAAAGAGCTGGGGGCCTGTAGTGAACCAACTAGTCTGGAGCTACCGTAGGCTGGTCGGGTATGTAGATAAATGCTATAGGGGTGCTGTGTAGACTGAAAAGTCGGCCCCTTCAATGGGGGGTGAGAGGTCTCTTTTATAGATGTAAGAGACCTACTCGTATAAGGAAAAGGAAACATAATCCAATTGATATAGATTGGAATTAATTGTAGGGGTTTCCTAATTGGATTAGGAAATAGTTTGCACTTTTCATTAGTCTTCTAGCTTGAGTAGGAAACTGCCCGGAATGCTCGGGATCATGCCTGTGGGCTCAGGTAAGCTGTTCCCATGGTGGGATGTGCTTGTGCGGTCTTCCCGACCTGTTGGCCGGATCGTGGATGAACCGCTCAGGAGGCATCAGGTGGACCAAACCGCTCGGGATGATACTTGTCAGTAGTTGCAAAATAGAACCGCTTGGGAATAGGCTGATTTTGGGTGTATCAGTTGCCCTACATTTCCAAGATTGGCTAGATGTTATATTGGGGCAAGTTTGGAAATCTGCTTGATGCCACCTGTCACTGTCTAAGTGCTCGGGGAAGCTGCCTCGGGGCTTCTGAGCCTGGTGAGTCCTCAGGAACTGGCTGAGAGTTGAGACCCAGCCTAGCTCGGGACCTTTAGGTGCTCGGGAACTGACCGGGAGTTGAGACCCGGCCTAATTCGGAGTCTTTGAATGCTCGGGAAGTGACCGAGAGTTGAGACTCGGCCTACTTTGGAGTCTTTTTGCTTGAGTTAGCCTCCAGGATGGTTATCTTCTGCCCGTGAACCTTCGTCAAGGTTGTGGGTAGAAGAATTTTACCATGTTGGAAAAGCCGACCTAAAGCGTACGGCTTTAGGGTCCTCTTATGTTAACTCCCCAGGATGGTTGTCTTCCGCTCAGCCAGCCTTCATCAAGACTATTGGGAGAAGAGCTTGACCATGTTGGTGGAGCCGACCTAGAGCGAGTCGCTGTATGGTTCTTTTTGCTTCTTCTATCGTGTGCCAACCTAAGAGGTTTTAGTCACCTCTATCGTCGGTTTGGAGCTAAGTGGAGTTAATGCCTCTGAGTACTGTAGGTGCTCGAGTTGTCCAAGATTTTGACTTAGTTATCCGCGAGGTCTGTAGATACCCGGTGTTATTGCCTGTTTAGTTCATTATGCCATCTTGCCCTCCAAGCTTTCGCTAAGACGAGGGTCTTACAGAGGCTATGATTGTAGGCAATCGACCTGGAACATGGTGGTTGTAGGGTCCTTTGAAGCTTGCCATCATCAGCCACCTAGGGGGTTTGCCCCCATCATCGGTTAGACCTAAGCGAAGCTTATGCCTCGGGTTAGGCCCGAGGTCTTTAGATGCCTCGGGGTTAGGCCTGAGGTCTTTGTATGCCTCGGGGTTAGGTCTGAGGTCTTTGCAAGGGCTCTCTGACAATCGGTGGAGTCTCATGTGGTGATCAGGCAAGTATCACTGTAGTCGGGCTCATCTAGAATAATGGAGACAGGGGGTTGGATCGGGACCGTCGGGCTCCTGATTTCTCTGTGCTGGAGGCAAAGTCAGAACTGCTTAATCCTGACCGATGTAAACTGGAGGTTGGGTCGGGACTGTCGGACCCAGCCTATTGTAAGTTGGAGGTCAGGTCGGGGCTGTCAGACTCAGACCGCTATAAACTGGAGGTCGAGTGAGGACTGCCGGACTCAGACCGCTGTGAACTGGAAGAACTGTCAAAACTCCTGGGTTGATCTCACTTTCGCTTACTTTTGGAAGACTCGCTGCTTACGTGCCCGGGGTCTTTGATCTTTAGAAATTCTTCAGTGTCAATGTATTTTCCAACCCTCTCTGCGAGTTCAACCAAAGTTTTCGGTCGGTTTTTGTGGAACGACACGGCGCACTTGGTGTGTTGAACTCCCGAGTAGAAGGCTATAATAGCGGCGGTTTCTTCAAGATCATAGATGCCAAGCTTCTCTTGATTAAACCGGCCGGTAAATTCCTTGAGGGTCTCATTATTCCTTTGTATGACTGTCAGTAGATGTATGTCAAGCCTTGGCCATTCATGCACAACAGCAAATTAGTTGATGAACTATTTGCTGAGTTACTTTAAATTGCGGACCGATCAGAATTTTAAGGAGTAGAACCATTGGGCGGCCGGGCCTTTTATAGTGTTGGGGAAGGCCAGGCAGTACCGCTCGTTGGCTTAGGTGGCCAGGGCCATTCGAGACCTATAGGTCCGGATATGGTCGATCGGGTTCCCCGAGCCATTGTATGAATCCAGGCGAGACTGCTTGAATTTGCACGGGATGGATAATCTCGTGATCTAGCTGGAGAACAGTGACTCTGTCTTGGTATTGGCTTGATTCTGAGAACGATTTTGACCAAGATTTTTGGCCACTCCGTCAACCTCCTTCTGCATGTCCTTATTCAGGCTTCCACTCCTTCCCGACCGGTATCCGAGGGGTTAGTCGGGTCAGTGGAAGAGGATTCTTCTTCATGGCGGTGTGCTGTCCTCTAGGATCGGGCTCGGCTATGACTCCGGGTAATCGTTTTCCTGGGGACAACTAGGCTCTTGACCGAGTGACCCTGGATTGATTCCCGGGCCATATGCTCCTACCTCTCCTCTCAGATAGCACGCCTACCATTGATGTCTCTGGCATCCTCAATGCAGGACGGGTTGGCTCGAGCACGTTATCTGGTTAAGATCGGTTCCCGACTATACGCAACGTTCCCGGGTCATTTTCTGGCCACTGGAGGATTGCTTTGCTGGGCTAGCAAGGTTTCGATCTGTTGCTGGATTTGACGCTGACCCTCGAAGAGTTGTGTGAGGATCGCGGTGATCTGCTCAGATGTTATGACTGCCGTAGCCGGCGCCGGGGCCGGCGAAACATCCCGGTTAGCCTGCTGTGTAGTCTTCTCACTCTTCTTTGGAGGCATGGCTATCAGCCAGGAGATTTGTTGATGAGAAGACTTGTCGCTTCCCACAGACGACGCCAATCTAATGATGCCAAAATTTGGTTAAAGTAAATTTAAGCAACGTAAGGGGAGAGAGAGTGAGAGACTGGTTTTTTTATGTGGTTCGGCCCTGTTAATGAAGGTACCTACGTCCACTTGTGTGTCTGAGCACGTTCACTATACCGTTAAAGAGCCGGGGGCCTGTGGTGAACCAACTAGTCTAGAGCTATCGTAGGCCGGCCGGACATGTAGATGAATGCTATAGGGGAGCTGTGTAGACTGAAAAGTCGTCCCCTTCAATGGACGGTGAGAGGTCTCTTTTATAGATGTAAGAGACCTACTCGTACAAGGAAAAGGAAATTTAATCCAATTCATATAGATTGGCATTAATTGTAGGGGTGTCCTAATTGGATTAGGAATAGTTTGCACTTTCCATTAGTCTTCTAGCTTGAGTAGGAAACTTCCCGGAATGCTCAGGATCATGCCTGTGGGCTCGGGTGAGCTGTTCCTGCGGTGGGACGTGCCTGTGCAGTCTTCCCGATCTGTTGGCCGGATCGTGGATGAACCGCTCGGGAGGCATCAGGTGGACCAAACCGCTCGGGATGATACTTGTCAGTAGTTGCAAAATAGAACCGCTCGGGAATGGGCTGATTTTGGGTGTATCAATATATATATATATAAAGAAGAAGAAGAAGAAGAAGAATAAAGAAAGTATTTTCGAGTAAAACTTTGAGTGTTCATCTTTTTAAATCCATTTGTTAAGGGTAATCCTATCATCCTTTTCAGTAAAATTTTATATTGACACAGTAATAGCTCTTTCTTCTTGACATGCTAAATAGACGTTATAATGTCACTAAAAATATGAGCTATTACATAATTAGTAGACCTTGAATTACACTTTATTGGTGCCTTAAAGTGAGTATTAAATACTGGTAAACCATCATTTTTTACCCATTTAAGTTAGGATTTATTGAGTTTTATTAGGCTATATATAAGTTACTCTTTATATACATATATGTATCGTAGGCTATAAGTTACTTATATGTAAATAATGTCAAAAGGTTTATATAAGTGTGCATACTAACAGGAGATTGCATTTTTATCATAACTTGTAATTGCCCGTGGGTGCCCACAGGCACGGAGCAAATGAAAAAAAAAATTGCCTATTGTTACCCAAAAAAAGCCATCCAATTGGATTCTTATTAAGAACTAAGAAGGCATCATTTAATGCAATTTAAAGTGGTACCTTCCTTTAACATGTAATACATATGCAAACATTACTATATAACTCATTTTTGCACACGTTATAATCCAAGATATTTAAAAGTGTCCAGCAAAGTCACAATTTCTTATGCAAAAAAAGTCCCTCGCTATCATTCTAGACATCAAAATGGTCTCATGAATTGCTTAAATCCATACAAAATATAGGCCCTTACTATATGTGTTTTGGTGTATAAAAATCCTATTCCAAACACTCTGTTGGTATGTGTCCAAGATTGCAAGGCTTCACCAATTTGTCCACATAAATGTTAATCAAACTGAAAAAAAAAAAAAAAAAAAAAAAAAAAAAAAAAAAAAAGCCTAGTAAATTCATGGTAAAAATTTCCTTCCAACAAAAAAAATATAATATATACATAATGGAAGCGAAGGAAAGTATTTCTATATCCTGGGCTTTGTTAGCCTTGAATCCCCATTCTTTTCCTCTAGAAGATTGTCCTTGTCCTACTTCATCGTAACATACTATGACCCCCAAGCTGTGTTGTCTCTGCTTCACCGTAACTTAAGGGTACTCCTATCATCCTTTTCAGTAGTTAAAATTTGATATTGACATAGTAATAGCTCTTTCTTCCTGGCACGCTAAATGGAAGTTATAATGTCACTAAAAATATGAGCTGTTACATAATTAGTAGACCTTGAATTACACTTTATTGGTGCCTTAAAGTGAGTATTAAATACTTGTAACCATTATTTTTGACCCATTTAAGTTAGGATTTATTGAATTTTATTACGCTATAAGTTATTCTTTATATATATATACATATATCTCGTAGGCTATAAGTTACTTACATGTAAATAATGTCAAAAGGTTTATATATATGTGTATACTAACAGGAGATTACATTTTTATCATAATAACTGACTTGAAGTATATGATTTGTCTACATTGTCACATGGTGTTGTACTTTAGTTCAAATTGCGTTCTCCCTACATTCTAGAATTGTATATGATCATGTATTTATGATAGAATGCATTATATTTGTTGTATTCAACTCATTATAGAAAGTTACTCGCTTGAACAACTACCTTGCAGTATATGTCCGAGCTTTATACAAGTGTAGTAGTGATATCTCATACTAGTCATCATCTTTGCTTAAATTGTGCTAATTTCACTTTATCAACGATTTACTTTACTTATATTATAATTGTTTATTGGATTAACTCATTTATCTAGGTTGTTGGTTGTTTATGAAACAAGTGGAAGGAATTTGCTATTTTTGATATTGTTGAAAGAGCGATTGATACATATAATAATTTCAATTGAATGATTAAAACAAATGTTAAACTTCTTTGGTAATATTTGCTTGCTTACTCATTCTATGGGAATGATGATTACTTTTATAATTACATTTATATTAATGCATTGCTCCGATTGATTTTGAGTTTATAATTCTATACTTGTGTTCAACACCATACCATGGCCGATGATTAAATACAATTTGAGATGTTTCATGGTCTTAGCTCCCAGGTTTTCCTCGTGATGGATTTCCATCTAACATATGATATGATCTGGCAGCAAGGAAGCTCATATGGTTTTGCCAATTCTTCGTGTCATATCCACTTGAATCATGTATAATGACTATCTATATATCTTGGGATATCTTAGGGTTTAATTATTGAAGGGGATCTACCGATTGCTTATGCTTCAATGGAATATCTATTGTGACTTTGGGTTTTTTTTTCTCTTCCTCGTACGATACATTATACGATGGATTTCTTATTAGCGAGCATTCAACTACTGATGATATATATTCCTATTGAAAGGATTGCATATGGATGATGCTTATTAATTATTGCTGATAGTATACATCATAGTTTGTCTTGTGGTGGTCATTATGGAGCATCTAAAATGTGGAGGGTTATCATGTTTCGAGACCAATGATTATTCTCATGTGACATCAAAATACTTGGGGTAATACTTGGGACACACCCATTCACATAACTTTTGGGACACAAAGATATGTCTATCTCTCACTTGTATCACTGTGGGGTCCACTGAGCATTCAACTACTGAAGAAAGGATTGCATAGGGATGAAGCTTATTAATTATTGCTGATAGTATACATCACAGTTTGTCTTGTGGTGGTCATTATGGAGCATCTAAAATGTGGGGGGTTATCATGTTTCGAGACCAATGATTATTCTCATGTGACATCAAAATACTTGGGGTAATACTTGGGACACACCCATTCACATAACTTTTGGGACACAAAGATATGTCTATCTCTCTCCTGTATCACTGTGGGGTCCACTGACATTATAGGAGAGAGACAGACATATCTTTTATTATATATGTCCCAAAAGTTGTGTGAATGGGTGTGTCCCAAACTTTACTCAAATACTTATATCCACTTTATTTGTGGAATTATCTATATGTATATATACATATATATATTTGTATTATGTCAAACTTATCTTGGAGCAGAGCAGAGCAGAGCAGATTTATCTATTTATTTTTTATTCAGAATTTTTTCAGGAGTAATGCAAAAATTGTCATCTTTTGACATCAAGCTGTATTCACTTTCTTTGTTGAATAAAGGTTACTCGTCGAGGGGTGTGATCATTTGTTAAAGAGCTCTTTTAGAACTAGCATTGAGGCTAGATCAATATAAAAAAAAAAAACTAAAATTAAGGCTAGCATTGAGACTACCTCTATATATGTCGATGGGGATGAGCTAAGCCCACAAGGGAGTCACCTAGGGAATCAACCCAACCTTTGTGATTGGGAACCCCATGAAGGAGATTCAATGTGGTAAAAACAATCCATACTACGTGACGTGTCGTTAGGAAGGGATTACCCTAAATGAGCCCAAGTTAGGAATTCTCCTGTAGGTATAGGTCACATATACCTTGGAGGACTCGCCTAAGTGGGAACCATCGTGAGGCCGTGACCGTGGGCATTGGGCTATTCACTAAAACTCCCATGAGAATCAAGATAGTACGCATGGCCATAAATAGCGCAAATCCCGAACTGTGAGTCTTACATCGATACTATGCGTGTGACTTGTCGAAGTCTGGCTCAAAAGGTCTAGTTCAAGGTGTAGTCCACTATGATCCTTTCAGATGGAGACAATTAACACTAAGTGAGGTTCAAGTCCGAAAGATACCTACTCCCATTGTATAGTATTATCTTGCCCAGAGTTTTCATACACATATTTTGTTTCAATTGAATAACTAGTTATGAACCCGTACGCTTGTACGGGATTAGGGATGCAACTTGGAATGGAAATTCTGATTCTGATCAATTCCGTTCTGAAAATTTTTTATTTTGGAAACTAAAAATGCATTCCGAATTCAAGAAATTCCAAAAAAAAATCGGATCGGAATCGGAATTTTTTTGAGATTTTCAAATATATATTTTTCAAAAATTTTCTGAACGTTTCCGAATTTTTTTGAACTTTTCCAAAATATTCCACAAACTTACCTTACATTTGTCCCACATTGGCTAGAAAGAAAGGCAAGATGATGAAGGTGAGTCTATAAATTAGACACAAGCTAGTAGCCCATTAGTCCCAAGCTAGTAGCTTGTGTCGGAAAATTCTGAAAATTTCTAAAACTTCAGAATCGAAAATGAAAATGAGATTTCCAAAATTTAGGAATCGGAATTGCTTTTCAAAATTCTGAAATTTCAAAATTTTTTCTTCCAAAAAGGGCTATTTTCGATCTGTTCCGTCCAAAATGCACCCCTACACGGAATAGTTACGATAGAAAATAGTGTTTGTATGGGTAAAAGAAAAGGAAGAACGATACTACAAATGATTAAAAAAAGTTACATTAATTTTACGTATGAAGTGACATGAACAGCAAATGAAATGCATATTATTACCCTACTAATTAAGTAGATTTATTTTATTTATTTAGTATTCATCTTAGTTATGCTAGTATCACTTGGACGAAAGTTTTAAGATTACTATATCAACTGGAATAACATGCTACCATTTTAAAAACTTTTGCCATTGTATTGTTTACTTTCTCAAACCACAACAAAGCATATCCTGTGACGCCCGGCCCCACCACGGGTCCCAGAACGGGGTGTCGGCTGATAGCGGAAGTACAACGATAATAGTAACAATAGGCTTTGACACCAATCTATAACTCCCGAATCCTAGACTCCGAGAGTTACTTAAAACATACGTTCATCATTTGGAAAATATTTATAAATAGAAATCTGGCTTTCATTTAGAAAATATCCTTTCTTGAAACAAAATGTTTTCAGGATAAACAGTGAAAAATCAGAGTTAAGCTGTCATACTATTTAAAAGTAGGTGGACCAACATTTGTCCAATTGAAACATAACATGTCCTTTGAAACCAAATTTTTATTACAATAATTAAAAGATAATCCCCACACACAGGGTCTTCAAACTATAGCGGAAGCATTGTCAAGTCTCGGGGCCTTGCCCTTATCTATATCACCTGAAAGAAAGGTTTAATAGTCCATAAGCCAATAGGCTCGTATAGTCATATAACCACACTATAACATCTGTTATATAACATGTATGAATGCAATGAATGCCAATGTCATGCATGAAAACCATTTTCACGCCTTTTAAACACTCACCCTCGATCGTCAATATCATTACCCGGACCATGGGCTTCCCGTCCACATAGACCTAGACTCAAACGTGTGGGACTTTTGGCCTTACGAATTACACAGAGGCCTAGCCTTCAACGTTATGGTGGTTTCTTGCAACACATCCCGCAATTCGAGTTCCTAGAGGTACCCATCTCACACACCTATCCACAAATCCGGGATTTCTATCTTTTCAAAACAAAATCCCTCCTAGACGGTTTTATGCACGGAAGCCTCTAAGGTCTTCCCTTTGTTTTAAAAAACCTGGAAGCCTCTAAGGTCTTCCCTTTTCAAAAATTCAAAGCCTCTAAGGTCTTTCATCCTAAAACTATTTTCGTATTTTTCGTGTTCATGCTCATGCTTATGAAATGCTATGACATATGTAAGCTCTAAGCCTCCAAATATATTCAATATTTCATAAGACAGATTATCAAGGCATGCTATCAATTTGAAGCAATACAATAGATATGTTGAAATCACCTAGGTAAACATATAAGGCGTAGCAACTCAAGTAACCACTTAAGGCATAGCAGCTCAAGTAAACATGTAAGTACATTATTAACATATTCTACAACTTTATTGAGGGTTATATTGAACTACCGTTCACCGAGGATAGACTGAATAAGAACTCAGAATAGAAATCGGAACTGCTCAATCTGTCACAATCTATCATGTACAGTGATATAAGCGTATTAGTGAGGTACAATACCTCTAAGCATAAGTACAGCTACTATTAAAGTAAAGTACAACTCTTAAAGCTTAGGGTATAAGATCCCTTAGCTCAGTTCTGATTTAAGTATATTTAAAAAAAATAGGAGTTTTTCCCAAACTGTATCAGGTCGATTGCGTGGGCAGCTCGCGCGGAACCTCGCTCGCACGTGCCGCTCGTGAGGGTTGCTCGAGCGAAATATGCTTAGTAAAGCCACGTGGCATTTTAAAATAATTTCATAAAATAGTCTGGTCGCTCGTGCGGACCCTCGCTCGCACGTGCGAGCCGCGAACCAGACCTCATTATTGTTTTCCATGAAGCTTTTGTACTTTTACATTTTTTTCAAACTTAATTAAAACAGTACTTCCAATATATGAAATTCATCGTTTTTCCATGTAGATTTCAAATATGAAATCTATTTTTCATGAATCAAACCATAGCTCTTAATTTCATCAAAAATCTAAAAGGCGACACAATTTTAATTTGGTCGTTCGTCGTGATCGTAAAGAAATAGCTTTTGAAATTCGAAATAAAGCCTCGTGGGATCGAGACCTTTAATTTGATATAAAGAAATTGAGTTTTCATCACAGTTTTCTGCTCGCTATTTTTAGACCCTTAACGATATATATATATATATATATATATGAGATCTATATACATATATATATCTATATTAACAGTTTATAAAAACTGAATTCAAAATAAAAAAATGGTACAGAAGCTTACCAAAACCAACGCTTGATTCCAAAAGCTTTAGAATTATATATGTATCTGACTATATAGATGTGTGTGTGTGTATACAAGTAATGATATGTATGCGTGTGTGTGTGCGTGTGTGTATCTGAGAGAGAGAGAGAGAGAGAGAGAGAGAGAGAGAGAGAGTACATTGTGTTTGAGAGAGGAGGGAATGGTTGGGGGGTAGGTGTGTAGATATAGCTTTAGTAAGCTTGGGGGCCACAACGCACACTCATACACACTCACGTCACACACACACACACTCACGTCACATATACACATGCACAGCTTACATATGTGCACAATGTGCACAATTGACTTCCTTTGGGCCCAAGTCTCCTATGGGAGATATTCGTGTGTGTTGAGCTCACGCGATGATACACACACGCAGGTAAAACTTAAACTGCACAAATTTCAAAATTGGTATTTTTTTTTTTTATATAAAATGTGAAAATAAAAATACGGGGTATTACATTTCTGACTTTTTATTTAGTTTTAGGTTAAATGTTGTCTCTCATAAATATATATATATATATATATCATAATTTAAGGGTGATGCTATTGCCACTCCATCATTGAACCAAGGCACTCCATGGTACCATTCTTAAAGCATGTTGTACATGCATGTCATGCATTACATACATGGTACCACATGCTCTAATAGTGGTACCATGGAGTGCATTGGTTCAATGATGGAGTGGAAATAACAATTCCCTTATTTAATCATTGTCTTAAATTTTGAACTTTTAATCTAATTTTCTTTTTCTTTTATTTTTTGAATTTAATTACTTGTTTCATCAATTTAGATTCGTCTTTAATCTAAGAATATGTTAACCGGGAGAGAGAGAGAGAGAGAGAGAGGGAGGGAGAGAGAGTATTATATAGACGCTAGCATCAATTCTCAAGAGAAAGAAAGATAGAATAGAGGACCAACTAATGCACATAACAACACTTATGGTTATGCAATATAGGTGCTTATTGCTGGAGAAGAAATCAATAATGGAGTAATAGCGGGAGAGAGAAATAGCAACCTATTAGATCATATTTAAATTCTTATCCACTAAATGTGTAAAAAAAAAAATAGAATAGAAAATTTAAATAAATAGTATTGGTTTTGTCAATATTGATGAGGACACAATTTCCAAAACATTATATTAAGTGTAATGTTATCTTTCCAAAGTTTGCATCCCAAATGTGGTTCTCAACACATGATTTTGATTCGACAATGTTGAAGTTGTCTAACCATTATCGAAGATAGTCTCACTTCCATATGTGTTAAAACCACATTTGGGGTACAAAATTTAGGAACATAGCAGTACTCTTAAATTAACCCAAAGTTCTAGTAAAAAGAGTGTGTGTCATCTTGATGGTTTTTTTTAATTGGAATGGTGTCGGGCGTCCATAAGGGTGAATCGTTTAAAAATTAATGGTACCGTACCCAAATTTGTATCCCAAATTGATTTCTAATTGCTTTGATAGTTATACTTATATCCAAATAGAAACTAAAAATTGTTGTCACTATAAACCATAGCAAACCTCACGTGAGCAAATATAATACACATTTAGGAGCCAAATTGAAAAGTTGGACAGCATAACTTTAAATGAAATTTTAAACACTAATAGTCTAAACCAAAAACTACTTATCTGACAATTATCATAAGAGAAACACATTTTTTGGGTCAGACTATGAACTAATACAAACCACACCTTTTCTTTTTCTTTTTTTCTTTTTTGTTTTACAAAAACACCACTTTATTATATATATATATATAAGAAGACAAAGCTCCAAATATATTTTAAAATGGAGAGAGTTTTAGAGATAGATTGGGAATTTAGTATTCCAAATTGTAACTTATCCATTGATACACGTGAAATTGGCTCTACTCTATGACCGAGCGGTTCATCCACGACCCGACCAAAAGGTCTGGAAGATCGCACAGGCATGGCTCATCATAGAGACAGTTCAGTCATGCCCCAAGCATGGTCCAGAATGTCCCAGACAATTTTCTATACAAGTTAGAAGACTAATGGAAAGTGCAAAGTATTTCCTAATCCAATTAGGAATCCCCCTTGATTGATGCCAATCAATCCTAAATCAGATTGTATTACTTAATCTGTTTGATTTCCTTGTACGAGTAGGTCTCTTGCATCTATAAAAGAGACCACTCACCCCCCATAAAAGGGATCAACTTTTCAGTCTGCATAGCACCCGTATAGCAATCATAATCATGCCCGGCCGACCTCTGGTAGCTCCAAACTGTCATTGGTTCACCAAAGGTCCCCGGCTTTTTAACAGTATAGTGAACATGCTCAGATACACATGTAGACGTAGGTTCCTTCAGTAATAGAGCCGAACCACATACAAAAATGCTGCCTATATCTCTCTCTTCTTCTCTTCTACGCTTTGTGTATGCTATAAAACCCTAGATCTGTTCAATACCAAAAATTACATCAATAGCTTGGCGCCATCTATGGGATTCGACGCATTTCTCAAAGAACAAATCTCTTAGCTGATAATCATGCCGCCGAAGAAGAGCAAGAAGACTGCCCACCAAACTAGTTAGGAAAAATCTACCGATCCCGACGCCGGTAGCAACCGTCCTCACCCCAGAGCAAATAACCACAGTTCTTGCACAGCTCTCAGTGGGCCAACATCAAACTCAACGACAGATTGAATCCTTGTTGGCCCAATAAAACAATCCTCTAGTGGCCGAGAAATAGCCCAGGAACCTTGCGCACGGTCGGGATCGCACGGCCAGGATGCCAGAAACCAGTCGACTGTGTCATGGGTATCAGTTGACTGAAGTCATGAAAACAAAGAAGAGATTTTACTTAAAACAGGGGTCCATTCGACTGTACTCCCGGTCCAGTCGACTGTTTTCCAGCAGCAGCCCCTTTCTACAGAATTTTTAAGTTTAAAAGTTTTCTGAAATCAACCAAGGACCAAACACACACTCCAAACTCACACCAAAGTGAACTTAACTGGATTAAAACATTGCTAAAACATAATTACAAGAGATTTTTATCTATTACAAAATTTCTAATCCATTCTACGATAATTAAACATAGCCAAAAGTCATAAAATTCTTATTACAACAAGTCGATCACAAAACTACGAGATAGGCATGAAAAGTCGACTCCTAAGTGAACTCCCGAACCCACGTGCTCACTTCTGTAATTCCTCGCTTACATTAACACCTGAAATGGTTATTTGAATAACCACACATATTCGATTTGTTTAAGCTAATGCTTAGTGAATAAAACAACCAATGCACATGAATGATAAACATGCTCGCATTCACATCTCTACATTTTATACTAGTCTCTGAAGTCTCACATGTACGTTTCATACTCCTAATCCGCGACTCCTTGCTAGTAAGTCCACGCGAAAAGGTAAGACCCACGATTCTTTTCTTCAATCATGCGACCTTAATGCCTATATCAGCTCCACAAGATGGTTTGCTAACCACGTGCTCCTTTATAACAACTCAGCATGCTCAATTCACATATCACCATGCTTTCGATAATCAAAATATTTTACCCTACAATTGGGCCTACTTATCAATATAATTGCCTAATATGAACTACACAATATATATCTATGAATTTATACATGCTATTCATACCAAACATGAATACATGACAAGAAACCATTCCAAAACACATGGTTGAATCACTCACCTCTGATTTACGCTCTTAAAGTATGATCCAAGGAAAACCCGTGTACAAAGAACGTGCATAAGTCCGTCTAGTGTAATTCCTATCGATCACAAATCCAATTATTAAATTTTATGAAAAATTCTAGAGAATAACTTTTCAAAAAACTTAGCCAAACGAGTCCTAACGTATATCAAAACGAATCCCTTAACTCAAGGAGTTCGAATATGAAATCTGATAGAAAACAAACGGACAGAAGGTCATCGTTTGGCGTCAGAAAGCTCTAAGATCTAAATCTCCCTTTTGGCCTCCACTTGAGTTTTAGGTTAAAACTTATAAAAAATGAAAATATCTCATGAGTTTCTATATATAGGCACAACTCTTGGGAATTACGTTTACCTCTCCACGAGTTCTCAAAACTCCTAATCAGTCTCTGAAACTTTTTACACAGCTAATTCATAGCTTCACGAGTGAAAACTAAAAGTTATAAAGTTTTCACCTAAGTTCCGTTTGGTTGCTAAAACGTAGTCTCATATGATTTTACGAAATTGCTAATTAGCCTACCAAACTAGTAGCATGTTAATTCATCCTCACCAGGATACTAAAACTAACAACAGAAATAAATTCTTAATCATAAATAATACAGATAGTGAAATACACGGGTAAATATTTTTTTTTCATATAAACATTTAAGGTATTCCATAATGAACATCTCATAATTAGGGAGACTTCACAACAATAAAGCACTCATTCTATACCATCTCAAAGGGTTCTATTACATAGATACCCAAATCGACTCATGAGTCAAAACTCAATCAAATATGTGCCAAAATGCACAACACATCACATTACCATGCATGACAATGTAATGAAATGCAATAACACAAATGCGAGTGTCATATAACCAGTGTACGGGGTGCGTGGAAGAAGTGTGCCTTCCACGGCATCAGTTTCATTTACCGGATGAATGCGTACCACTCATCCTAGAGACTATTTTGATGTGTTTTCGATGTTTAAACTATGTATTGTCATATAAGCATACATTTAGAACTATGCACTTAACATATAGCTAAGAAGTGGAACTTTACTCTATTGCAGGTGCTAAGAAGCAAGGAAAGAAGAAGCGTGAGGAATGAGGCCGAGGAATGCCGGGGGAGAGACATCTCTTGTTTATACTTTTGTTTTCATCTAACCTGTAATAAGATTTGGAAGCTGTAATATATTGTACCTGAATCTTGGGGAGGATTTATGGCCTTGTAATCCATAGTAGAACTCTTGTAATTATGGTTTAAATCACGGTAATTTCGTTGTGTTTTGGTTGTATTGGTGTTGGATTTGGGTTGGAGAAACTTGGCCTTGAATTGCTGTAGATCAGGCAATTTTGTTAGGAATCAGTCGACTGGTCCTTGGTTCAGTCGACTGAGCCACTGTTGTAATCTAGACATTGCTTTTATTATTGAAAAAACAGTCGACTGGGTCCCCGACACAGTCAACAGGACCCCTGATGGAATTGTTGATTTTGGTTCTGTAAAAGCTTCAATCGACCGAGAGACATCAGTTGACTGAGGATTTGAATGCCTAATTGACTGGACCCTCGACGCAGTCGACTGGACAACCTCTGAGATTTTTAACCTTTCTGTATCTTGCATTTCCAGTCGACTGGACCCTCGATCAGTCGACTGGATGGTTGTTTCCAAACAAGATGTTTTCTTTAGGTGTTCCAAATGTGCCAAACTTTTTATAACTCCGATTTTAATGGATTTTACTTTATGTTTCCACTGTTATTTTACTTTAATGGAATTGGATAAGCCTTGGTGGCGTGCCACGTGTCCTATTTTCACGCATAGTGAGATGGGTCGTGACAGCGGTTATATCATTAACAGTGGTAGGGGGGACCAAGTAGTCCTAAGATAGCTAGGTGATCCATGATATATCCTTAACAGCAGTGGGAAATTATGTCCTTAACAGCAATGGGCGAGGATCACTGGTAGACGTCGCTAAGTCGTAGTAATAGATTTATTTGCTTTTGTTCAAACGTTATATCCCTGACAGCAGTGGGCGGTTATGTCTTTAACTACGAGGGATGGATTGACGTGGCGTCCATGACAGCAGTGCATGGTTAAATCCTTAACAGCGATGGACAGAATAATGTTATATAACTAGAGTTGAACGATGGAGTCTGTTCTTTCTAGACAAGAGTAGATTGGTTATTGATCTTAGGAAAATAAGACGATAATGGTTGCGTAACGACATTGTATGAAATAGAAGATACTATTTAGTAGAACTTAACTCGTAACTTCTTAACTTGTTAACACTTCATATAACTAGTACCTTGTTAGTTCATATTCACTCAACTCTTAGTAAGTCGACGGCTTTTATTGCCTAGACATCCCCTGTCCAAATTGTCCTGTCCCTAATACTGTAGGTGATGCATCCTATGACGATGGCTACTACCTGGAGGGTGAGTACGTAGAAGGTGGCCAGACTGGGGATGGATATGCCGGGGAGGACTACTATGCTAACAATTACATCTACGCCAACTGAAGATGAAGATAGATATTTAGTTTCTATGTTTCTGTTAGACTTTATTATTACGTTTTGTAATTGGGCATATGTTGCCCTAAGACATTTGTATTCCTATTTTAAACTCTGATGTAATAGTTAGTACTTTTGTATTATACTTAGGTTGGTTTTATATTACTATTCACTTTTTTACTTGTTGTCTAGAACTGTGTGGTATGGATAATTTAGTGACTTCATCAGTCATTCCTTACGGACCTAAAAAAATTTTATTTTTCCCTATTTTTGTTGTTCTGGAGCGTGAAAGGTTCATAATTTTAAATAAACCACATCAAAGTAGTTAAGTAATCACTAAATAATTGTGCCTACATGATTGAAGTGTGATACTATTTACACCCAAAATATGTATTTTTGCATATATTGACCGATTATTTCGCTCAATACTTATATGAGTATTTGATGAAGTTGGTGAAAATTAATGTTTGTACCCAATTTCAAAAAATAAATTAGAGTCGTAATGGCCAATGTCACTGCCATTTGGGAAAAGTTCACTATGGGTCTAACAGTTTGTGGGTAGTTGCTTGCAAATGGGTAGTTGTTTTGAAGTGGGAAGTTACACATTGAAGTTAACCAATACATGGGTTAAGAAGTTGGTCCCTACATCTATTTATAAAATTGGCCAAACAAGCTTGAATCACTCTCACATACTCAACATCTCGATCAAAGCATTCTAAGGCTTAGTTTGGTTCCCACGTGGCTTTTTAAAAGGAGCTTCTAAAATTTATTACTAAGTTTGATAATTTTATACAAGTGACACACTACTCTTTAAAAAGACATCATAAAACCACAAGACAACCTTGAGCTTTTAAAAGATCCATTCTAGAGCTTTTAAAAGCTCCTCCCAAAAAAGCCCTAAGTTCAATTTTTTGCAAATCTCATAAACTAGTTACCAAATGAATTAATATGAAATTGGGCTTTAAAAAAGGAGAAGCACCAAAATGGGGGCCAAACTAAGCCTAACAGCAATCCTTTTTTTTCTTTTTCTTTTTCTTAGCATTCTGATTTTCTGTTTCATGCCAGCATATGTTATGTATTTTACATTTGAGTAAAACTTCAGACACACCCTTGTACACAACCTTATGCCGCTACTGAGTTGGCAAGGGTAAAACCCACAACTTAACCCAACTTACCAACTCCACATCCCAAAAAAGAACCCCAGTCAAACCCCCCCCCCCCCCCCCCCTTATACAAGAGTAATGCTAGATGCACAACAAAAATGCACAACCAAATGTACAACCAGTTTAAAATTGTTGGACATCGTGCTGAAAAAACTGTACACCCCTTTTTTTGTCTTTTTGTGTGTACAGACTTTTCAGCACGAAGTCCAACAATTTCAAACATATTGTGCATTTGATTGTGCATATTTTTTGTGCATCTAGCATTTCCCCTTATACAATCTCTCTCTTTCTCTCTTCTCACTCTCTCTTCTCTTTCGATTCTGATGTTTTACTCAAAAGTAAAATAAAGAGGAAGAAAAGTCTTCCTTCCACACTTTTTTACTCCAACGCTCCTTTTACTTTCAATCTTCCATCTTATCTCACTAGTGAAAACTTGTCATTTGAATATACTGCAATACTCTGCATCCAAAGTTCTAAACACATTTGCCACACACTCTATCTCTCTACCTTCTTTCTCTAAATTATAGGCAATAGATTAGATATGGGCAAGAACTAGAAATAACCATCTGGTCATACAAACTTTGCTTCATGCGTAGTGGCTACTATCTTCTTAATTTTTGTAGTCATTGTAGTCCTTATCGTGTTCTTCACCGTATTCAAGCTTAAGGACCCAAACGTCACCGTTAACTCTGTCCAACTCCCCACATTCTCCATCGGTAACGGCATCGTGAACTTCACATTCTCTCAGTACGTCTCCGTCAAGAACCCCAACAAAGCAGTGTTCACCCACTATGACAGCACACTCTAGTTACTCTACTCCGACAGCCAGGTGGGCTTCATGTTCATTCCCATCAATGCGGGTAGGACCCAGTACATGGCAGCATCCTTTACTATCGAGTCTTTTTTGTTATTGATGGCGGCTGCTCCCCTCAATGTGGGGCCTACGGTCACCGACGGGTTGAACGGGTTTCGAGTCGGACCCACATTGGAGATCGAATCGAGGATGTATATGGGGGTAGGGTTAGGGTTTTGCATTTCTTTGCACATCAAGTGGAAGTTAAATCTGACTGTCGAGTGGCCACTTCTGTGAGCAATGGATTTGTGTTAGGCTTCCATTGCTAGCCTCTTCTTTTTGGGATTTTTGGTGACTTGGGTTCCCGCATTTGGTAGGTCAATTTGGTGAAGAAATTGTAACAAAAAAAGGCTTTAATTTTGTACTCTAATTTTCCTTGTTTTGTTCCACTTTTTGCTAAAATTTGGTGGTTTGACTGAATTTCTCTCTCTCTCTCTCTCTCTCTCTCTCTCTCTCTCTCTCTCTCTCTCTCTCTTGTTGGATACAATGGATAATAAACTTCAATTATATAATGACTAAACTTGATCGAAGCATGTATAAATACGCTATCCGAAAAACAAGTTTACGTTCTACACACGGTTGTTTGGTGGACTATGACGTCTTGTTCTTGAGGATACTACGATCTAACAATTGAAGTACAACAAATTTCAAATGTTCTGCAAAATATATGTATATGACTTGCTCTCAATAGACTCTAGAATAGATGAAGAAGAGAAGATCAAAAATCTGTGAAAAGTATATGAAACTATCTATCTATATGGTATATATATAAAGGTGTCTATTGGGCAAGAGATGTCTCTCTACACAAATGGTTGTGTCCCAACACTTATAGACTAAGTATATAACAGTATATACACGTTTATCAGCCATTAGAACAGTAGAAGTTCAACCAAATTCGAAAATTCTACATGAAAAGTTTTGACTCTTCACAAACAGGGTCGGTCGAACGGGGTCGGTCAACCGGTCGAATGCCCCTCTGCCTGAGCTTGATTAAAACTTCATATAACTATTTACTCGGTCGACTAGTCGAAAACCCCTCTGCTAAAATCTTGAAACTTAATGTCACGCCCCGGAACGGCAAAAATAGAGAAAAATAAATTTCCTTTTTGGGTCCAAAGGCAGCGATGGGTGAAGTCACATGATTGTCCACACCACGCAGTACTAAGCAATAGGAAGTAATAGTGCAACAACAATGAAGTCTAGGTTCTGATCACAACGTATCATAAAGTCAACAGAAGTTACTAACTATTACATATCAGAGTCTCGAATCAAATATAAGGCAGCGGAAGTACAAATGCCAAGGCAACATATGCCTGACTACAAAAAGGGTTCTAAAATGGTAAAGACAATTAGCTACAATTCTAGTCTAGTCTTCAGTTGGCATAAAGGTAGTCCTCGGCGTGGTAGTCTTCTTCGGTCTGACCTCCGTCGGGGAAATCCTCCACAGGGACTCCGTCACCGGCATAGTGGTCCTCTCCTGCAGGCCCTTCACCTGTATAGTCATAACCAGGGTGCGCTGGAACGTAGAAATGTCCAGCGGCATAAACGCCGTCAGCTTAATGAAAGCTGAGTGAGTTAAATACTAACAGGGTATCGACTATTGATATTAACACAAGTTATAAATAGTAACCAAATTAGAATTCAGTAAGAGTAACTCCTTTAATCAAACCAATGATCCGATTACTGACGTCCTATTCATTTTTAAGATCGACAACGCGTCCTGATAGGGGAACAGACTCGACAGTAGTTCAACTCTATAACACACCATTGCTCATCCACCGCTTTTAAGAACATATGCACAGTTCACCGCATGTCATGGATACCACGTTAGTCCATCCCCCGCTTTTAAGAACATATGCACAGTTCATCGCATGTCAGGGATATAATGCTTTTAACAACAGTACATCATTCTATGCCACGACTTAGCGACGTCTACCAGTGATCACGGTCCACCGCATATCATAGACACCTTCGTTTGTCTACCGCTTTTAAGAACATATGATTAGATCATCTGGCTATCTTAGGGCAAATGGTCCGGTTCACCGCAAGTCATAGACACCTTCGTCTGTCTACCGCTTTTAAGAACATATGATCGACCAAAGCCCGCCCACGCAAGGTTCCCGAATCTTAGCAAACCTACTTAAGTTCAACTCTATCACCGATACATGACAATCCCAATGTGGCCCGACTACTCTGAATGAATTGAACGTCAACTCCAAAGGATTCACGACTATTCCGTTATCTAACGTTATAAACATTATCCATTAATCTTGTTATTACTACGATCCTACGTCGCATTAACTCGTTATCATGTCTGTATTACAATAATAAAGCATGCTGGGAAATACTGAACAGTAAATAAACAACTAAACAGTTATTACATTAACTAAACAAGTAAAACAGTAAACTGTAACTGCCAATCGATTGGTATAGATGTCAATCGATTGGTATAAAAGTGGCATCAATCGATTGGAAGAAGGTTCAATCGATTGGTATAAAAGTGGCATCAATCGATTGGAAGAAGGTTCAATCGATTGGTATAAAAATGGCATCAATCGATTGGAAGAAGGTTCAATCGATTGGTATAAAAGTGGCATCAATCGATTGGAAGAAGGTTCAATCGATTGGATCACAATCCATGTCAATCGATTGCATAAAGTGTCAATCGATTGGAACATGAAAGATGTCAATCGATTGGTATAGATGTCAATCGATTGACACTTCGTCTTCTTCACAGAGAAGACTGCCCAGCAACATATAAACGGGAATACATGGTTTCTTCTCCATTCTTCATTCAAGCATGTTCTAACACCAATATAAAGCTACCAAGTGAGTTTAAAACTCACCTTAGACGTTAAGGGCGTGTTTGGTTGTGTGTAATGAAGCTTGGAACTTCAATGGTGGTCTTCCTCCCTCTCTCTCTAGTTCTCTGTCTTCTCTCTTCTCTTTCTCCTTCTTTCTGGTCTCCTTCTCTTCTCTCTTCTTTTCTCAGTCCATGGATGTGTGTGTGTGAGTGTATGAATACATGTATATATGTGTATATATATAAGTGTTTATATATACATAACACACACACAAACACTCCCTCTCACTCTTACTGATTTTTCTAAAAAGAAAAACGCAAGAAAAGGGCTGGTATATATAAAGGGAAGGTGTTCACGTGGCCTTTCCCAAGCCAGAGCAAAAAAATCTACCCAGCTGCCTCCAATCGATTGACATAAGTGTCAATCGATTGACAAGAGCAATCGATTGGTATAGATGTCAATCGATTGGTATAAGCAATCCATTGGTATACTTGCCAATCGATTGGTATCAAAAATATACCAAGGGTAAGGCCAAGCTCAAACAAGTATTAAAAGAAGCATACAGGGTTTTATTCACATAATACATTACAAAAAATACAGGGTATTACATCATCCACCACTCATTAAAGATTTCGTCCTCGAAATCCGAAATAAGCAGGGTTAAAACAAAAATGGAAACTTCTCTCGCATCTCCGACTTTAATTCCCATAAAGCTTCTCCTTCATCGTGGTGCTTCCACTGAACCTTCACTAGCGGAATATCCTTGTTTCTGAGCTTCTTCACTCCTCGGTCTAGAATACGCACTGGTCCTTCATTGTATGTCATGTTCTCGTTCACCTCGATATCTTCAAAACTGATCTCGTGCGTTGGGTTGTGGGCACATTTCCTCAACATGCTGATGTGGAAAACGTTGTGCACTCCTGACATCTTTGGCGGCAACGCAAGTCGATAAGCAACCTTCCCAACACGTTCTAGGATCTTGAACGGTCCAATGAATCGCGGCGACAACTTGCCTCTCTTCTGTCCGAATCTGACGATACCTCGAACTGGCGAGACTTTGAGTAGCACATGATCTCCAACTGCAAACTCTAGATCCTTCCGTTGTTTGTCGGCATAGCTCTTGTGTCTGGATTGCGCTGTCTTCATCTTTTCTCGTACAATCTGGATCTTCTCGCTGGTTTCTCGAATCATCTCAGGCCCAAGTAGTTGAGTATCTCCGACTTCAGCCCAACATAGCGGCGATCGGCAAGGTCTTCCATACAAGGCTTCAAACGGTGCCATCCCTATGCTCGTGTGGTAGCTGTTGTTGTAGGCAAACTCGATCAAAGGTAGATGCGTCTCCCATGAATTCTCGAATTCAATGACACAGGCTCGCAACATATCCTCCATCACTTGATTGACTCGTTCTGTCTGACCGTCTGTCTGTGGATGAAAGGCTGAACTCAAATTCAATGAAGTTCCCATTGCTGTCTGAAGGCTCTTCCAGAATTCTGCGGTAAAGCGTGAATCTCGATCTGAAACTATTGAGACAGGTACACCGTGCAGTCGCACTACTTGCTCTAGATACATCTGGCTCAATCTTTCAACACGGTACGTCATGCTGTAGGCGATAAAATGTGCTGACTTGGTGAGTCGATCCACTATTACCCAAATAGCGTCGTGGTTTTGCTGAGACTTTGGCAATCCAACCACAAAATCCATGGTGATGTGCTCCCATTTCCATTGGGGAATCGGTAGCGGTTGTAGGAGTCCATGTGGTTTCTGATGCTCCGCCTTCACTTGTTTGCAAATAAGACATTGCGATACATACTCGGCCACTTCTCGCTTCATTCCTTCCCACCAGAAGTTTCTCTTCAAGTCCTTATACATCTTGTTTCCTCCTGGGTGGATAGTCATCCTTGACTTGTGTGCTTCGTCCAAAATGTTCTTCCTGAGACCATCGTCATTTGGCACACAGAGTCTACCTTTGCATCTCAGTGCTCCGTCCGTACTAATACTCCATATCTCTGGTTCCTTCGCGGACATCTTGGCAAACCATAACTTGAAATCCTCGTTCGACTGTTGAGCTTCCAAGATGCGGCTGATGAGAGTCGGTTGTACGACAAGACATCCAAGGTGTTGTCCTTCTCCTGATTCCACTGGTCGAAGGTCGAATTCGGCTAACGTCTCCATTGCTCGCCATTCTCTAATCAAAATCGAAGCAACCAAAAGGCGTGGCCTCCAGCTCAGAGCGTCAGCTACAACATTTGCTTTACCCGGGTGGTATTGCAAAGAGAAGTCGTAGTCCTTGAGTAGTTCCATCCATCTCCGTTGTCGCATGTTCAACTCCTTCTGAGAGAACAGGTACCTTAGACTCTTGTGATCTGAGAACAAGTCGAACTTTTCTCCATACAAATAGTGTCTCCAAATCTTCAGGGCGAACACGATTGCAGCTAGTTCCAAGTCGTGCGTCGGATAGTTCTTCTCATGCGGCTTCAATTGTCTCGATCCGTATGCGATGACATTCCCTTCTTGCATTAGCACACAACCAAGTCCTTGGTGTGATGCATCACTATAGATTATGAATTATTCACCACTCTTAGGTATCGCAAGCACGGGTGCTGAGGTTAGTCTCTCCTTCAATTCCCAAAATGCATCCTCATGTTTATCGGTCCATTCGTACTTCGTCTCCTTCCTAGTCAGGCTTGTCAGCGGTCCTGCGATTCTAGAGAATCCTTCCACAAATCTCCGGTAATACCCAGCCAATCCTAGAAAACTCCTAACTTCGGTCGCGTTGGTTGGCCTGTTCCAGCTCAAGACTGCATCGATCTTAGATGAGTCTACGGAAATCCCATCCTGTGATATCACATGTCCCAGGAATTTAACTTCCTGAAGCCAGAATTCACATTTGCTGAATTTCGCATACAGACTATTGTCTCTGAGAGTCTGTAGAGCAATTTGCAGATGCTTCTTATGTTCCTCTTCCGTCCTTGAATAAATTAGAATGTCGTCAATGAATACTATAATGAATTGATCCAGATAGGGTCTGAATATTCTATTCATTAGGTCTATGAATACTGTCGGGGCATTAGTCAATCCAAAAGACATCACTAGAAATTCGTAGTGTCCATATCTCGTCCTGAAGGCAGTTTTCGGTATATCTTTCGGCCGAACTAGTAATTGATGGTATCCTGAACGCAAATCGATTTTCGAGAATATCCTTGATCCTTGCAGTTGATCGAACAGGTCGTCTATCTGGGGAAGTGGACACCTATTCTTGATCGTGACCTTATTCAACTCCTTGTAGTCGATACAGAGTCGTAGCTCTCCGTTCTTCTTTTTCACAAATAAAACTGGTGCTCCCCAAGGCGATGTACTGGGGCGAACAAAACCTAAGTCTTCAAGTTCCTGAACTTGCTTCTTCAATTCCAACATTTCTGTTGGCGCCATCCGATACGGGGTCTTGGAAATCGGCAACGTTCCGGGTGTTAACTCAATGCAGAAGTCTATCTCTCTCTTTGGCGGAAGTCCTGAGATACTTCGGAACACATCTTCAAAGTCTTGAATAACGGGGATCTGCTTGATAGTAAGCTCCGTGCTTGAAGTCTTAATCGTGGCTAGGCAGCTCGTGATAAATATGTCGCTCAACGGTTGGCACTGAAATCTGATCTGCGGGCAACCAGGCGTCGAAAAGACAATGGTCCGACTAACACAATCCAGGTTAGCGCCATACTTAGTAAGCCAATCCATTCCTAGGATCACGTCGAACTCAGACATTGACAGGACTATCAAGTCTGCTGGGAGATTCCTATCCTCTAGTGTCAAGGGACAATCCTTGCACACCTTACCTAACTTAACGGATACTCCCAAGGGCGAAACGGCATTAAGGGTCGGCTCAAGTGCTAGGGGTAACAATCCCAAATCACGCACCATCTTAATAGCTATGAAAGAACGGGCGGCACCGGTATCAAACAAAGCTCTAACTTGACAGTGAAATAAAATGAGTGTACCTTCCAAGTTCTGCTATTCCTCCGCATTATACCATGCATTGTCAGGGATGATGGCATTCACCCTAACCTGTCCTTGCTGTCCTTGCTGTCCTTGAGCAGGCGCTCCATAGTAGCCTCAACGTGGTGCTCGACAATCCTTGCTTATGTGACCAGGCTTGTTACAGTTGCGGCAGACAAGGTCATTACGGAGGTTGGTCTTGGGGGCTGTGCAATACTTTGCAATATATCCGGGCACTCCACAGTTGAAACATCCATCAGTGTTCTGTCGCTGGGCGACGGGCTGTGCCTGAGGTGGTCCTCGCTGTTGATTCTATTGTCGAGGATAATTAGCTTGGGGCTTCCTTGTCCCATCCCCTATCACAACATCCTCAATCATCTCGGGTCCATCATGCTCCACAACAGCTCCCAAATCTCTTGCATCAGCGGCCATGTCAGCCTGGGCTGCATCAAATGCGGCTGCAAGTGCCTCAGCCTGTACCATAGCCTGTGCCAACTCTAGTGCTCCAATCTCAAATCCATAGGGATGTGCAGCCATCTCTGCAGCCCACTCAGCTGCCAGCTGTGCTATAACTCCTCCTGGTAAGACTGGTACTACTGCATCATCATCTGCGTTATCATCGACGGCTAACTCCTCCTCCTCTATCGGATAACCCTCTGCAACTACAATATCTACGCCAACTGGCACGTCCATACCGGCTGGGTCCACGGGGTCCTCCTCCTCTGGATCATACTCCGGCTCCTCGTCATCGGTGTCCTCGTCATCCTCATCCTCCATCTCCTCATCTGCATCCTCTGGCTCATCATCGCCATCGCTCTCATCATCATCCTCCGGATCCTCATCTGCTGGGGGTGCATCAGCCATGTCCTCTTCTGGTGGGGGTGGAGGTGCTGCTCTAACCTCTGCAAGTAGAACCTGGTACGAAGAACGGTCTCGTAACATCAGTAGAGAGTCCTCCTCGATGCGTTTGAAGGTCTCCTTGCGGTAGATCATCTCCTGACGTATCACTTCTGGGTCCTGGGTCCTCCTCGATGCGTTTGAAGGTCTCCTTGCGGTAGATCATCTACCAAGTGAGTTTAAAACTCACCTTAGGCGTTAAGGGCGTGTTTGGTTGTGTGTAATGAAGCTTGGAGCTTCAATGGTGGTCTTCCTCCCTCTCTCTCTAGTTCTCTGTCTTCTCTCTTCTCTTTCTCCTTCTTTCTGGTCTCCTTCTCTTCTCTCTTCTTTTCTCAGTCCATGGATGTGTGTGTGTGAGTGTATGAATACATGTATATATGTGTGTATATATATAAGTGTATATATATACATAACACACACACAAACACTCCCTCTCACTCTCACTGATTTTTCTAAAAAGAAAAACGCAGGAAAAGGGCTGGTATATATAAAGGGAAGGTGTTCACGTGGCCTTTCCCTAGCCAGAGCAAAAGAATCTGCCCAGCTGCCTCCAATCGATTGACATAAGTGTCAATCGATTGACAAGAGCAATCGATTGGTATAGATGTCAATCGATTGGTATAAGCAATCCATTGGTATACTTGCCAATCGATTGGTATCAAAAATATACCAAGGGTAAGGCCAAGCTCAAACAAGTATTAAAAGAAGCATACAGGGTTTTATTCACATAATACATTACAAAAAATACAAGGTATTACACTTAAGCTTCCAAACCTTTCCCTGAGCATTGAGCCGATCCATAGCGATCCTTATGATCCCCTTGAGCTTATATAAGCTCTCATTCACATCCCGAATCTAATAATCCCCCACATGTGAATGACTATGGCTAAAGAAACAAAACAAAATACAATAAAACTATGAGAGCAATTCACGGACTTGCAACACATTAGGAGATTGCCTTTTGGACTTAAACTTTCCGTAGTGAATATCTACTGGATTTACTCGATGACACAGTTTACATTAAGTATTGAATTGTTCAACCTTTTAGTGTAAACCAACACTAGATAACACACACCACATATCCTTATATATATTAACTCATTCTGTTGTGTCCCGAACATGATCCTTATTCATGAGAACTCTTAGAGAACCAAGCCTTTGAAGTTCTCATAGAACGACCCCACTTCCATTCTCATATAAGTGATACCAATTAAGAGTACTATCGTTACTCATCAATATCATTAAATGTCAGAACATAACCTCAACTAACTTTATTACACACTTGAATAATATACATAAATGAAGCCACATTAAATGTGTGCCTACAACATGAACTTCCCTAACTAGTTTGCCTATTGAACCTAGATCTTGGGATCTCTAGTCAATTAGGTTAGGTTTCTGCCAGGTTGTTCAAAGTATTGGCTTTAGGCCCATTCCTTTCGTCATATATTGAATTTGATCTCTAGGCAATCCTTTCGTAAGAGGATCTGCAATCTTTTCCTTTGACTTGACATAGTCAATCGTGATTACACCACTAGAGAGCAATTGCTTGATTGTGTTGTGCTTTCGTCTTATATGCCTTGACTTGCCATTATACGCGGCATTCTTAGCTACGGAAGATGTCGCATTGCAGTCACAATGCACAACTATGGCTATTACTAGTTTTGACCATAACGAAATGTCTTCTAGGAAGTTCCGAAGCCATTCGGCTTCCTCACCCGCCTTATCTAAGGCTATGAACTCCGATTCCATCGTCGAACGTGCTATAACGTTTGCTTAATTGATTTCTAAGAAATCGCTGCTCCACCTAAAGTGAATATATCTCCACTTGTGGACTTAGTCTCTTGACTATCTGAATCCAATTCGCATCGAAATATCCCTTTACCACAAGTGGGTATCGTGTGTAGTGCAAACCATAGCTTATGGTATGCTTTAGATATCTTAACACTCTCACAAGAGCATCCCAATGATCTTTACCCAGATTGCTAGTGTATCTAGCAAGCCTTCCCACCGAATATGCAATATCGCGATGTGTACAATTCATAATGTACATTAAACTCCCGATTACTTGTGAGTACTCAAGTTGAAATATGCTTTCACCCATATTCTTCCTCAACCTACAATTAGAATCAAATAGTGTTACGACCGATTTGCAATCTAATTATCCAAACTTCTTTAAAATTTTCTCAACATAGTGTGATTGTGTAAGAAGATATCCTTCAGAAGTGTGTCTCACTTGTATGCCAAGAATAACATCGGCTTTACCCATGTCTTTCATGTCAAAGCTTGATCTTAACATTTTCTTGGTTACATTGATTACTTTCTTACTCGTTCTCATAAAAAGTAAGTCATCAACATACAAGCATACAATAACAAATGAGTTTTCAAACTCCTTGACATACACACACTTATGGCATTCATTGATTTTGAAACCATTTGCGATCATGGTGTGGTCGAATTTCTCATGCCATTGCTTTGGAGCTGGTTTCAAACCATAAAGAGACTTAACGAGTCGACACACATTATGTTCTTATCCCTTTACAACAAACCCTTCTGGTTGTTCCATATAGATCTCCTCATCTTGATCTCCATTGAGGAACGCAGTCTTCACATCCATTTAATATAACTCTAGGTTATAGATGGAGGCTATAGTGATTACCATCCTAATACACCCAAAATTAGCTCTATCCTATGACTGAGCAGTTCAAATTAGCAGCCAGTCCATGCCCCGGTCAAATCATGCACAACTCCTCGGACAAGCAACATCCCGAGCGGTCTAGTCTACTCATCATCCTGAGCGGTTCATCCACGACCAGGCCAATGGGTTGGGAAAATCGCACAGGCACATCCTACTACAGGAACAGCCCATCCGGGCCCACAGGCATGATCCCGAGCATCCCATGCGTGATCCCAAGCATTACGGGCAGTTTTCTACTCAAGCTAGAAGACTAGTGGAAAGTGCAAACTATTTCCTAATCCAATTAGGAAACCCCCACAATTAATGTCAATCTATATCAATTGGATTATATTTCCTTATCCATGTTAGAGTAGGTCTCTTGCATCTATAAAAGAGACCTCTCACCTCCCATTGAAGGGGCCGGCTTTTCAGTCTAGATAGCACCTCTACAGAATTCACCATTGTACGCATACACTCGACCGGTATTACTGGTAGTCCTGCCCCCTCTTTGTTGGCTCACCAGGCCCGCCGGTGATCTGCTAGTGAACGTGCTCAGACACACCCGTGGACGTAGGTACCTTCATTAACAGGGCCGAACCACATACAAAAAAATAGTCTCTCACTCTCTCTCTCCTAAAGTTGCTCTACTTTACTCTTACCAAATTCTGGCATCATCACATCCTAATGGAAGTAATCCTAGTAACCGAAGAATAAGAATCAAAGAAATCTATTCCTTATTTTTGTCTATAGCCTTTTGTGACTACTCTAGCTTTGTACCTATCTATGGTACCATTGGCTTTGAGTTTCTTCTTAAAAATTCATTTGCAACCAATTGGTTTACTACCTGGAAGTAAGTCAACCAATTCCCACATATGGTTTTGCATAATGGAGTCTACCTCACTATTTATCGCTTCTTGCCAATAAGGCACTTTGGGTGTACTCATCGCCTCGTTAAAGGTTTGAGGTTCACCTATGGTAACTAGTGTCACAAAATCCGGTCCAAAAGAAGTAGCTTTCCTAGCACTTTTGCTCTTTCTAGGAGCAACTTCGATTTCTTCGTCGTTCTTAGAACTTGAAGAAATCTCTTCAATACTTCTTTTAGGTGATGAATTTTGTCTTCCTTCCCTAAAAGGAAAGATGTTTTCGAAGAACTCAACATCTATCGATTCCATGAATGTGTTGACACAAATGTCTACATTCTCGGACTTAACCACAAGGAATCGATATGCAGCACTATTATTAGCATAATCGATAAATACACAATCTACGAACTTGGGTCCTAGTTTCGTTCGTTTAGGAATCGGAACTTGTACCTTAGCTAGACACCCCCACACTTTGAGCTTTTTATATGAAGGAACTCTACATTTCTAAACTTCATAAGGAGACTTGTTAGTCTTCTTATATGGAATTCTATTAAGAATGACATTTGTCATAAGAATGGCATCCCCCCACATGTTGTGTGGCACACCTGAGCTATTTAGCGTAGCATTTGCCATTTCCTTGAGGGTTCTATTTTTCCTTTCGGCTACACCATTTTGTTATGGTCTATACGGTGCAATGGTTTCATGAATAATCTCATTACTGGCACAATATTTGGCTAATGGAGTTGAATCATATTCACCTCCTCTATCCGATCTTACTCGTTTTATTGTTCTAGATAATTGATTTTCAATTTCAGCTCTATATGTCTTAAACATATCCATTGTTTCATTTTTAGAACTAAGTAAGTAAACATAACAATATCTACTACTATCATCTATAAATGTAACAAAGTATTTCTTCCTACCTCTTGTTGGAGTTAGCTTTAAATCACATAAGTCTATATGAATTAAGTCTAGTAATTCACTTATTCTATCTATGGACTTAAATGGCTTTCTAGCAAATTTTAATTCTATAAATGTTTCACATCTATGTGTTTGTCAATTTCAAATTTATGCAATAATCCTAGATTAACCATTTTATGCATGTATTTGAAATTCACATGTCCTAATGTAGAATGCCACAATGAACATAACTCAACAATATAAGAAGAAGCTATAACATTCTCATTATTAATAATTTTAGGAGTACAATTGATCTTGAAGAGCCCTTCATTGAGGTAACCCTTTCCTACATACATTCCTCCTTTAGTCAATACAAACTTATCGGATTCAAAGACAAGCTTGAATCCTTTCTTAGTAAGCATAGGACCTGAAACCAAATTCTTGTGAATTTCGGGAACATGCAATACATCCAAAAGAGTCATTTCCTTTCCGAAAGTAAACTTTATAACCATATTGCCTTTGCCTATAATGATCGCAGCCGCAACATTTCCCATATAAAGCCTCTCACTACCATCTGACTTTGTGTAGGTAGAAAACATGTTTCTATCCCCACAAATGTGCTTGGTAGCCCCGATATCCATCCACCAACCTTTTGAGTCGGTTACAATACAAGACTCCATGATTACCGCCGCAAGGTCATCGGTCCATCATGTTAGCTTGGTTAGGCTTCTTGTTCCCATTCGGTCCTTTTTTATGACGACATTTGCTAACATGATATCTGGGTATTCCACATACCCAACAATTCTCTTTTATCTTCTTGGGATCTCGGTCCTTAGACCCATTATATGTAGACTTCCTTTTTCCTCCCTTATTCTTAGACTTAGAAGTGGGTTTTGAGGACACACCTTCAACAAGATTTGTTTTAAGTTCCGAAGTACCTTGCTACCCCTTCTTGTCTCCCTTGTGATTATCTTCTTCAATTCTCAAACGAACCACCAAATCCTCCATTGAAAGTTCCTTGCGCTTGTGCTTGAGATAGCTTTTGAATTCTTTCCACAAAGGCGGCAACTTCTCAATTATAGATGCTAGTTGAAATGGTTCACTGATAGTACTCATCCCCTCCAAGATGAATTGGTTAATGATCACTTGAATCTCTTCCAATTGCTTGACCACCAGAATTGAGTCCACCATTTTAAAGTTCAAAAATTTGCCCACTATGAACTTCTTTGTACCGGCATTCTCGGTCTTGTACTTTTTCTCTAAGGATTTTCATAATTCTTTGGCGGTGGTGATAGTCGAGTAGACGTTGTAGAGAACATCTTCCAGCCCATTTAGAATATAATTACGACATAGAAAACTGGAATGGTTCCATGCTTCCAATGCGGCTTCTTGTTCTTTTGAAGGATTTTCTGTAGGAACCACCGGTTTCTCTTGTCGTAGGATGTGTGCAAGATTGAGCATTGTGAGATAGAACATCATCTTCATTTGCCATCTCTTCTTGACAATAGTTGTACTAGAAGTAGTTTCTCCGGCCATTATTCCAACTATAAACTTGGTTTTCTATTGTTGGATACAATGGATAATAAACTTCAATTAAACAGTAACTAAACTTGATTGAAGCACGTATAAATACACTATCCGAAAAACAAGTTTACGTCCCAGTTCCTACACACGTTGTTTTGTGGACTATGACATATTGTTCTTAAGGATACTACGATCTAACATTTGAAGTACAACAAACTTCAAATATTCTACAGAATAAATGTATATAACTTGCTCTCAATAGACTCTAGAATAGATGAAGAAGAGAAGATCAAAAATCTGTTAAATGTATATGAAACTATCTATCTATATAGTATATATATAGAGAGGTGTCTATTGGGTAAGAGATGTCTCTCTACATAAATGGTTGTGTCCCAACACCTATACACTAAGTATATAACTGTATATACACGTTTATCAGCCGTTAGAACAGTAAAAGTTCCACCAAATTTGAAATTTGTACATGAAAAATTGTGACTCTTCATAAATAAGGTCCAGTAGACCGGTCGAATGCCCCTCTGCCTAAACTTGATTAAAACTTCATATAGACATTGACCCGGTCGACCGGTCGAAGGGACTCAGTCGACCGATCGAAAACTAGGGGTGGGCAATCGGACAGTTTGGGTTCGAACCGATTAGTTCGGGTCGGGTTGGTCGGGTTTGGTTTGGGGTTTTTGGTACCGAAATCCGAACTAAAACTAAGTTCGAAAATATAGTTCGATTTCGAAATAGAAGTTCGGGTTCGGTTAGAAAATTTGGGTTGAAATTAAACCGAAATTTTGAAAGTGAAAGGGTTTGAATAGCATCAATGGATTCATAAGTAGAACAGATCATCAATGGATTCATAACGGAAACTGAGAAAAGCCCTTTTCTTGAGTCCTTGACCATATGAATTATGATTATATGAATTTTATTAGCACAAAAACTCTTAAACTCAAAAACTACATGATGTTTTATGAATTTGGGGGTGCTTAAGTGTATATCTATATACATTTTTAGGGTAGATCTGAATTGTTTTAAAAATCTAAGGGGGCCTTGTCTACCTCCTCATCATTCATGGCCATGGGAGCCTTTGGAATTTGGACTCTGAGAGAGAGAGTGATACCTCCGTCGCCGACGCAACTAGAGAGCAGAGACCGAGAGAACCAGAGAGGCATAGCCACGCCATTGGAGAAAGCACAGCACCGCCGGGCTAGTCACTGAATCACGCCACCGCTGGACTAAACCACCACCGAGCATTCGTGCCGAGAGGAGGAGTCAGAGTGAGTGAGCCGTGAGGTGAGGACTGGTGATCTTGATTTGGTCTGCGAGAGCGAGAGGGACTGAGGTCTGGTGAGATGAGAGATTGAGATTTGAGAGTAATTTTAGCCCTAATTCTGAAGCAGTATTTATATTATATATTCAATGAAACTTCGGCTATTCGGTTTCGAATCGAACTAATTTCACATACCGAAAATCAAACCAAACTTACTGAATCAGTTCGGTTTCGAACTGAACTAATTTTGGTTTGTTTTTTATCCGAACCGAATTGTGCTAAAAATTCGGGTTCGGGTCGAGTCGAAGTGTGCCCACCCCTATCGAAAACCCCTCTGCTAGATTCTTGAAACTTAAGGTTCCAAACCTTTCCCTGAGCATTGAGCCGGTCCATAGCGATCCTTATGATCCCCTTGAGCTTACATAAGCTCTCATTCATACCCCGAATCTAACATCTCTCTCTCTCTCTCTCTCTCTCTCTCTCTCTCTCTCATGTACAAAGTACAGAGTGAGTATTATGCATTGAGGGCAATGGGGTTTTGTGAGGGAAATCTGGGATGGGAGAAAAGAGAGAAAGCAAGAGAGTGAGAAGAGAAAATATCAAGATCACAGAGAAGAGAGAGTGAGAAGAGAGAGACTGTGTAAGGGGGAGGGGGTTTGACCGGAGTTCTTTTTGGGGATGTAGAGTTAGTAAGTTAGGTTAAGTTGGAGAAATTATT
This sequence comes from Hydrangea macrophylla, assembly GCA_033977485.1. Lineage (NCBI taxonomy): Eukaryota > Viridiplantae > Streptophyta > Magnoliopsida > Cornales > Hydrangeaceae > Hydrangea > Hydrangea macrophylla. The sequence continues at coordinate 98,146,237 of CM066984.1, forward strand.
CAGTGAGCCCGTCACTTTATCTTAACCACCCATTTGCCCCCTACATCCATGAGGATCATGACAAGTGGTTATCATATTTAAAATTTGAAATGCCACTAACCACTTGTCATAATCCCCTTAAAAGTAAGGGATAAGTGGGTGGTTAAGATTAAATGGTCACACCGCGTCAGTATGCTGATATGGTGTGACGGGCTCACTGAATAACTTCTCGTTAAGTTGTGCATCCCACCCTTGCCAACTCAGCAGTCACATAAAGTTGTGTGTGCAAGGGTGTGTATGAAGTTTTACTCTTTACGTTTTCAAAGTTCGGTTTGCTTTCCTTTGTAATTACCTCTACTTTAATGGCAATCTTTTTTATTTCCCAAACTCATCTTTGTCTTGCGTTTTACTTCCATCATGTCGTTGAATATTTGAAGTTATTTTCAAATATTTGAAGTTGAATAGTGGTCAGATGGCAAGGCCTTTGAGTATTATACTTAGAGGTCTCAAGTTCGAATCTTAAGGGGTAGTCACAAGTGATTCACCCAGACGCCCTGGCCTCGTAAGATTAGTCAAGGTGCGCACAACCTGGCCTGGACACCCACAGTTACCAAAAAAAAAATTCAAATAAAAGAAAAGTGCAACCTCGGGGGAAAGGGGCATCTCTACTTCCCGACAATCGTTCGATCACACTCACACCAAACATAAGAATTAATTTGCTATACGTTTAGGCCTAAGGTACAAATAATTTATTTTTGCCAAAACAGATACTGTAAACAATTTCTCGTGTAATGTCCGTTTGCAAAAGGTTCTACAACAACGAATAATTAAATGTGGGTTTAGTCTGTTTAGATTTCACTGATGACCTCAATCATAACACATATCTCCATTGCAAATTTGAACTGAACTCATATTTGTCAGGTACTAGAGAAAAAAATTTGAGAAAGCTTGGAAATGCAGAAAACAAGATTATCTTTAATTAGTCTCATTCATATTTCTATTTAGTTTTTATAAAAATCAATATAAGAATCAATTTTAAGAGCAATTGTAAGTTGAGCACAAACTCCCAGGTAAATGAAAGAGTTTATTAAACCCCTAAATTTGGACTGTAGATTCTAAGGGTCCGTTTAATAAAATTAAAAATTAAGTATTGGAAACTTTAAGTGATTGAGTTTACAATACTAAAAATATTTTTTTCAAGTACTGAAATAGACTACATTCAATGAATATTTTCAGTGGAATTTTTCCACCTAAAGGTTCAGTGAATTTTGGCTATTTTTTCAAATAAGTGATATATTCTCAAACGTACTAAAAACAAATTAGTGCTGAAAATTTTCATTTTAGGCGCTTAATTGTGTTATCAAACACACCCTAAGTCACTTGTAAACAATGGAACCGATTATGTGCCTTCACAAAATGACTCTTTTTAGGTATTTTTTATATTATCCACAAGAGTAATACTATCCAAATGTTAAGACAGTGGGATCGGGTAAACAATTTTCTAATCAAAATTTAGCTAATTCCACTGTATTAAACATGACCTTACTGCCATATCATTTGAAAAACACTTTTAGAATAAGACGCGACTCATTCTTCGAAGAATAATGATTGGGGCACAAAATGATACAAAAAACTTCCACAAAATGAGTGGAAAGTCTATGTGGCACAGTGGGACCTGCCATCAATTAATGAAAACAATGCTTAATTACTGGCGGGTCCCACTGTGCCACATAGACTTTCCACTCATTTTGTGGAAGTTTTTTGTATCCTTTTGTGCCCCTAGCATTGTTGTTCTTCGAAAGGTAACTATATTAACTTGGGACTCTTAAAACATGTTTTTTCTCTGACCATCTCATTATAAGATAGGAATGAATTTTAAAGAATGCAAATCTAGACGGATGATCGGTAAGAATGGGGTTTTACGGTATCCAATATCATGTAGCCAAGTACTTTGTTGGCCCCACATTTTGAAACGGAATAACTAGATATTTTCTTTCATGTTTTGAGAAAAATTATTCATACCATACATTTGTCCCTACTTGTGAAAGATCATGACAAAAACTTATCAGTTGCCCAATTGGAGATTTTTATTGAAAATAGGGGACAAATATATGACCCGAGTTAGAGAGACACACCACATGATGAGTGTGATGGTCACATTGAATAATTTCTCATGTTTTCATTATCTAATTCCACCGAACTTTTGCAGTTTTATGTATACAAGTCAATATCTGGTTGGATGCCTTGATTTAAGGATGTTCCGTCTATAATTTAATCTCAACCCGAGACTAGTGTAGACTAGAAAAATGGAAGTTGTAAATGAACGCAAGCACTTTGTTCTAGTACATGGTGCTTGCCATGGAGGTTGGATCTGGTTCAAGCTTAAACCCCGGCTCGAGTCCGCTGGCCACCATGTCACCGCGCTCAACCTGTCGGCCTCCGGCACCGACATGAAGACACTGAACGAGGTTCGGACGTTCTACGAGTATTCTCGGCCGCTAATGGAGATGGTGGCATCAATTCCTCCAAATGAAAAGGTGATACTGGTGGGTCACAGCCTTGGTGGTCTCAACATTGGTCTTGCCATGGACAAATACCCACACAAGATCTCAGCCGCTGTTTTCCTTGCAGCGTTCATGCCCGACACTCTTCATGGGCCATCCTATATCTTGAATCAGGTACCAAACACAACACACACATTTACATTTGTATAAGGCTCATGCGGTTGGTCAATATTAATAAAGAAAAGCCATACCAGAATTTATTGATATGGCCATGGTTAAAAAGTGTGCCTAACTTGCCTTTCAGGTAAACTTAATGTTCTAATTAAGCCACACGCTTGGATCTGTAATATGTTCAGTCAAATTTTACACACCACAGAAGGGAAGATTTTCTTGTAATAAAAATCAAATTTATGATCAATTTGGGCTCTAATCAACTATGATTAAGACCTTCCTTGTTGCGCGTGTAGAAAATAACCAAGTTAAACAAATGTTTCAAGGATTCAAGTGTGTGTATGTGTGTGTGAGAGAGAGAAAGAGAGAGAGAGATTCACGAACTAGCTAGGAACTTTTATAGTCAACTTAATTTCCTAATTTGCTTTCTAGCCAAAAAAAAAATACTCCCTCTGTCTCATATTTAGAGTCCTTGATGCCATTTTTTGATGTCCCATTTTAAGAGTCCTCTTTGAAAAGTTAAAGCACTTTAATACACACTTTCCAAATTTGTCCTTTATTATATCCAACTCTTCCCTCTTTATTTTTTTGATGTCACACTATAATTTTGAATTTCAAAAAGGGTAATATTGGAAAGTTGAAAATCTCACCAAAATCAAAGTTGTCCCTTTAATAAGTTGGAATTCCCAAAAGAGACTCTTAATATGGGACGGAGGGAGTATATATTATTCCTAACTTGCTTTGTGAAAAAGTATTGTGATAGGACACCATCAAACGCCTGGTTGGACACCGAGTTTTCACCCTATGGTAGCCCCACTGAGCCTCTAACATCAATGTTCTTTGGGCCCAAGTTCTTGTCAATCAAGCTCTACCAACTATGCTCCCCCGAGGTACACTCTCTCTCTCTCTCTCACACACACACACATACACACACACAAGCCTCCCGGATATACCAGCATAATTGTAATTGCATTTTATATCCCTTTTAAGGATGTAGCATTAGGTGCAATATTGGCAAGGCCAGGATCATTATTTCTGGAAGATTTATCAAAGACAAATAATTTCTCGAACGAAGGGTATGGTTCGGTTAACCGAGTTTACATCATCTGTGATGAGGATAAAGCAATACCAGTTGATTTCCAGCGTTGGATGATAGAAAACAGCCCGGTGACGGAAGTGAAGGAGATCAACGATGCAGATCACATGGTAATGTTATCAAAACCAGATGAACTATGCAACTGTCTCATAGAGATTGCAAAAAAGTACACTTAAAAAGATTATTGTTTGTTAAGTAATAAACATCAGCGTCAGTGTCACACCCCACCCAAGAATTGGATGTAACTTGTTTTTATGTCCCTCCGCTCTCATTATGGAGTCTTTCAGTTTGCTATGACAAGAAATTTCTCTCTCTCTCTCTGTCTCTCTCTCTCTCTGCTTTATCATGTTTTGTTTGATAGGAAGGAAAAGTTAGGGAAAGGAAGACGGGAAAACAATAGATATTTTTGCTCACCCAAAAAATTATCAGTAATGCTACATGCACAGAAAATTGCACAGAATTTGTGCACAGAATTGATCTGGGCCACTCATTTCAGTGGCTCCCACACATTTTGGGATGGGGACCACCGAAATGAGTGGCCCGGATCAATTCTGTGCAATTTTCTGTGCAAGTATCATTTCTGAAAAATTATACACCAACGCTCACCCAAGCATCCTATTGGCCAATGCAGTGGGACCCAAGATTAAACAACATTTGTTTAATCCTGAATCACACTGTATTGGCGAATGGGATACTTTGATGAGTATTAGTGTACCATTTTTTGGATGAACAAAAGTATTTTCAGAAAACAAAGAAAATCACAAAGGAAATCACAGACACTAGTGTTGTCTTCTCAACAGTTATTTAGAGAGAGAGATATATATATATTATATGACAGTAGTATGGATGGTAATTTTTGACCCAACACGAAAATAAACGGGTTTGGATAACCCGTATATGGGCACGGGTCACAAACGAGTAGACCCGTTTGACATAATTAATAAACGGGTTTAAGCGGGTCAACCCGTTTGACCCGATTAAGTATTTAAGTGCAGTTGGAGCATTTTTTTTAGTCCTAAACATAATTTTTAATAATCTGAAAATCAAAAATACAAATAATATAAATATGAATTAAATAAATATTAGTTTTTTTAAAAATATATATACATAAACTAAAATTGTTTTTTTTTTCTTTTTTAGCTCCCAAAAAAACAGTAATTACCAACTTACCAAACAAGTAAATCTATACATAATAATTAATATCTGATGTAATAAAAATTAATTAATAACTAATAAGTTTATAATAATTGAATATTGTTATATTTGTAGTACTTTAGTATTTAAGATGATATGTAATACGTGTTAATAATTGATACATTTGATGGGAAAACTTATTTGTGTTCTTATTGGAGATGTAAGCTTTTTTTAATAACCGAACCGAGTTAACCAGTCGGTTTTCTGAAAATTACCTACAACAAAAAAACCGATCTAACCACCCAAATTGGCAAAATCGACCAAAAGATAAAAAAATCGACTGAACCGACTACGTCAGTTGGTTTTCATAGCATGATAAAAATAAAAAATAAAAATTCGAACCGAACTGAACTGAACCAAATCGATGACACCCAACACGGGTTAAACAGGTGACCCATGTATGTCCCGACACGATTATGACCCAACACAATTATGATATGTTAAAAATAACACGATAATACCCGACACGACCCGACTGCCACCCCTAGTTATATATATATATATATATATATATATATATGGAAAACTAACGAGCCTCTCTTAAGGATGTATTCAAAAGTACATTTTTCTTTTCTTTTCTTTTCTTTTCTTTTGTTGATTGAGCTTTAATAAATATAAAAAGTAGGGAAGAATTAGTATTTTGGGATTGTGTCATGTGCGTGTTTGGCAATTGTATGCTGGTGCGTTTTGGTTAGCTTAGGGCCAACCGCGTACTCAAAAGCCCTCCCAATATGGGTTTGAAGATGTGGAAGCTAGTGGTGTCAATCGGGCAGGGTTGGCCCGGCCCGGCTCGAGCCCGGCCCGTTTTTTTCGGGCTAAAAGCCCGGCCCGGTCCGTCACAAGGCCCGGCCCGCTAGGCCCGGTTCACATACCCGGGGCCAGGGTGGACACCCATCTTTCCGTCCATGGCCCAACCCGGCCCGGCCCGAAATAGTGAAAAAGCCCGGCCCGCCCCGAAGCCCGCCATGGCCCACTTCAAAAATAGAAGAAAGCTCGCTAGCCCGTTCGGCCAGGCCCGATGTCTGGCTCGCTAGGCCCGGGCCACCGGTCCGGGGCGGACACACCTCCTCCACTCCCAAGCCCGGCCCGATGTTTGGTGAAGCCCGGCCCGTCCCGACCCGAAGCCCGCTCGGGGCCCGCTTTGACCGAGCCCGGACCGGCTTGGCCCGTTTGACACCACTAGTGGAAGCCATACATGATACACCCCACCGAAAGGCTCACCCATACGCCCCACCGAAAGGCTCACAGAAACCAATCGCCCCAATCCATAACCAGCTCCCAAACATGCCCTACATACAAAAGACTAATATTTTTATAGAACAACTATTCGCACTCCACAGACTACTAAATGCACTCCATAGAGTGCATGATAATGATGATACACCACATGTTTTGGGGAGTAGTACCATAAAGTGCATTTAGTAATTTTTGGAGTGCAGATAACATTTCCCTATTTTTAACGCCAACAATGTTGAGAGAAAAATAGAAAATAAGTGGCGATGGGGTAGTGGCTAATTTTTTTAGGAAAAGAATTGGTTAATTTTTTATTGTTAAGTGGGATTAGTCCATTGTACAAGTTTGTTTAAATAGCACATATACGACACCTAGGTGGACCCAAAATATTCTAGAACAAACTAGCCTTAATCAGACCTCTCGTCCTTATTATGGTGCAGCCCACGAAAAGGAGCTTTAATTACTATAAAAAATAATAATAATAATAAGTACCAAGTGTTCCAACGCATGCACTAAACTTAAGCAAAACATTTGTTAAGTTTAGTGTACAAAATTGGGACACTAACAGTAGCGTTGTAAACTAAACAACACACACAATGCCGCATAGAGTCACCACACACAATGTCGCATAGAGTCACATGGCATACACATGGCACACACAATGCCGCACAAAACTCACACGACACACAAAACTCACACGGCAAACATGAGTGTTTACCACACAAACCCCCCACCCCCACCAACCAAACGTCTTTGTGTGTGCCGTGTAGTCTCTCACGGCACACTCTATGCCGTAGCCTTCAATACATTAGCAAAACTTAGTTAAACAATAAACTTAAGTTCCACTAAGTTTACATGTTATAAACTATTGTACAGAGCTACCCATTGCGGACGTTCCCAAACACAAATCCCTTAAGTTTACTGTTTTTTGCATCCACTGTGGATGCTCTTAGTACAATTAATTACTTCCTTTGCTCTTAGTACAATTAATTACTTCCTTTCCACTTACTGGGAAAAATCCAATTTCTCTATTGCCTGGCTCTGTTGAATTGGAGAAAAGAAAGAAAAGACCACATTTCTTCTTTCTTTAACCTTAAGCCTTTTCCTTCTTCAATACCTTCACTAACTAAAGTTTTCTACCCCTTCTTTGTACTAATAACTTTGAACATTCAAACATCATAGAGGTAAAAGACAAAATAAGCACGATGCCAACTTAATGGTGGAAATCCATGTCAAATTGACGTCACATTTTTGACCAATGAAATGCAGTGAACATTGGATTAATTTGTCCTTTTTGCTAAAGATATGATTTGTAAAATTTCTTAGGGTTAATTACAGAAACACCCCCTGTGGTTAGGCCTTTTATCAGTTACCCCATATACTTTAAATTTTATCACTAATACCCCCTGTGGTCTGGACTTAAGTGAAATAGTCAATTTTTCCGTTAAAGTTAACGGAAAATGGGTAAAAATACGAAATTACCCCTATTACATGCTAATAAGAACACCCTTATATGCTAAAATGTTTATTTAGGCATATGTGGTATACTATTATATTATTTTGATATTATATTTGTTGTTAGAGACAATTCTGTAGTCACTTTGAGGTACATTCATGAGAACAAATTTATTTAATTTTTTATTTTATTTTTGATCTACCCTTGGACACACACACACACACACACTGTACACACAGTCTTGGCGATATATTATTATTTTTTTATTTTTTATTTTTATCTACTCTTAGACACACACAATCTTAGTGAGATGTTAGTTCTTTTTTTTTAATCTACTCTTGACCACACACACAGTGAAATCCAGTGTAGTGATGTACTAAGATCTAAAAAAAAATTTATCCCCAAAATTTTTTGTGGGTCAAATTTGCTCTCACAAAGGTACCCCTAAGTGACCACATAATGGTCTTTAACAACAAATGTAATATCAAAATAATATAATAATGTACCACTTATGCCTAAATAAACATTTAAGCATATAAGGGTGTTATTATTAACATGTAATAGTGGTAATTTTGTACTTTTATCAATTTTCCGTTAACTTTAACGGAAAAAGTGACTGTTTCACTTTAGTCCAAACCACAGGGGGTATTAGTGATAAAATTTAAAGTACAAGATGGTATTTGATAAGAGGCCTAACCACAGGTGTAATTAACCCAATTTCTTATGCATATGGGTTGTACTTCCACTATTACAACACATGCACTAACGTGTTGAGGAAGTAGAAATTTTTAGGTACACATGGCATGATGATGTAAGGCTGCAGTCAATGGGAGCAGTGTTTTGAAAATCGGACCGTTCTTCGAACTGGAAAATTGACCGGATCACGGGTTAGAGGTTCAACCGTCGGGTGAACCGTAATCAACCCGTAATGTCATAATTATGTAATATTTAATTATTTATATTCATACATAAGTCTTAATAAGTAAATATACACACAAAAAAATACAAAAATACACAAAAATTCAAATTTTATTTTCACACTAGTATAAATTATTAAGAGATTCAAAAAAATGTAGGGGAAATAAAAATAAAAAAATAAAAAAATAAAACTTTTGTAGGCAAAAAACGGTTTTGGTCAAAAAAACGGTTTTTGAATGGTTCTGAACGATTTTGAACGGTTCTGAACGGTTTCCGAACGGTTCTCACCGGTTTTGGACGGTTTTGATGCCAATAACGGTTACCGAGTCAAAACGGACCGGAAAACTAACCGGTCGACGGTCCAACCGGTTGAACCGGCCGGTCCGGTCCGGTCCGGTTTTCAAAACCATGAATGGGAGTGATTATTTGGGTGAGAATTATAAATAATAGGATTCCTGTATATAGGGGTGCGTCCCACCCAAATAACCCTTTGACACGTCAACGTACAACTTACCAGGTGCAAGTGGGGGCAACAATCAGTGGGGTGACTCCTTACAGGCAAGAAGAGCACAACTCATGAGGCTTATAGAACATCTCCGTGTGATCTGATCCAGAGATCAAATTCACCTCATCCGTTGGATTATTCTCGAGCATCCACCGATGTAAATCGTCCTTGATCATTAGCATCTTGATGGCTCATGATGTAAACTCGCGCAAGATGTGAAATCCTGTTTCGACCCCATCATAGGAGAACTTGGAGCCATAGAGAATTGAGTTTGTCCACAGCCCTTTGCTTGAATGCCAATCAACTGCAAATTGCCAAAAGAACATGAGATTATCACATTCAATGCATTATTACAAAGAGCAATACTTGGGGCACAACCAAACACACAACTTTTGGGGCACAACCTAATTTTTGTGTCTATCTCTCTCCTGTGTCATTGTGGGGTCCAGTGACATCACAGGAGAGAGATAGACACATTAATTGAGTTGTGTCCCAAAAGTTGTGTATTTGGTTGTGTCCCAAGTTATACTCTATTACAAAAGCCACAAAATTATGAGGTTTACCAACTAAATATATGACATACCAACCAGATTCATGAATAGTCCATCCGGTCTCATGAACTCTCCAAGTTTGATACCAACTAGATATATCAACCAGCAATTCAAAATTGTATTTTAAAATAAAATAATAAAATAAAATCTATTATCAGCAGATTACCAAGAATGATAACCATTCCAAGAGGAAGTTTCCAGTGACTTACATTAGTCTAATGACAAATGGTTCACTTCACTTTAAAGTTCCCATTTGATAGTTTCAATGATTTGAAATGTAGATAAAATATCCAATTTATGAACCAATCAATCTTCTGTTTGTAAGTTCTTGATATCCAAACAATTTATTACAAATTAATTGATTTAAATAAGATCGCACAATACCTTGTACCTCGCATAGTCAAAAATAATGGAACACTTGCTGTCTCTGTGTCTCCATTGCCCCAAACTGATTTTCTTCTCACTCTCAACTTTCTCAAGAAGTCTCTTACAATAGTTGAGCGCCATCACAATCTGATTGGGTAGTGTGAGTCTCATGAACCAGTTTCTATGCAGACATCGGAATTTAATCCAGAGAAAAAATCGTGTAAAGAAACCAATTTATTGTTGAAAATTTATGGGCCTCAAGAGCCTAGGTAACTCCTCCCTTCTCCAAAAGCTGATATCTCTACGGCATAAAACAAAATTCCTGAAATCTTTCTAATCTGCACCAAGAGAGCAAACAAATTATTATGTATACAGAACGAAACTGAATCACTTGGGTTAGCCAAAAGTACAATATCTTCCCTAGGACAGAGCCAGGAATTTTAGTCAGGAGGGGCCTAGTCTATACGGGAGTTCGGGATTCTGGGGGGCTTGCGATTTTTTTTTTGGTGTACTTGTACATAATTATGTGTAGAATTGGTTTTATGTCATCACAAAAAAGAGAATGTAGGTCTCTTGTGGTCTTGATATAGGAGACAAAATATTCCAAGAGGGAGACAAGATGTAGAATTTACACCCCATTTCGGGGTAAAAGGGTAAAAGATGTGATTTTTAATTTTAAAATGTGACGTTTGAAAATATAGTCTGGTTCTATTTGGTGAAACTTAAACATTATGGGCTGTCTTTTAAAATTCCAAGGGGCCTATTTCTTAAACTCATAAAATTCTTAAGCTAAAAGTGTAATTTCAAAAATCCAAGGGGGGCCTGGACCCACCCTCGTCCCTTGGTGGCTCCGCCCTTGATCTTCCCTACAAAGTGAGTTCATGAAAGGAGTCATGTTGCAATCATACATACAGATCGTTCTGTGTGCTTGTGTGTGTGCATATATTGGAAGGAATTATATCTCCACGAAATAATCTAAAAAAATATTCTCTGTGCTGGTGGTTCTCAAGATGCACCATCCATTGTATAGAAAGAGTAACTAAAAAGAGTACTAGGGGCTGTTTGGGAAAGAAAAGAACCAGTTTGTGGTTTATAAGTAAACTGGTCATAAAATAAGATGTTTGGTGAGTATCCATTTCTTGCACAAGAATCCGTATCCAGTAAAATATATCTCTTAAAACTGGTTGGTTCTTTGTCAAACCAACATTACCTTGTGTCTCACAAAAACTATATTCTAAGTGAGATTTGAACTGAACCAGGTCCTACTAAGTATTCCCAACAGGCCCATAGTTCTAGAATTTATCTTCCAATCTATAAATAATTAAAGGGGTTCATCGACGAGTTTCTTATCCACCAAATAAGAATGACGACCAACTAGGAGTCTAGGAGCATAATGATTGACATTTCAGTAAAAGGATATAATAATGGCGAAAAGAACATTACCGTCGCAGAAGCACTGCTGGATTATAGGGAAACAAATTCTTCTGATGCAGATTCTCCAGAGATCTTTTCAGAGAAAGCAAACAGTCCTTTGCGGCTTCAAAAGGTAACCTATTTGTTCTACCACGCTTGCTGCCATATGTGTGGCCTCTCTGGCATTCATTTTCAAGAGACCTCTGAGCACTATCACCTTTCACTGATGCAGATGATAGCTTTTCCTGAATGTAACCATCCACGTCAACTTTTCTCTTCTTGCAAAATGATTCATTTATAACTTTATCATCCAACGAAAATTCCACAAATGCATTCCATGAGTCGCATATCAAACGCAAGCATCTAAAAAAAACACAAGGGGAAGCATGCATGTGAAAGCCACTCCCATGATGAGATACGTACACCTATCATATATATTTTTTTATTTTTATTTTTATTTTTATTTATATATATATAGAGAGAGAGAGAGAGAGGGAGAGGGAGAGGGAGAGATCTTTTAAAGTTCCCACATCAATAAGAATGTACTGGTGCATTTTGCCAACATCAAGTAATGCTAGCAACAAATCCCACAAAGGAAAACTGGCTGACCTAATCAAGCACCAAAATAAAATGTAGGGTTGTTGCAAAGATAAAGCAGGCAAACAGGTTTTCTTGGGTGACAAGTGATTTCTTTAAATTGTAAAATTGGGATTTGCGTTTTAAGAGAAAATACCAGATTACACGTAAAAGAAACTAAAAATACCTCAGAAGATATTCAGCAGAAATGGCTCCAGTATCTTTAGAGATGAGGTAATCAAGTAGCACCTGATGATCATAGAGTATCTGCAAACAGAGAGATGAGTGCATACTCTCACTTCATCCAGCAGCCAATGAACTACGTATATATATATATACATATACTCCATATATATACTACATTCATTTCCATCTCAATGGAAAAATATGAGAATGGGGTTAGAGAGTCTTAATTGTCACAATGTCTATTGTCTAAAAATAGTTAACTTGCCTCTGCAAGAAATAGATGGAACAGATTCATGGGATTGAAAAGGTTTGAAACATGAAAAACAATATCCTCCTTTTCCTCCTGAAAAGCCCCCCTTTCTTTGCCAACCCTACATAGAAATGCAAAACTGAATAAGAATTTCCAACCAATACGCTTAATAACCTTTAAATAAGCTAGTGCGTATTCCTCACAGTTGCTTGGCAAAAAGAGGCACACAAAACAGTTGCATGAGCACTTTAAATAGTATATCATCCTGCAATCTAAGACTATATTAGGACATAGTAAACGAAACCCACATATACTGAGGAACAGGGAATAAATAGAACCTCGGAATATCATAGAATTCAAGCTATAAACTAGCTATATCAGTTTCAAGAAGCTTACTGAAAACCTCATCAAAAGAAGGAAAAGTAATTATGCTATATTTTCATCAGATGTAAAATAGGGAAACTTTTCTTTTTGAGCTGAAAAATGACAAATTCAGCCAAGTAATAAAAAACACATAGTAGGAGTGATCTAATATTTCGCGTTGGGGGAAGTGGGGAAGAAACTGAGTCCCCGCCAGATAAAATTAGATAAATAAATTCCTCAAAAGAAATAATTTCCCACACTCTAAAACCCAAAAGAAATAATCTCCACTTCACCCAGATAATACTTGCCCAGAACCTGTAAAAATATGGAAAATAAGTTTTGTTGACAAAATTAAAGGTCTTAAAATTTTGTCAAAAAGAAGCTCTTAATACCACAACTATAAGGACGCCAAGTCTACCATATTTTTCTTCATAGATTGAAGAAAAACCTAATGCATAATCTAGAAACAGAAAGAAAAAAAATTCACAAAGCTGAAACAATGCTGATTCTTAACCCCACTGCCTACCAGCCTCACCAAGTTATGCCCATGAATTGCAGGCGTCCCAGGGACTCCCAGTGATTAGTAAGTGTTCCAAGAAAGCAAGGTCAATCATCTTACGAAAGTTATCGGAGCATCAGACATAAGTCAAAAAGCTCTAAAAAGTAGACCCAAAAAATTCAACTTTGAGACAAATAAATTCAAATAAAAGGAATTATATCCGTTAAAAGATCTAAAGCATCAAAGGAGACAACCTCATGCATATATAGCTGAAGGAAGGATAAGGAAAAGCTTGTACATCTTTCAAGATACAAGTTCTGGCTCACAAACATCTCAGCAGGAAGATGAACTCGAAGCCACACATAAAGCTCTGACAAACCCTTCTTTCTAAAGCAGCACTCAAGGTCTGAACTTAGGTCAAAGCTCAAGCACGAGTTTGGATTCACCAGGGCACATTGTTCAGCACTACTTCCATTGGGGCTGAGCAAACTAAAGGAACACCTCAGGAAAAGGAAAACAGCGAGTCTTTGCAGATGACCAGAAGTCATACTGTACATTCCCAAATCAGAAACACTAGCCAAAAATGGGGAGCCTTCTAGACAGTCGTGATTAGAGTCCATCTGAGTTAGCGGTTTCACTAAAAGATCTTGAAAATACTTGTGCATAAGTTGCAACCATGAAACAAGAACAGAACCTTCCAGACAAACTTGGAAACTAAGCCTGATCATTAGCATCTGTAAAGCACATCCAAATCAGTGGGACTTTGGTGTATCTATATAACAGCACTACATGTGCAAACTAAATTCATGCTACAATAACATGTATACGTTCTAGTATGGATTTCCAAATATTTGCAAACCATGGTAAATTAGATATTAAATGGTAATATGTATCCAAACAAGCAACAAGCACAGAGTTGTTAGTTTTGGCTGAAGTTGTTCTCAAAAGTCAAGTAGTGATCAACATCACATCATGAAAACAATGTGGAACTTGGGTCTTGCTTAGATTATTGAAACATATAACTTGACAATGGAAAAGATCTTAAAACAAGAAAACAGAATGATTACTAGATAGAAGAGGAAAAAAGAAAAGGAAGTTGTCAATAGTCCAAAGAGTACAAAAATAGCATCAACATTATTGTCAAAGGAGACATCTACCCAAACGCAAGAAGAGCGAAGCAACTTAATCATATGAAAGTTAATAAAACAATGGACGAGGTGATTTTAAAATGATGCAAAGCCAAAAACCAAAGTCATTCTAGTATCGGTAGCATGAGCCCATGGTGATTGAATTAATGCTAATTATAAAAAAGAAACCAATAAGATACTACACCACTGTCTAAATAAAATAAAATAAAAACTGCTCGTTAACTTCTAAATTCAGTGAGAAAAAAACTTGAGGTAATTCATACCAATATTTTGTGTCTAAAGTACTGAGAGATGCGCAAGTTACTAAAATCCCCCTTGTTGAGGCACCAGGCTGAAAGTTTAGGAACAAGATTGCAAATTCCGCAAACAACCGGATGCTTTTCTGAAGAACCACCTACAGCTTCGACTAAACCACTTCCCTCAACCAGGGAACAGAAGAACTGAACAAGACTTCCATTAAACAGAACTCTTGACTCTTGATGTGCAATGTTAGCTTTCTGAAAATCATTCCCACCTAAATGGAGATCATTCAACAAATCCCAGGGTACATTTGAAAGAAAAGAATTAATCGAATCCAAGTATGCCTTAGCAAGTTGATTATCAACTTCCTGCTGCATATGTTTCAAGATCATTCGTAAAACTCGAAGAATTCCAGCCATTACGGACCAATTCGAATTTTTCAATATTGATTTTAGGGCTACAATGAAACTCGAATCACAATTTGGGTCTCTGGTTTTAGTTTTCAGAGGCTCAACAGACGATGAAAGAGTGTTGCAGATCGCCAATTCCAAGAGAACACATAACAAATGAATAAATTCATCCCAGTCGCTTCCCTGTTAAACATATAGAATCAGGAAGATGAAGAACAAGTAACATAATGGGCATATGCATTGAATTTTAAGGCTCCGTTTTGTATGCAGATTTTGAGAATGAAAGGGAAAACAATGATGAAAATTATTTCCCTAGTTTTTTTCCCTTGCGTTTTCCTCCATGCTTAGAGAACTTCAGAAATTATACATATTTAAATATAGTAAGAATTTGAGAAAAAAGAGAGGGAAGTGATACGCAAACTCAAAATTTTTAGTTTTATATTCACGCATTTTTTTCCCTCCTAATTTCTTTAATATTTTCCTCATTAACCAAACAAAGAGGAGAGTTTTTGTCAGTGTTTTCTTTTCTTTCCCTCACTAAATCCATGAAGAACCTAACACAGCCTATAGCAATCAAATTGCAACATACAGATGCAACCACGAATTCGGATATAGCCACAAGAATGTTGCCTGCTAAGTGTTGAACATATTGATTCTTGACTGCTAGAAAAACTGTCTGCAAGAAAAAGCAAAAGCGAAGAAATAGCAAAAGAAGAACTAGAAAGCAAAAGTGAAGAAAGAGCAAAAGAAGGACTAGAAAGCATTCTGTACCAATTATGCAATGCTTCTAAAGTTAAAACAAACTAAAGAACAAAAGATCAAGAACTGAGAAGTGATAAAGTGATGTCCCTCAACAATTCCAAACAAACAAAAAAAACTCAGTCTTGCTCCACTGGATGGGAAGATCCATTAGACAACAATTATTATCTAGACCAGACAGATAAACTTCTAGTGCGATCATGATCATAAGAGGAACATACATGACATATCAGAAGTTTTTGAAAATGCACAACAGGCACGATAGGGGAAAAAACTGAAGAACTGTGTTTATGACATGTACACGTAGTTTCTACAACAATAATAATATCGAATATACCCAAATAAACAAATAAAATAAATTAACAAAACCCGGATAAAACAATGAGATGTTAAGTTATCAATTACTCCAAAAGCTTAGTTGTTAGATAATGGGGCCAACAATGTTTATCAAGCTTCAACACCCTCCCTCCTGTGCAACATCATCTTGCACGTGGAGAGCCAACAGCCTAAACTCCATTATACTTGAGACAAATAAGCAAATAACAAAGTGCAAATATGCACACCAAAGTGGGGACTGGGGATGCACAATCGAACCCAAGACCTCCCAAAAACAAGGCTCTGAAAGTCACCACTGCTCCAAAGGCTTAAGATGTTATCGAATGGGCCAACAATGTATATCAAGTTTCAACAAGAAATATTAACAATCAATTGATTTAACTATTGGTCCCTAAGATGGCTAGATGAAAATTCCCAAACCACCATTCATACATATCTATATATGAGAACTCACCAAGTCAACTATGATCTTAGTTAAACACTGGTGGTCTTCAGCATGTGCCTCGGCACCACCCGAACAATTCCTCCCCCTGTCAGTTACTTTCATTATCATTTCCTGTTAAAATAAATAAATAAATAAATAAATAATCAAAGTTGTTTACATGTCTAACAAATTTTCAAATTCCATTATCAAGAAAAAAAGACATAGCAAGAAAAGGGAAGATGAATGAGTAGTGTGTGATATTATCTGAATGGCAATCAAATTCATTAGTCCACATCTGAATTTGACTCAACACCTGGAACCAAAAAAGCATACAAAACAAATAACTATAAGGACTTCATTGAGAACAAAAGGTAATAAAAGATTGAAAATTCTGAATCAGAGACTCACGAGGCCTTCAAAAAAAAAAGCAACGATTTTGAGAGGAGAGAGATTAACCTGAGAGAGAGCGATTAAAAGGGTTTGCTCGTCCTCTTTGGTTAACGAAACCCCCATTTGGTCCTGCAAGTACATATATAATATGTGTATATATATATATTTGATGATATTGCAGTAATAATCAGATAAAATTGAGACAGAAAAAGAGTGTACGGAGGGAAAAAAAAGTACGCAATGAACTTACAGTGACGGTGTACGGACCAAGAGAGTGATCGATCAGAGAGCAGAGCTGAGAGTATTTGGACAAACGGCTCATTTTCCGACGACGGGGAAGCTCTGAGTTCGCCTTCGGTGGGTTTCGAGGAGAGAGATTGGGGAGTTTCAAGTTTTAATTTAGATCCCCTTGTGGTTACACACCCACTTTCTCATAAATTTGTGTTTATTTTGTAAAGCTTACCTTATGTACTACGTACTAAAGTGAGACTGTTAATTGGGGTTAAGTGTTACAAAAATGAATCACAGGATTATGAGAACATAGGTGTAATTATAGGGGGTAAAAAGTATTTTTCCTTAAAAAGTATGTATAGGGGCTTGGGGGTATTAACGTCATTTCTTTTTTCTCCGTTAGAAAAGTTAATAGTCTCACTTTAGTCCGTAGTACAGGGGGTTAAGTGTTACAAAATGAACCACATGGGCTATGAGAAAATGGATATAACCACAGGGGTAAAAGGTATTTTGCCCTTTAATTATTTATACTTTGAATTTAGGGATAATTATTATATTAACACCCCCTAAACTATGAGTCACTCACTCCCCACTATTTCACCTAATGTTATCAAGTGTTATTTTATACGGTGTAATTGACAAAATATTTGGGAATTAAATTTAGAGTAATAATTTTTTCCCCAATTTTGTATCTGAAATGTGTTTCCCAACACACATAGCAATAGAGTCTAGTTGGTTTTTATTGGAGAATGTTGTAGTGGTTTTACAATTATTGAAATTGGTCTCACTACAACGTGTGTTTAGAATTTGGGATACAAAATTTGTGCACAAATGTTAGACCCACAATGAATTCGACAACAAATTCCACAAACAATGCATCATGGCCTTTGACGGGAATTAACAGTCCGTTTGGTATGCCACAAACTATAATAGAATTCATTTGCAATTCTATTTTGTGGAATTCTTGTGTTTGGTATGACATAAAACAAGAAATGAATTCATTTTGAATTCTACCCAATTCTTGTTTTGGGCTGTTTACAAATCCGACCAAAAATGGTCGGATTTGGCAAGAATTAATTTGGGATCTTCACTTTTCCCAAACTGCCCCTACTGTTCATCGTCTTCCTTTCCCAACTTATTCTTCTTCTTCGTCTTCTGTGTCTTCGGTCTTCTTCTTCGTCTTCTGCGTCTTCGGTCTTCTTCTTCGTCTACTGCGTCTTCTTCGCCTTCGGTCTTCTTCTTCGTCTTCTGTGTCTTCGGTCTTCTTCTTCATCTTCTTCTTTTTCTGCGAATCTTCTTCTTCTTCTTCTTCGAATCATCTTCTTTTTCTTCTTCTGTGAATCTTCTTCTTCTTCTTCCTCTGTTCATCTGTTCTTCGTCTGTTAGTTTAAGGTTTGTTTGGGTAATGAAGGTCTGGGGTATTTTAGGAAATAGCAACAATTCTCTTCAATTCTATTCTTTTCATACCAAACAAGAGAATTAGAATTGCAAATCAATTCAATTCTTTTCTTCTCTATTCTATTTTGTTCAATTCTTTTCTATTCTATTTTGCAATCATACCAAACGGACTGTAAAGGCCATAATGTGTTGGTTGTGGAATTCGTTGTGGGTGTAGCATTACTCAAATTTGTGAAGTATAGAATTTCTTCCTAATTTATGGAAAGTAAAATGAAAGAGGAATGTTATGCTTCCTAAATTTAATTTTGAAATGTCTCAATAGTTGTACCATTTTTTTTACTACACTAGTAGTAGCTCTACTTAAGGGTAAAATCGGTTCAGTTCAATCGATTTTGAGGAGTTTCAACCGACCGAAAACAAATCAATTCGGTTCAATTTTTCGATTTTTCGGTTTGTCCTTCACCCCTAGTATTACTACATATTACTATATATATATGATAAAATTAACAAATCATTTAAAGACCAAATTTGATAACCGTAGCATTACACATAAAAGTTTCAAATCTTTGAATTGATAAGAAGACACTGTTAACAGGTAGATCTTCTTATCCGAAATTTCCTTAACAGAAATCATGGAATTTTCTAAAGAGAGAAGCTCTACCTTCTCTCTAGAAAGTCCTTGAGGCCATGGAGCAGGGGGCTATTAGAAGATCCTCCAGACCACGGGGTCCTCCTAAAGATTCATTTGCAGATGAGTTTATTGGGGATCAATGGAAGCAGATGCGTTGTGATCCCAAAAAGTCACAAAATCAAAGTGATAAGAATGGGGCTTCTCTCGAAGGCAACGAACAGATCAAGCTTGAGCTTGCTTGTGTGATGCATCAGTTGGATGCATGCAGAGAGAATATCTCTTGTCTTAGTAAGCGCAAATCCAATGTCTCTTCAGTTAAGAAATCTACTGACCAAGAAGATGCTCTACCCATCGATTTCGAGATTGATTGTTGGAATGAACAAATGTTTGATTGTACGAAGAAGATCAATGCCCTCAATACACAGCTGCTCAGATTTGGGGATTTAACTACAGATGGAGCTTCTTCTAGTAAAATTTCTGAATGCCTTCAATCTGAGCATTATGGGGTTTCTGCCCAGCCTAGCAAGGATGAGTGCTTCCCTCTTAAAGGCCTTCAAACAAAAAGGTCCAATTATCATCCTTTTGATCATACAGATTCTAGGTTTTCAAAAACCGAGGTGTTGTTCGCATGTGACTCACACTCTCATGATGAGGTCGCTCACAACGGTGAGATCCATGCACCCTCTTGTGCGAATCATCACGATGAACAGGTAACAAATTCTCCTCTTTTGACTGTGGATGAGAGGTCCCATCATAGGCATTTTGGGACTGTTACGCAAAATCCCTCTACACAAGGAACATTGCCTATCCGTGGGGTCCGCTCCTCCTTTGAGTTGGCGTTGGGCTCAAGTTCTGAGGGTGTTGCTAACAAGGAACCTGTCTGGTTCATTAAACATGATCTTGTGGGCCCTGCTCAAATAGGGGCTAATGGACCATATCCTGTTCACTTTGAATGTGAAGAGAATGGGGTAGTTGTTGAATCCAGATCTCAAGCTCCTTTCATTAATGAAGAGTCAACCAGTTCTGGGCCAAATCTATCCAGGGGTCCAACTGACTCGTCCACTTGTATCATTAAAAAGTTTGCAGATTTGTTTAAGGATAATCATGTCCAGAATGTTTCTTTAGAAAGTTAGTCCAAAGGTGGTGAGTGTACGGAGGACAAGAACTCTATTAGAGATGAAGATTTTAAGGAATTGTCACTTGATTTTGTGCCCCATGGGCCTCGTAATGGGAATTTCCGCCTTAAAATTCCATCCGAGCTTATTGATGAAGGGAAAAAGGAGTGGCAATCCACCTTAGTTGGACATTTTGTGGGGAAGCAAAAGAATCCGCCTTATACTATTGTTTCCAAAACTACAGAATGACTCTGGGGTAATAAAGGCCTTATTGATACCCTGGGCAATTTCGGATTTTATTTCTTCACATTCTCCAGTGTGGTGGAAAGGGATGCTGTGCTTGAAGGTGGTCCTTGGTATATCTGGGGTCAGCCTCTCATCCTAAGTCCTTGGAAGCCAAATTTGAAGTTAATTAAAGAGGAGGTTCACGCTATTCCTATTTGGGTGAATTTATTTGGCATCCCCTTGGAGCTTTGGAATCGTAAGGGTATTAGCTTCATTGCTAGCTACTTGGTAAACCGCTGCGGATGGACAGGGTTACTGCCAATCGCAGGCATGTGTCCTATGCAAGGGTGTGTGTGGAAGTGAGTGGAGCGCATGATCTAATCACCAAGTTTGCTATCGAGACTGAAGATGAGATGGGCGGGATTGTTTTAACGGGCATTACTGTGGAATACCAGTGAACCCCTCCCAGGTGTGCTAATGTCACGCCCCGACGTAGCATAAATATGGAAAGCATTTAATTTCCTTTATAGATCCGTAGATCACGACAGTTTGGAGGATCGATTCCATCCCAAACGTCGAACAACATAAAACCATGATCAGAGTAAAGCAATCAAGATTTACAAATATTTTTCTAACTTATTACATAATACCACTCTGGGTCAGCTAAGGCACAAGCTGCCTTAAAACAAAACAATGTCTATTGTCTATTACAGTCATCCTTATTACAGAATTCAGTTTATAACTTAAAACATATAAAAGTAAATTCTCTTTCCAGTAGAGATTCTCAATTTGCGTAGTCGTATGGTCCTGCAATATCATAACCTGAAAAGCCTAGACACAAATGTCCAGGACGCATCAACGTCGTCAGCTTCAAGAAGTTGGTGAGTATTAAAAACATAACTTTGAATGTAACACATACTCATTTACCATTTTCTAATTCTTATTTAATTCAACAAGTTTACATTAAAGTAAGGAGTTCATTTTTAGAAAATAACCACAATATCATTTGAAAGCTTTAATTTACATATATGTGACCGTGTATGAAAAATAATGCACCATCTCATCTTACCGACTCTTTTCTCTCGACAAACACAACAACCCACTATCTCACACCAGTATCCTTGTAATACTCCGATAGCCACACTTTAGCACAAGGGTGCCAGGGAATGTCCAGTTTGCCTCACACTTTGGTCCGGGGTACCAGGGAGTGTCCAATGCCTCACACTTTAGTACCTAATCTGCCTCGCAAATACCGGAGGTAACCTCACACAGTATCCAGACTCGGGTACCAGAGAGTGTCCGTAGGCCACACTTTAGCATAATTACCATGGGCATCATGTAATTATCCACACACTTTAGCACAATTCCATGGGTGCCAGGGAATGTCCAAGTTCGGCGTCACACACTGTAACGCTACCATGGGCGTCAGGGAGTGTCCAGTTTTGCCACCGTCGCATTATAAAGATACTCTCACCGCATTCTCAACATGTCACACTTTGGTACACAATTCCGGGGAGTGTCCACAACACAATCTCAACCACACACTATTTTCCACTCTGTCACACCCGTTCCAAAAAATCATTGTTTTATCATGTATATTGACTTTTATGAGTTATCAATGTTATTTGATAATTGGATTGAGTTGAGGTTGACTGTGAGTCAACAGTAAGGTGTCAGTGAGGACACGGGAACATGGCCTTTCATGTTGCATTGGCACGATTAAATGACATTTATATGATATAAATGTTATTTGATATATCTGGTATTTCGTGAATAGTGAATTATACCTGTGTAGTATAGTTTCTGGTAATCTTAATATTGTTATATATCATTTTGAGAACTGTGGTGAGAACGTGAGTGACACGTTAAATAAAAAGGTAGGTGGTGTAGAGATTTCACATAATTTAGTAGTTGGACGTTATTTTGGACCAAATGAGACTTAGTCGGAAACTTCTGAAATTTATCATTTTCACTTGTAAAGTTATAAAATGGACGTGTGCGAAGTTTCGAGAGCTAATGAGAAGTTTGAGGAGCTCGTGGGGAGGTAAACGCAATTCCCAGAAAGTTTTTCTATAAATAGTGGTGGATGAGATTCATTCTCATCCAAATCCTTCTAAAATATCTAGAGAGAGGAGAGAGAAGGGGATTTGTTGCCAGGGGCTTTACGACGACGATCGGCGACCTTTCGTCTGTCAGATTTTCACCAAATTCAAGATTTGAACTCGTGAAGGTAAGATCTTTCGTTTTGATACCACTTAGGCCGTGTTTGGCCAATTTTTGTAAAAATCTTAATTCTAGACTTTTGGGGAAAACCCAGTAAAACTTGTAGGAATCGTCCCAAATTTGAAATCCGACGTTTGATTAGCCCCCCTAGACGATCCTTCAAAGTTTGAAGAGAATCGCACGAGGTATGAATTCTAGATCTATGAAATATATAGATTTTCATGTCTTGAACATCAACTTTGATATCCTTGGATCCGGGCGAAATTCATGTATTAATTAGGCCCGTTAATTATGCACGTGAAATTACATGAAAATCACGTATAACTGTTTATGTGAGCATGTTATGTGTCTACTTGGGTCAAAGGGGAGTTTGGTGCAAATTCATCCGGGGTAAGCTCCTCGAACCTTGAGGATTATGATTGTGATTGAAATGGAATTGGAATTGTGGTTGTGTCTGGATTGGAGGTGGGCCCAACCAGTACACGGTACCTGGTATGGAGGAAGGCCCAACCAGTGTACGAGATGCGTGGGAGAGGTGGGCCTCCTACGGCAACGACTGGATGAATACGTACCACTCACCCTAGAGACTATTGCTATGTGTTTTAGATGCTTAA
Organism: Hydrangea macrophylla; assembly: GCA_033977485.1. Taxonomy (NCBI): domain Eukaryota; kingdom Viridiplantae; phylum Streptophyta; class Magnoliopsida; order Cornales; family Hydrangeaceae; genus Hydrangea; species Hydrangea macrophylla. The sequence goes on from CM066984.1 coordinate 98,169,641, forward strand.
ACCATGAACTGTCATATAAGCATACATTTAGAATTGTACGCTCAGCATATAGCTAAGCAGTGGAGATGTACTCCATTGTAGGTAAGAAGAAAGACAAGAAGTAGCGTGATGAGTGAGGCCGATGAACGCCGGGGAAATCACCTTTGTATATGTTTTTGTTTTAAATCCTAAAACTTGTGTAAGGATTGGGAATTGTAATAATATGTTGTAATAGAACTATGAATAGTTTCGTAGTATTGAAATCTTGTAATTGAACGTCTGTGGTTATGTTTAAATGCTGTATTTGAGTTATGGTTGTGATTGTTGTTAGTGTGGAGAAGCATGAGTTGTTAATTTTCACAACAGGGCTGTCCAGCAGGGGAGCAGTCGGCTGGACCCTATGTCAGTCGACTGAATCTCGTGTGTTTGAGACACTGAAAGTGAATAGTAATGGAAACAGTCGAATGGACCCTTGATCAGTCGACTGAGTCACTGTAGATTTTAGCTACTGATCCAAATAGTAACCAGTGCGGTCAACTGGGTCCCCAGATCAGTCGACTGGATTTCCTTTTAGAAGTGTTGCATTTTGTTTCTGCCTAACACAGTCGACTGGGATTCCCTGATCAGTCGACTGGACCTCTGTTGAGAATTTTAGGTTTTGATTTCTGCTAAGTACAGTCGACTGTACCCTAGGCACAGTCGACTGAACCTCTATTTTCATAATTGATTCCTTTGGATGTGTTTTCAATTGAACAAAACTTTTTATAACTCTGATTTCAATAGATTTTCAACTCAGAGGGCAATGTTTCCTAAGTTTTAAAATACCCAAGGTTGTTTAAAGTTCTTTTCGCTGCGTATAGTTATATGATGTTTAGATGAGCCTTGGTGGCGTGCCACGTGTCCTATTTCCACGCGTAGTGGGATGGGTCGTGACATTTAGTGGTATCAGAGCAATAGGTAACAAAACTTTGGGAACGTTCGACGACGAGTGGAATGTTGAGTGAATTGTCACATGTTCTAGATTGCATCCACATATTGTAGAGATGTTTGATGCATATGGTATGTTGTTATACATACATGATTATGTTATTGTCATACATGCATAGTATTTATGCATTCGTGAATCGGTTGAATCATACTGATGTAGAGCTGCGTGATGAGATAAGACTTACCGGGAGTGTTATCATAGGCTTTGCGTGGTGATACGAGGGAGAGATGATATCCTAGTAGTGGTGGACCGTTGAATTCCTAAATGGAATGAAATGATTTTGGTCGAATCGGTGGATGTTTTCAACGATAGTGACGAGTGTCCTTTGAGGGATCTAACCGAGAGCGGAGTTTGAATAGTGAATGTCAGAGGAGATTTTTGCATAGTTCACATAGAAAATGAAGGAAATTGTTCGTAGTGAAGTTTTGGGATTGAGATTGATTGATAAGAGTTCTGTTCCAGACCTTGGTTAATCATTGTGATGTAAGAGAAGGTTTATGATAGAAAGATAGTCCAGCAATATGTATTGCTAGCGTATGGGGTCGGTGAGGAATCTCTCACCTTATCTTACGGTGTTAACCTCCGGTGTAATCGTATGGATTATCTTATGGTTTTATCTTATACGGTGTGTATTGGGTAGTTGAAGAATCTTTCAACTTATTGTGCGGTATATGGGATGATTGGATGATTGGATGGTTGAGGAATCTCTCAACCTATCTTACGTTATGAGTTGGACGGTTGAGGAATCTCTCAACCTATCTTGTGGTATGTATTGGGAATTGAGAAATATCTCAACGTGTTACTCTCAACTGAACCTAGTTTCAAATGTTCGTGGTATCATGGTGGATTCAGATGTAGTATAAAGGTTAGTAAGAAAAACTACCAGATTGATTGTATAAGTGGGAAGTGGTATTTAAGGATTAACCTAGGATGAAGGATTAAAAATGGAAATGATAGAGTACGCTTTGACGGTTTGAAACTACGGTTAGTAGAAGTAACGGGTTTCAGTCAAGTATCGAAAATGGCACAGTATGAAACGTTGTATGGGCATAAGTGTCAGTCGCCGATTTGTGGGATCGAGGTTGGGGAAAGAAAGTTGTTAAGACCTAAGATGATACAGTTGACTACGGTAAGGGTAAAGCTAATCCAGGAGTGACGTTTAGAGGAAGCTCACCGTACTAAATATTCAATTCATCCGGGGAGTGACAAGATGTACTGGAATTTGCAAGAAAACTTTTGGTGGAGAGGTATGAAACGAGAAGTTGCCAAGTTGTGTCTGAGTGTTTAGCATGTTAGCAAGTGAAGGCAGAGAGACAAGTACCACCGGGGCTATTACAACCATTACCAGTGTCAAAGTGAAGTGGGATGGGATCACGATGGATTTTATTTCGGGACTTCCACGATCGTTTAATCAGAATGATAAGATTTGGGTCATGGTTGATAGATTGACAAAATCAGCGCATTATCTACCGATCAATACGACTAAACCTTCAAGGTTGGCGGAATTGTATGTGAAAGGGGTTGTACGACTACACGGAGTTCCAACAGTGATTTATATCGGATCGTGATAGTTATTTTACATCGAGGTTTTGGGAAGTCTATAGGAAGCCACGGGTACTAAACTAAGTTCGGTACTACATTTTATCCTCAGATCGACGGACAGTCAGAACGGACGATTCAGACATTGGAAGACATGCTTAGACTTTGCGTACTAGACTTTGGGTAAATCAATATAGTTTGAGAGGAGTTAATATAAATTGGAAAGACGAAGCTTCAATGAGTAAGTGAACAGAACCGGTAAGAATGGGAGGAAGACATGGTATTACGTTGAGTACATTATCGGATATGATAGTAGAAATGGAAAATGGTTGGAGGACAATGGTGGATACAATGAAATACGATCTCAGTGCCCTGGATTCCAATAAGGTTGGAGAGTTTTAAGAATGTCGAATTCCACCCTAAAATTTTTTTAAAGTGTTTAAAATGTTTTAAAATAAAACTTTCGTTGAGTAAGAAAATTTGTTTTAAATACTTGTGATTAAGTATCAAGTAAACCTTGGAAGACGAGTATCGTGGAAGGATATGGTATACTTAGTGCTTGGGAGACAACAGTGTTTGTCAAATGAATGGGTTCTACATGAGCAGATTATAAACGTGGAAATGTTAAAGTAAGGGCTTAGTGACGTGTTGTACACTTGGACGTAGTAAGCTGGAGGTAGTGTCACTAACCGAGTTGACTTGAGTATTGTTCCAAAGGGAGCTCGACTTTGATTTAAGTATTGGGGTAACCTGAGGTAATGAATGATTTGAGGCTTGATCAATCAAGAACTTGATGAGATCCATAAAGTGTGAAGAACGTGAAAGATGACAGTTAGGAGTCAGTTGGCATTAGTGACCGGAGTGAAAATTTTCCTTGGGGTATTGTCGTGAAAGGATGTAAATTGGAAGTCGATATGAAATTTATTGAACACAGTGAGGCTATAGTATTTTGTGGGACGATTTAATTACCGGCTTATCCTCAGATTGTATGTGGGGATTACATTAATGCTGTGAGCAATAGGTTATTCAGGAATAATGGATTGGAGACCCAGATAGCATAAATAAAGGACTAGAAAGTTAAATTGGAAATTGAGTCAGATTCAACTACGGTTATAAAACATTGAATGTCGGAATAAGGTATGGTTCCTTGAGATGTTATACGAAGAATATACGCTTGGTGTGAACGGTTGTCAGGAACTCAGTGAGAGTTGAGATATAGAAGTGTGAGCGATATGGACTTGTGCAACGGTGAAAGTGAAACATCAGCGACGTATAGAGTTGTAAACTACATAAATGGTAGTGAATATACCTAGACTGATATGAGAATGGACTACGTTGCGGTTGAGATCTTCGAAAGAAAAGTGATTGGAAGAATGTGAGTACACTAGGTGAACATGATGGATTGTAAATGATCAACGGTTTGGGACAGGAACAGGGTATGTTCTGAACAAGAGGATATGTTATGATACACTTTGTGTTACGTACATGATTGGCTAAGTCAAATTTTGATTAACAATGCTATTCGTTACGATGGATATTGGGAGTAATTGTGTTGAGAAGGAGATGAAGTATTATGCGTAATTTTAAATCAATTTGTTTTAAAAGAACAACATGGAAGAAATGTGTTTGACTTGGATGAAAGTTCTAAATCAAAACTATTAGGTGTGATCTTCTATTTCAATCGGCAGTAGTTCGGGTGCATACTTTGGAGAGCTAAATGATGAATATGTTTGACCTCATTGTGAGTGCTTTGGGACGTATGTAAGCTCGAAATTTGAATGGTATCTGATGAGGCACGTGTGATTGAAAGTATGGTATAGGATTGGTTAAATTGAAATGAAATGATAAGTATTATGAAAAATAGAAAGGATATTAGTGCGACGCACTACCGACTAAGTGCTATTCATTGAACTGATGTTATTGTGATATGGCATTCTGGGGAAGAAAGAGTGTAACTCGATAAGAAATGGAAAGTCGTTAGAAAAACACATTATCGTTCTACAAGTATCTTGTGGTTAACGGGATGAGGGATCGAATCTATAGTGCGAAACAGTTGATTGAAGCGTTGGCTTATCGACAAGGTATACGTATATGTTAGTGCTTAATTTTGGTTCACTTCGAGGTGAAGAATCGTGTATGATTGTGCACCAGCTAAGACGTGTTGTCAACGACTTTTAGTCGAAAAGCAAGATAGGTGAATGAGAGATGAATGGTTGTATTGGGTTTGAGTAAGGTGATGAAACTTTTGAGTTTCGGATATGAAATGTGACAAGTAAAATGAAGATATATGGGAGTTGACGTTGTGACATCGCGATGGGATTGAATGTCAGGGTTGACTATGGAGTATGTTCTACTCAGGTATCGATGTTCTCAATTATCGAGATGCTTCGGGGTATTGCTAGGATTCTGTTTGAATCTTCTATCAGATTGAGGCGGGGACTCTGAGGATTTATTTTCCTTAAGAACCTGAGGATTTATTTTCCTCATGAGATTGTGGCATCTCAGTGAAGTGGATTGTGTATGTGGCAAATGTTGGAAGTACTTGCGTGAAGTCTTGGTGACTTGAGAAAATGGTTTAAGTTTGGGGACAAACTTCCTTTTTGGAGGGGAGAGTTGTCACACCCGTTCCAGAAAATCATTGTTTTATCATGTATATTGACTTTTGTGAGTTATCAATGTTATTTGATAATTAGATTGAGTTGAGGTTGACTGTGAGTCAACAGTAAGGTGTCAGTGAGGACACGGGAACATGGCCTTTCATGTTGCATTGGCACAATTAAATGACATTTATATGATTTAAATGTTATTTGATATATCTGGTATTTTGTGAATAGTGAATTATACCTGTGTAGTATAGTTTCTGGTAATCTTAATATTGTTATATATCATTTTGAGAACTGTGGTGAGAACGTGAGTGACACGTTAAATAAAAAGGTAGGTGGTGTAGAGATTTCACATAATTTAGTAGTTGGACGTTATTTTGGACCAAACGAGACTTAGTCGGAAACTTCTGAAATTTATCATTTTCACTTGTAAAGTTATAAAATGGACGTGTGCGAAGTTTCGAGAGATAATGAGAAGTTTGAGGAGCTCGTGGGAAGGTAAACGCAATTCCCAGAAAGTTTTTTCTATCAATAGTGGTGGATGAGATTCATTCTCATCCAAATCCTTCTAAAATATCTAGAGAGAGGAGAGAGAATGGGATTTGTTGCCACGGGCTTTGCGACGACGATCGGCGACCTTTCGTCTGTTAGATTTTCACCAAATTCAAGATTTGAACTCGTGAAGGTAAGATCTTTGTTTTAATACCACTTAGGCTGTGTTTGGCCAATTTTTGTAAAAATCTTAATTCTAGACTTTTGGGGAAAACCCAGTAAAACTTGTAGGAATCGTCCCAAGTTTGAAATCCGACGTTTGATTAGCCCCCCTAGACGATCCTTCAAAGTTTGAAGAGAATCGCACGAGGTATGAATTCTAGATCTATGAAATATATGGATTTTCATGTTTTGAACATCAACTTTGATATCCATGGATCCGGGCGAAATTCATGTATTAATTAGGCTCGTTAATTATGCACGTGAAATTACATGAAAAGCACGTATAACTGTTTATGTGAGCATGTTATGTGTCTACTTGGGTCAAAGGGGAGTTTGGTGCAAATTCATCCGGGGTAAGCTCCTCGAACCTTGAGGATTATGATTGTGATTGAAATGGAATTAGAATTGTGGTTGTGTCTGGATTGGAGGTGGGCCCAACCAGTACACGGTACCTGGTATGGAGGAAAGGCCCAACCAGTGTACGAGATGCGTGGGAGAGGTGGGCCTCCTACGGCATCGACCGGATGAATGCGTACCACTCACCCTAAAGACTATTGCTATGTGTTTTAGATGCTTAAACCATGAACTGTCATATAAGCATATATTTAGAATTGTACGCTCAGCATATAGCTAAGCAGTGGAGATGTACTCCATTGCAGGTAAGAAGAAAGACAAGAAGTAGCGTGATGAGTGAGGCCGATGAACGCCGGGGAAATCACCTTTGTATATGTTTTTGTTTTAAATCCTAAAACTTGTGTAAGGATTGTGAATTGTAATAATATGTTGTAATAGAACTATGAATTAGTTTCGTAGTATTGAAATCTTGTAATTGAACGTCTGTGGTTATGTTTAAATGTTGTATTTGAGTTATGGTTGTGATTGTTGTTAGTGTGGAGAAGCATGAGTTGTTAATTTTCACAACAGGGCTACCGAGCAGGGGAGCAGTCGACTGGACCCTATGTCAGTCGACTGAATCTCGTGTGTTTGAGACACTGAAAGTGAATAGTAATGGAAATAGTCGAATGGACCCTTGATCAGTCGACTGAGTCACTGTTGATTTTAGCTACTGATCCAAATAGTAACCAGTGCGGTCGACTGGGTCCCCAGATCAGTCGACTGGATTTCCTTTTAGAAGTGTTGCATTTTGTTTCTGCCTAACACAGTCGACTGGGATTCCCTGATCAATCGACTGGACCTCTGTTGAGAATTTTAGGTTTTGATTTCTGCTAAGTACAGTCGACTGGACCCTAGGCACAATAGACTGAACCTCTGTTTTCAGAATTGATTCCTTTGGATGTGTTTTCAATTGAACAAAACTTTTTATAACTCTGATTTCAATAGATTTTCAACTCAGAGGGCAATGTTTCCTAAGTTTTAAAATACCCAGGGTTGTTTAAAGTTCTTTCCGCTGCGTATAGTTATATGATGTTTGGATGAGCCTTGGTGGCATGCCACGTGTCCTATTTCCACGCGTAGTGGGATGGGTCGTGACACACTCTGACTATTACACACCATGCATGTACAACTGACTCCACGTGAATGCCATGTAACTATCCACAGAATATATGAAGTGCTAGGAATAATAACAATGTATGCTTGAAAAGAATTGAATTCATAATCTTTCCTTAATGACCAATCATACCCAAAACGTAATCTGTTTAAACATTTTTCGCAAAACAGAGTCTTAAGGTTCATAATGCATCACCCAAACAGTTCCTTAACATAAAATAAGCAAAATCTAGAAACTGTTAGAAGTCGCGCGTGCGGGATGCTCGCGCGAGGGGTCGCTCGCGTGGGCCGCTCGTGCGATATGCCCAATTTCGTTTTTCTTATATAAAATTTCTATCTACCAGAATACACAAGGGTCGCGCGCTCGAGCCGCTCGCGCGGGTCGCTCGTGCGACCTGCCTATTTTTTAATTTTATTTATAAACTTTTCAAACTGTCAGAAAGCACATACCTCGGGCGCGCGGGCCACTCGCGCGACCCTCGCTCGCTTGATCGCGCGAGCTAGTTTGTGCAGTAGCTTCATCTTCCTCGTTGGTTTTCCCCTGTTTCAGAAATTAAGGAGTCTTTTGACCCATTTTTGATTCCATAAGTTACCATGCCTTATAATATATGAATCTCTTCGATTTTTCGCAAGGATTATGAATCTACAATCAATTTTACTTGAATCCAAACGTAGTTCACGAATTTTATGATAAACTAAAAGATGACAAAACTTCAATCTTAATATACTTTTTCATATGAATAAATTAGACTTTAATACTTGAACTGTAGCTTCTAGGAACTATAATCTTTCTAAATCATCTCTAAAAACTTGTTTTGATTAAGTTTGTAAAAATACTCTTTTTCAAGTTTCAAGCTTTCATGAAAATCAACAATGGTGAATCAACATATACATATATACAAAACAGCAATTGAGCACGAATTACATTTGGAGTGAGTTTGAAATACTCACTGAGATTAGAGATTGATATATTAGTTGAGAAAGAATCACAATTTAGAACTCCAATTGCAACCTTGGCTATGGAGATTGAAGCTTCTCTCTCTAAATAATTTTCTGTAATCCTTTCTCAAGCTCTCTCTATGTATCACTCTCTAAAACTTTTTTTGTAGAACTCTCGGTGCTTGTATTGTGCAGAATGTGTGTAATGGGATGAGAGTTATATAGAACTCATATTCTTGGGCTCCAAGAACTGTCTAGTTCACTCAACAAAAGGATTTGTTTTTTCAATTTTAATTAATCCTAAGGAGAAACACAGCTCATATACATACGTATATACACTGATGAATAATCTCATAGCTCTATAGATCATCCAAGAGCCAAGTAGGAGTATAGGGATCAACTTGTATGTGTTTGTGAATTTAAGCTTATGGCACAACATAACACACACAAAAATACATTAACCAAACAAGGTATAAGCAAATCATTACTTGCCATAAATGGAAAGTAAAGCATATATCAAATCTTGCTTTATATCACTTCCAAAATCTGTGGAAGTTCAACATAGTGCGGACAGTTTTGACATGAACTGATATTTTCGTGGCGCGGTGTTCGTTACAAAAATACAAAAAATTCATTTTAACGTAAGAAATGGTTTTATGATTTTATAAAAATACAGTTTGAATTAAAAGAAAACATTTCCACCTTTTTGAAATACAGACTTTGAAATCCAACACAAGTATGACTTAATTTTGTAAAATTTGCAGTTTGACCCCAATAAGAATTTCAATATGAATTAAAACAAGTATTAAAATTATAAACATGAGAATTGCAAATTAAATAAAAGCAGACATTACGAATTTGAGTTAACATCAGGAACATTAATTAAATATGAAATGCAAAATTTAAAATTAAATGAAATGCAGGTTGTTACAGCTAAATGCTCCGCATTTGGTCATTATTGTTCTAGAGATGTGACCCCGAGACCTACCCCGGCTCGTCGCAATTTTCGTCATCATCCTCCCCATCCTTCCTTTCCCACTTGTTCATATAACAAGAAACCAGAGATTGGGGAATGGATAGTTGTGAACGGTAAAGGTAAAGGTAAGTCGGTTGATCTTGTGAATGCACCCCGGAGTGAGGGCAATATGTATTATGTGAACCATGATGTTGAACAGGGTCCAAGTTAAAGTGAAGTTGTGGTCTGTCCTCTTAGGAAAGATTTGGGTATGGCTAGTCCTTCTCACCACCCCTCTACTGGGATTGATACAGCCCAGAGGCTTCCAGCTCTCCCCTTGATGAGGGATGTGAAGTTAGTAAGTATGATTATGAGGAAGATCCCCCGGTTGTCAAGAGTATTGTCTCCAACAGACAGATGAAACGGGAGGCGAAAATAAAATTTAGTAGGAACCATCCTAAGGGTCAGCATAGCTGATTGTGTTCAGCTTCTGTTATCAGTTTGTAGTGTCTTGCTTTTGTTACGTTGGCCTTGTTTAGCCTCTTTAGGCTTTGTTTGCTAGATTAGAGGTAGACTCTGTCTTCTTTCTTTTCTTAGCTGGTTTTTGAGCTTATTGTAATATCCTAGGTATGACCCTGTTTTTGTAAATTAACCATTTTTTCCGGAAAAAAAAAAAAAAAAAAAAAAAAAAAAAAAGAAGAAGAAGAAGACACTGTTTAATTCTGTATATAAAAGACACAAATCCAAAACAATTTGACAAGCCATGAGCCAATGAAAATAATTTTTTCTCCTCACGGTATTACCTCTATAAATCTTTTATTTTCTTCTCCGAAATGCTTCTAAAACAATCATGAACATCATTATTAGTCTTAAACAAAAGCCAAACACATCCTAAAGATTGCTTGATTTTTGGCGGCTATGGTACAGTACATTTATTTAAAATAGTAACACTGTTTGATGCCACCTTCACCACCCGAAGCCTCTTCTTTCTTAGCAACCCTCCTCGTACAAAAATGCACCTCCATAACCACCCTCAGAAAAGCTCGTCAAACACACGCGCTCATCCTCACCTCCACATCCTCCGTCTCACAATCGCCATTTCTGAACAACAACCTTCTCTCCATGTATGCGCGATGTGGCTCTCTGATCGACTCTCGAAAAGTGTTCGACAAAATGCCTCAAAGAAACATTGTTTCCTACAATGCACTAATCGCCACCTATTCTCGGAGTCCGTGTCAGGCCATGTCAGCATTCGAATTACTTACCCAGATGGTAAATGAGTGTATTAGGCTTAATGGGTCAACCTTCACTAGCCTAATTCAATCATCTTCTTTGCTTGAAGATTGGTTAATAGGCTCTCAACTTCATACCCAAGTGATCAAATTTGGATTTTCAGATGATGTTCAAGTTCAAACCTCCCTACTTGGAATGTACTCAAATTGTGGGGATTTGGAATTTGCGAAAAAAGTTTTTACCCACATAGTTGACAAAGATGTGGTGGCTTGGAATTCAATTATTTGTGGGTATATGCGAAATAACAAAATTATGGAAGGCCTTTATCTTTTTGGCAGCATGATTAGGAGCGGGAATGTTCCTACCCATTTCACATACTCAATGGTGTTTAATGCATGTAGTAGATTGGGAGATTATGATGTTGGGCGAATTACCCATGGACAAGTGATCTTATCTGGCACGCCTATTGATTTGCCTTTGCAGAATTCTCTTCTTGACATGTATTGCAATTGCAGAGACATCCAAACAGCGTTTTGTGTGTTTAGCAGAATTGAGAACCCGGATTTGGTTTCATGGAACTCGATCATATCTGGGTTCTCGAATAATGGAGATGGAGAGAAGGCCATGGATGTGTTTGTCCATTTGTGTCGAAGGTCTTATGATGGACCAGATGAATACACTTTTGCAGCGGTCATTTCTGCTACAGGAGTTTTTCCTGCTTCTGATTATGGAAAACCAATTCATGCCCGAATTAAGAAGGGCGGATTTCAGAAGAGTCTCTATGTAGGAAGCACATTAGTGTCCATGTACTTTAATAATGGTGAAACTGAGTCTGCTCAAAAGATTTTCAGTTCAATTCTGGTGAAGGATGATGTTCTTTGGACTGACATGATTGCGGGTCATGCTAGAATGGGTGATGGTGAGAATTCAATCAAGTTCTTCCATGGAATGTACAGGGAAGGCCATAGAATTGATGGGTTTTCTCTTAGTAGTACTTTAAGTGCATGTGCTGATCTTGCAACTCAGAAACAAGGGGAAGTTATTCACTGTTTGGCTGTGAAAACAGGAAATGAAGTTGAAATTTCTGTTTGTGGAAGTCTTGTAGACATGTATGCAAAAACTGGGGACCTTCAAGCTGCTGAATCAATACTTTCAGGGGTCAGGTTCCCTGATTTGAAGTGTTGGAATTCAATGCTTGGAGGGTATGGTCACCATGGGAAGGCAAAAGAGGCACTGAAGGTTTTTGATGAGATTCTGAGAAACAATCTTAGGCCCGATAAAGTGACATTCATTTCTATGCTCACTGCTTGTAGTCATTGTGGATTGATTGATGAAGGGAAGTTCTTATGGAATTATATGAAAGAAAGTGGTTTATTCCCTGGGCCTAAGCACTATTCTTGTATGGTAACTTTGCTAAGTCGGGCAGGACTATTGGAGGAGGCAGAGGGAATGATTATTGAGTCGCCTTTTAGTGAAGATTATTTGGACTTGTGGAGAACATTGTTAAGTTCATGCGTGAAAAATAGGAATTTGAGGATAGGGGTTCGTGTAGCTGAGCAAGTTTTGAGCATTGATAGAGAAGACAGTGCGACGCATATATTGCTTACGAATCTATATGCATCTACAGGACAATGGGATGGCGTCACGGAAATGAGGAAGAAGATGAGAGGGCTAATGTTGGAGAAAGATCCCGGTTTAAGCTGGATTGAGGTCATGAACGACGTCCATGTTTTCTCTTCGAATGATCAATCACACCCGAAGCTTGAAGAAATGCAAGCTGAATTGTCGCGGCTACAAAGAAACATGCGAAGAACAGAAATAATAGAAATTTGACAGAGGCTCTCATATAAAGGATGTGGGACTGCAGACAAAGTCATGAGCTTGATCACCTGTGGGATTCATAACCACCGTTCGTAGAAATCTTTTTTCTCCCAATACAATATTCATCATGCAAAGTAGAGATTTTGTAGAAATTGCTTGCCTTGGTATTTACTAGCCATATCAAGTTAAAGGAGTTCACTCACATAATTCAAAAGTTCTATTTTTTATTTCACCCTATTTTCATTTCTTATTAAACAAACGAAGAAAAGTATTTTCCTTGGTATTTACTAGCCATATCATTATGCACTCATATAATAACTTCAGTAGGTCGGGTAATTAAATTTAATACACTTATTCGTCACCTGACTGCATTGGATTGACAAAATTTGAGGGTTCAAGCATGATAGATTCAAATTACTCGGAACACTCAAAGTACTCCCTAGTACCTCTTGATAAATGCTATTTTTGTCATGCCAAACCCATATTTTGGTATTATAACAATTGTAGAATGTTGTATTCTAGAATATGTGCTCAGATGGTACATAACAAAATAAAGAATGATATTTCATTTGTTTGTACCGGTAAAAATTGGAAGTATTGTCTTGTTGACATTCAAATTATAGCATGACCTCCCCAAAATCTACACTATTGGTGTGCCATGTATAATTTGCCAATAGCACAGCTCTTAACATACCCATTGGAGATGCTCTAAGTTTAATATATGGAAGGGGATTTAAAGAACTCTTATGCTAGAGGCAGCATTCCGAGTAAAAACAATTCCCATTCTTTGGGAGACTTCATCTGATTTGTTTAAAAATACACAACTACAAAATTCATCAGGAGTACAACTCAATATCTATCAATGTGTTTTACAATATCACACTATGAATCTCAAATTAGAATCACAAGGAAACAAATGAGAGTTATGTGAGACACATCACTTGAAATTTGAATTTGTTCAGCAACTTCCTGGAATTTGGTAAGAGATCCTCGGAACTTCCACGAAATGGACAGCAACATAAGCTCTATGATCAAACTTGTGGAGAGAGAAGACATAATTGTAATCAGTGTTATTCAGATGCTGAGAATAACCACCGCTTATCACAGGTTGCCTTCAAGGGCATTGGGACCGCTATCGTCTGCCAGTGCGACTTTTCACCCTTGGTTTCTACATGAAAACAGGAGATAGAAGAGATGAATAAATGTTTCCAAATAGATTGTGTGATAAACACAAAACCAAAATATAAAACCCCATGACAACACAAACAGCTATATTGTAAGGTGTCACACAAGATGAATAACATTTACAGGTTCATTGCTTCTTGGTAAGCATGTGGTATATTGACTTTTCTTTGGCCACCAAGGCTTTGTTTGTTTCTTAGATTTGGTGAGGGAAAAGAAAGAAAACAGTGAGGCAAAGCTTTACCTTGTTTGTTTAATAAGAAAAACAATGAGGAAAATAGGGAAAGAAAAGAGAATAAGTTGAGGAATAAATCAACATTCAGGTGGTGAGTCATTTCCGTTCCATTATTCATATACTACAATTATGTTCTAGAAATTTTTAATTTTTAATGTTACTTAAGCATGAAGGAAAACCAAGGGGAAACACGAGGGAACTAGTTTTCCTTCTTGTTTTCCTTTCCCTTTTCTTTACCCTCTCGGAATCCATGAACCAAACAGAGCCTAAGGCTATGTTGGGTTTGTGGATTTAGGGAAGGAAAACAATAAGGATTTCCCTTAAATCCATGAACCAAACAGAGCCTAAGGGCCCATTTCATAAAACTGAAAATTAAGTACTGAAAAATAAGTGCTACATTTTAAGTAATTGAGCTTGCAATACTGAAAACAGTGTTTCAAGTACTGGAATAGTCTGCATTCAGTGATTATTTTCAATAGAAAATTTTTACTTAAAAGTTTTCAATGGTTTTTTGACAGCTTTTTCCATTCAATGGTACATTATCAAACGCACTGAAATATAATAAGTGCTGAAACTTGATTGGGTTATCAAAAACACCCCAAGTATAGAGTGGAAACAGTTTCCACCCCTAGACAATAATTTTCCTGGTCAATCCAAAATTAATCACTGTATTCGCAAGCTAATAATTTTCTTCCATAAGCCCACACTTCTCTATTAAGCAGTCCCAGTCCTGCTACATCCCCCCTCCAACAAAACTTCTCCTAAAGTACCATCTTTCTGCTTCCTCGTCTCTCTTCAAAGTCTATGATATGTAATTAGCAAGATAAGAAGCGGAATTCCCAACAGCCAGTTTTTTTTTTTCTGAAATAACTTCGTGACTTCAAATGGTATTTTTGATGAAACAAACTCAAGAAAGGACAAAAGATTGACCCCTGGAATTGATCTTTTCCTAGAATCGCAACTCAATCATCCTTAATTTGACTTTCTGAATAAATTTTTTTAGGTGGGTGTTAGCTTTATTTGGCAGATATTCAAAGAAAAAGGAGGTGGGGGTTATTTTCAATTAAACTGGAGGGAGAAAACAACGCAATTTAGTTGTAACATGCTGCTTCCAATTGTCAATAACCATATTGGAGCTAACTGTAATTATTGAATGATGGATTAACTAGATACACCAAAGTCTGCTTTAGTATGATTATCTTTGTTATAAATCTTATTAGTGCATGTTGAGTGATCAATTAAACTGGCACACCATCCAGACTAAAATGTGTGGGTGGGTAGGGTGCAGATATCTCTGGTTGTGTTAGAGAGAGAGAGAGAGAGAGAGAGAGAGAGAGAGAGAGAGAGAGAGAGAGAGAGTCCAAAAATAACTCAGAAGCTGAGGGCAAATTCACTCACAGATGTGGTCCCAAAGCTCGCTCCTGACCCCATTGCAGCACCTACCAAAATGTGAAATTTCAATCAGACAGCAAAAAACAAAAAATAAAAAGAATGATACGAGGAAGCCAGCGAACGTCAAGATCATTGAGTCTCTTCTCATTTGATCTACAAGGTTCTTGAAATAGATAAACATTTGGACAAAAGCATTTTGGTGCAAGTTGTTACATATGGACAGTACGTTCCACGTGCTGATTGGTCCAGATGCACAAGTGGTGTCTACCTGGACCAACCAGAATTGTACCGTCCACGCGGAACGACCTGCACTAAAATCATGTCCATAATTTGAGATCCTTATTTTGCTGAGAACATTAAAAATTACATACTCAAGTCGATGTGAAGAGGGGTGAAAATATGTGAAATTGTTCTGTAAACTAGATCAGTTAACGATCAATTCCGTTGTAACTAGCTACACTCAAGAAATCACGTTCATCGGTTATCCTAACAATCAACCAAAAATTGGCAAACTAGCAATTAATGCAGAATTCTTGGGCCCACAGACTGGTAGTTTTATAATCTTATAGATGAGTATGGCCAAATGGAACCATGTCGGTTTCAAATATGCATATAATGATTGCAGCGAATATTAGTTCAAATTTGAAGGAGAATATGACAAGGCAGCAGATGTGATGTAATTCTAAGCGTCTTGCTAGAAGTCACTTATCATCCGGATAGGTGGAGGGTTCGATTCTCCCTATGGGAGAATCTTGCATGAAGGGCATGAGTGTTTATGTAATAGTGGGCCATTGGCCTCTTCCAGTCGTGCCCCACTCTGCGCTCGGTCTCACCTTTGTGTGTGTGCGCCCAGCAAAAAAAAAAGTGTCTTACTGGAAGCCTTTTTGATCCAACACATTGCTATAGTTTCATTATAATTTTGCAGGAACTTAATAGAAGGTAGCTATAGGGACAAAAAAAATTGGACTATTGAGATAGACGAATAATGGTGAAAGACTCCCTACAGGCTTCAAATTATTACTGATTCACAAAGTAAAATCGTATACAATAATTTTAAAAAAAAAAACTCTTAATTAACAATAGCAGCACAAATACCAGAGTCACAAAATAATACCAATGTATAGCAAAGGATAAAAGGTACCTGAAGCAAATGGTGTTGAAAATGTTGAAACTCCAGTGGAAGGGGTTGAACCAAATGCTGAAGCAGCAGTACCAAAAAGGGAAGGAGTTGACGAGAACGATGAACCAAAGAGTGATGTCTGGGGGGTTGCACTGGATGGTCCAAACAAGGAGGATACTGGAGCGGAAGTGGTGGGAGTAGAGAACAGAGAAGATGATGTGGCAGCTTGGGTACCAAAAACTTGGTTTCCAGATGATGTGGCAGCTGTCTGTGCACCCCCAGTCGATGCTCCGGGCATTGCTGAGCTGGTTAACAATCCAGCAACTTGAGTTGACGGCTGTGAAGCAGCAGGCAAGTGCAAAGTCGGATGTACCCTCCGAGCAGCAGCTTCTTGTTTGGCGGTTTCCCTACGGTCAGCCTCGAGAAATGGATCATTCCCATCCCCTCGGCGGCGCTGATCATATAGATAAGCTTTTTTCATGGATTCAATGTATTGGTGAATGCTCTCCACCTAAGGAACATCAGTTTATCCATCCATTATGAAATGTAGTAAGCACAAAATATATATATATATATATATATGTAGAACAAAACTGAAAGGATTACAGAACATAACACCTCGTGCATACATGAGAAGCAACTCTAATCACATTAAGCTGCTACTATAAAAATTGTAGAAAGCAGAAACTAGAAGAGCATAGCTTATAGTTTGGAAGCATTATATCCGTCCATTCAGATCATTAGGATGTGGCTTTTTGAGGTTCAAAAATGTAGTTAGGGGAGATGGTCTCCAGAAAGGCCTCGCAGCTCTCATGTTATTTTGTTAATACTCCTACCACTAGCAAACACAGAACACTCCTAGAAGAGTCATATATCAGTGTCCAACAGCCTGTCCTACATGACACATTCCAAACACTCCTTACCACTTGTCTGACTAAATATTTTGTCTTGCTTTTTATTCATTTTTTTTTTGTCTGGATACGCATAAGATACAGGACATACACCTTTGGACACATTGACACCAAGTGTACCATTGTTGAAATTTTGAAAAACAGCGTAGAAATTGGAAGTTGCCAAGGATTAGTATAATTAGAATATTTTGAACTCATAAATTTGGATTTTTAAATATGAATGAATACATGTTCGACACACGTAAGATCATGACAAACCTCTGGATACTTTTGACACCAAGTGTAACCTTGTGGAAATGTGGAAAAACAAAGTAGAAAATGAAAGTTGTTCAGTATAATCAGAATTTCTTGAACTCATAATTTTGGATTTTCTTACAGAGACAAATACATATTCGAAAGGAATTTTTTTCCTTTTTTTTTTTTTTTTTTTTTTTTTTTTTTTTTTTCTGGCTATAGGTAAAAGTGGGTGGGGGTTAATCCCATACCAATGGTGTGGGGGAGTGGGCAAATTATAGAACTTTTAGTATTTAAAGATATTAGAAATCTACTTTACTATAGATTGTGCGACTTTCTTGTCACACGTGATCGTAGATATTCAAAAATACGTTCATCTTTTTTCGCGTCCTTGACGTATTCATGTGCTAACTTTAAAGGAATTTTTCATACACCAGTTTGGCGCCTGTGTCCCTGTGTCTATATTTGTGCCTTTTAAGCTACTGATGAAAAATACGAGAAGAATGAGAGGAATGCAACCACCTACGTTTCTCTTTTGTGGAGTGGGTTGGTGCCTTGGTGGTGGGATTGATCATTGTCCATCTTTTGGAAAACTAGACAAATTCATTTACTAACTTACCAAACGAATTCACCAGTTTACAGTGTAATGCTAGAATTGTAACACCACCTCCCCTCCTCCGTCTAAATTACAAACGTAACCTAAACCGACATACAATCTGCTTGGCTAAGACCATAAAACAATTACGAGCTCAGACTGAAAAGTAGAACACAAGAAATTCAGTTTCCTTACCCTTGCCGCGACATGGACAAAGAAGTCATGCACATTGGACATGACTCCAGGAAGAGATTGCAGTAACGATGATCTTGAGTTGAAAGAGTTCCTCTCAGAATCTAAAAGGATCAGCTGCTCTAACTCTTCAATCAACTGCCGGCACTCACTGACATACTGCTCAAATCGGGCAACTGTTTGCTGAAAAAATGGAGATGGTTTCCTCGGCAGCCCACTGTAGAAATCAAAAAAGGGAACCAAAGAGGAAGCTGTTGGTTGAGCACTTGCATTCGGAGCCATGGTCGCTCCCGAAGCTTGTGATGGTGCAGAGGCAATTGAAGCAGAACCTGTATTCGGATGAAGAAACCTCGGGTGTAACAACATGAAAGAGCGGATAGCAACTTCTGTGTTACGCAGCATATCTTTAACAACAGACATTAACTCTTGCAGAGTAGATTTCTGTCGTTCCGTTGCAGCACCAACTCCACCAAGTTCCTGAAAAAGGAACGTAGAATACATTCATATCATACCCATGACGTCTATTCGAATTATTAAAAAGCAAAATGTTGGTAATGGCTATAGCATCAAAAGTGTTCTACTTGCAGAAAATTACATAATTGCACAGGCACACGAAACTCCACCAAAATCCTGAAAAAGGAACGTAGAATACATTCATATCATACCCATGGCATCTATTCGAATTATGAAAAAGCAAAATGTTGGTAATGGCTATAGCATCAAAAGTGTTCTACATTCAGAAAATTACATAATTGCACAGGCACACGAAGCAATTAAGCAAAATCAATCAAGAATTGAATATCCAATACTACAGGAACATTTTCAACCAACACAACTATATTTGTACGCAAACAATTTGTAGACAGGTGTTTTTGTTTAAGTTTAAGAATAATACCAACAAAGTGATAACATTAATTGATTGAACAAATTTAAAAATGAAGTCTAACGAGTATCTTTTCCGTGTACTTCTCTGGAGGCAATTATTCTTAAATAAGCATCCATTATCAACTTATGCAGATATCCCAGGAAAAGGAGTCTCGACATCGACACACTTATTTTTAAAAAAATTCAATAAATGGACATATGACAATGATATGAGTGTATAGCATATATCCCTCCATGATATGTTGATGCCCACCAGTTATTTTGTCTCAAGAATCTTGAACTTAAAATAACATTTAGACACTTTTTTCTAAAAACAACATAATTTTAAGGACATGCACACATGACACATCCTTTCATATACAAGTGGATACCTATATACATACATACAAAATATATGTGTATATATGTATATGGCTAGACCACATATTCATTATTCTAGAATATAACTCAATTACATGAACTCATTTATCTAGCATCTCCATATTAGTCGAAACTAATTCCTCAGCCCCCAAATGGAGAGGGGATCACACTCAAATATGTGACTGTACATTCAAAAACATATAAGAATGTGTTCTGTACTTATGGCATCAAATCAGAAAACCACTCAGGAGCTCAAAGCAAAAAAAGGTTCCAAAGTTGGAGTGACACCTAATCACAAGGTTCTAACTTCTAAGCTATAACATTAAGTTTCGAGACGCCACACGGCCCACACTCATTCTGTGCAATGGATCACACACTCAACTACGAAAAACAAACACGTAAGGTTTACGGTTGTCGTAATTACTTGTATTATTGTAAGCAAGAAAAGGAAGATACTAGGGAGACAAGGTTTTGTGTTAGGTAGCTCAAAGATAGAGCTAGGTTTTCCACTATCTTGGCAAGAGAAAGGATACATAGGGAACCTGCCAGTGTCATTCAAGAAGGAGCAAACTTATAGTAGCTCATCTTGGCCTTCCATGAGATGGCCATTAAGTACTTGAACCAAATACTAGTAAAACCAAGGGAATAAAAAGTTTTCTAGTATCAACTTCAGCACTAACCTCATCTTTCTTCACTTATATGGTTTCCATTGCAAGAAACCCAATAGATTACATATATAACAGTTATAACTGCAGTAAATGATATTAAAATGTTTCCAATTGTCATGTTCAAAGGTTCATAAAGGCTTTTTTGGTTTATGGATTTTGTGAGGGAAAAGAAAATAAGAAAGGAAACCAATTCCCTCATGTGTTTCCTTGCGTTTTCTTGTGTTTTCCTTCATACTTTAATAACATTAAAATCAAAAAATTTAAATTTAAAGCATAACAGTAAAATATGAATAAGGGAAGGGATATGAGTCACAACATTGAAAATGTTTGATTTATTTCTCATCTTACTCTCTTTTCTTTCCTATTTTCCTCATCGTTTTCTTATTAACCAGACAAAGGAAAAGGTTTTCCTCTATGTTTTGCTTTCTTTTCCCTAACTAAATCCAAGAACCAAACAAAGCCAAAGTAGGATTGAGATTATAAAGCTATTTAATAGCTTTGTTTTGGAAATAACAATTGCAATTGAAGATAAATTCAATGACATAGACGTGTTGATAAGAAACCAACGAAAACAAAGAGTAATATGATTAGTGAATGAAGTAAAACCTGAATAATATGACTTGCATCAATCTCGAAGCCATCATTAGAAACCGAAGAATCATAGAGTCGGCTACACTGATCCAGTCTTTGACTTTCGTCCCTATACTCCAATATTCTCTCCCTATGTACAAAAACACCACTTTAGCTATTCAAACTCCAAACAGAAATTAATTATTAGGCCAAATAATAAAATAAACCAAAAATAACCAACTTCTAGAAAACCCAAATGCCACAATTTGTGGAATTCTATTTATCTAATGAGTAATGCTATGCTTCCCAATTTTTGTATCCAAATACATGTGGCAGTGGACCACCTTCAATACAAAATTTGGGACGCATAACATTACTACTAACAAATTGTCAAAAATTGAAGATAAAAATCCATCAAATAAAAACTCTAAGAACCTAAATGTAAGTTAGCTTTAATAGTTATATCCCTACATTCATTATATGTTAATACATGTAAGAATATATATATATATATATGTATATAACTATTACTGTTAATACACGACAGTACTCTCTCCCAATGCACAGAAACACTACTTTCGATACTCAAAACTCCAAATATCAATCAACTCCTGGATCAAACAAGAAATTTATCAAAAAAAAAACCTTCTAAATAAGATCCAAATGCCACGTTTTTCTTAATTCATCGAATTTGAACACTTGAAAATAAAAACCCATCGAACAAAAACACGCAAACAAAAAAAAAACCCTAAAGGAACTCCAAAAGTTGTATCCCTACACACATTATATGTCTACACATGTATATACACACATGAATGTATGTAATTGGAGCATACTTACTCGATTTGAAGGAGAAGTTTCTGAGAGTCAGGGTGGAGATCGGCCCACTTGGAGCTGTAATTGGCAGGAGTCTTGTCGTTGGTGAAGAGATAAAGTGGCTGCTGCTGCTGCTGCTGTTGCTGTTGCTGAGGTTGCTGTTGAAATTGTTGATGTGGTTGCTGTTGTTGTAGTTGAAATTGCTGCTGTTGAGGTTGTTGTTGTTGGAAAAATGGTGTGCTCTGTTGAAATGGCGACTGCTGTTGTTGTTGAGGTTGGAAAAATGACTGTTGTTGCTGTTGCGGCGTGAATGAAAACGCCATTTTTGGTTTCTCTCTCTCTCTCTCTCTCTCTCTCTCTCTCTCTCTCTCTCTCTCTCTCTCTCTCTCTCTCTCTCTCTCTCTCTCTTTGTTTTGCTAATTCTTTGTGGGTCTCATCTGCAAATCTTCTCAGGGGGAAAATTGGCTCGAGATTTGGCGGTTAAAATTGAAATCTTGAAAGGGACGAAAAAAAACCTCTTTAAAACCCTAGAGAGAGAACGAGACACTGGAGAGTGGAGTTGAGAGAGCAGAAAAAGAGAAGTTTTTCATGATAGCGTTTACGTGGTGCTCCACACCCAATAGGTAGCGCTACACACGATTGTTAGGCTATTTTAAATTTGTTGGATACGAGAAATTAAGTGGTATGCTACGTGATACTTTAAGAGTACCCAAAAATTTCTCAAACAAAAACGCACCTTTGACATTTCACAATAAACAATATGTTTGTAAATTGTTTAATTTAAGTCAAAAGAAATCTTGGGAAAATTAGTGGAAAATCAGTATAACCAATTTAAATTTTATTTTAGTTCTTATTTTGTTAAGAAAAATTCCTCATTTAAATTTTATTTTTGCTGCATCTTTAGACATGTAAATCTAACATTTTTTCTTCCCAAAATACCCCATCAAAATTATATAGCCTCCAAATTACTCTCAGATCTGTTTTGTTCTCTCTCCACAATCTCTCTCTCTAATATCTCTTTCGTCTCACCACCACTACTGATCCACCGCTACCGCCACCACCGTAGGGGCCCTCTGCCATAGCCAACACCACCTCCTCTGTTATGGTTGGCCACCACCACCCTTCGCAAGTTGCCACCATAAAGTCCACCACCACCACCACAACAATCGGGAACCACCACCACCACCATTGTGAGCCACTGCAACCATCTCCATCGTCATCACTAAGTCGACCACGACCAAACACCGTCGTTGTCATCAACTTCTGATCTCAAATTTGGAGTCTCTGTCTCAGTCTTCAATGGCAGATGAGCTTGTGGTCGTCTTTCAAATCTCGGATCAGAGTCTCTGCTTCCGTCTTCTATTTTGAATGCAATTTTTTTGGAAACTTACAATAAACTTTGCGAAGACTTCGAATTTTTTTTTGCCTTTTTGAACAAAGCTTTGCGAAGACTTCGAAATTCCTTGGCTAATGAAGTCTTGCCTCGAAGAGATATGCCAACAGCTTTGGCTTCTTCTTTAAGATATGCGATTCGATCTTCGAGGTCAGGTTTCGAGTAGTGAGAAACATCACTTTGTTCATTAGAACTTCCACAACCATAGATATATTTTTCCTTGAATTCTGAGACTTCATCGAGAAGTGAATTAGGTATTTCCTTAAGACCTTCATAAAGATCCATTAGATAACTCAAATGATGGACATTTTCTTGGTGATGGGAATACCATCTTATATGAGAAGCCAGGGTTTGAGGGGTGAAATCCATTTGGGTTCGAACAAGGGTTGAAATACTCCATTCATGGCATAAGATGTGGCAACTCCATTCAAAATTAATTCAAGCCTTTGGATTTTGTAAAATAGAAAAGGGAAGATGTGAAAAGGCAACCAGAAGCCTTTGGGCTTGGATGATCAAGCAAGGAGAAGATGACAGAATGGGTGGAACATGTTCGAAAATGGGGCCATGTCTGCATAATTGGTCTAATTTCAAAAAAGGGTCATTAATATCTTCAGTAGGATCCACCAATTGAACTTTGGTGTCTGGAAAGCCTAGTACAGAATGGTCGAATGGAAGTACTCTTTCTTCATAATCTTTCTCGAAAAGTTTGCATATATTTAGAAAGGAAATCTAAGTAATAATGTTCATTTGAAAAATTTTCATGAG
Source organism: Hydrangea macrophylla (assembly GCA_033977485.1). Classification (NCBI taxonomy): domain Eukaryota; kingdom Viridiplantae; phylum Streptophyta; class Magnoliopsida; order Cornales; family Hydrangeaceae; genus Hydrangea; species Hydrangea macrophylla. Next base: position 98,193,239 of record CM066984.1, read on the forward strand.
ATGCTCTTACATATGTATGGATGGGGGGTCTGCCTTGAGGAATTAAGATATTACCTCTTTGAAGTCTCTCACCAGGAGGACTAGTTGAGGAGATTAACCAGGCATTCAACAGATTTTGTTCTCGGGAAAGTTGGTTAGAGAATGGATAGTATGGTTTTATGACTCTACTTCGAATGATACCTTCAGCTTCAGGGTATTCGAAGTTTGGATGAACAACTGAAGTGTCACGCCCCGACGTAGCATAAATAAGGAAAGCGTTTAATTTCCATTATGGACCCGTAGGTCGCGACAGTTTGAAGGATCGATTCCGTCCCAAACGTCAAACAACAAAACATAATAATCAGAGTAAAGCAATCAAGACTTACAAAAATTTTCTATCTTATTACATCTTATAAACCGGGGTCAACTAAGGCACAGACCGCCTTGAAAATAAAATAATAACTTAGAGTCTGTTACAGTCATCCTTAAAACAAAACAGTTCATAACTTAAAACAGGTAAACTTAAAACATATAATAAACAGTTTCTCGTCCCAACAGCAGCCATTCTTAATTAGCATAATCGTATGATTCCTCCTGATTGTAACTTGAAAAGCCTGAACACGAATGTCCAGGACGCATCAACGTCGTCAGCTTCAAGAAGCTGGTGAGTATTAAAAACATGACTTTGAATGTAAAACATACTAACTTACCTTTTTCCAATTCAAGATTAAATCCACAAGTTTATAATTATGATTAAAGAGCTCGTTTAGAAAAACAACCACAACATTATTTAAAGAGGGTAAATTTACACAGATGGGACCGTGTATGAGAACAATGCACCACACTCATCTTGCCGACTCTTTTCTTCTCTCAACAGCCACAACATCCCACTATCCTACTCCTGGTATCTTTGAAACACTCAGATAGCCACACTTTGGCAACGGGGCGCCAGGGAGTGTCCAGTTTGCCTCACACTTTGGTCCGGGGTACCAGGGAGTGTCCAATGCCTCACACTTTGAATACCCTAACCGCCATGCAAATACCGGGGCGACCCCTCACACAGTATCCAGACTCGAGTTATCAGGGAGTGTCCGTAGGCCACACTTTAGCACTACCATGGGTGCCAGGGAGTGTCCGAGTTCGGCTTCACACACTTTAACGCTTCCATGGGCGTCAGGGAGTGTCCATATTTGCCACCGTCGCATTTCAAAGATACCCTCTTCCACAAACTCTACCACAACCACAACCACAACCACGACCACAAACTCATACTCAACCACAACCACCACCACAACCACAAACACAAACTCATACTCTTTTCCACACAGACTGACACCCCTATGCATGTACCACTGACCCACATGAATGGTATGCACTTAAACAAAAATGCTGAATTAAGAAACAACACGCGTACGGGGATTAATGAGTCATACTACAATGTTTTAATCATTGAAACATAACCAAATAGAGTTCTGATTAACCAAGTTTCCCAAACAGAACCTCACCAGTATATAAATTTCATCCAAACAGTCCCTTAATAGAAAAACAGACAAAAACAGAAACTGCAATACCTCGCGCGCGCGGGCCGCTCGCGCGAAGGGTCGCTCGCGCGGGCCGCGCGCGCGATAAGCCCATTTTCCTTTATTTAATAAACTTCTCTGACTGCCTGAGGAAAGCAAGGTCGCGCGCGCGGATCGCTCGCGCGAAGGGGTTCTCGCGCGACCCTCGCTCGCGCGACCAGCCAATTTTCATTTATATATATATAAACTCTTACGTCTGCCTGGGAAAGCCTACCTCGCGCGCGCGGGCCGCTCGCGCGAGGGGTCGCTCGCGCGGGCCGCTCGCGCGATTCTCGCGCGCGCGATCGTGGCGCGAGATGAAGCTGAGGCTTCATCTTCTCCGCAGGAACTGCTCTGGTTCAGTAAAACAGGGGTCTTTTTGACCCATTTCAGTTCTGTAAGTATGTATGTCATGTTATATATGGATCTCTTCCTTTTTCAACAAGGATTAAGAATCTATGGTTAATTTAACATGATTCTAACCATAACTCTCTAATTTTATGAAAAACCAAAACATGTCAAAATCTATTTTCTTATATACTTTTCCATATGAACAAATTAGGCTTTAAAACTTCAAACATGGCATGTAGGATGTATAATCAATCATATTCATCTCTAAAAACGAATTTTGATTAAGGTTTGAAAATCTTGATTTCAAGCTATGAACTTCATACGTAGGATCAACAATGGTGTATTACAAAATTAAACAAACACACAGTAAATAGACATGTAATTACATTCTTAGTGAGTTAGTAATACTCACTGGGATTTTTAGATTCAAATAGATATTTGAGAAAGAAAGACCAATAAGGAAAATCCACTTAAGCTTGGCTATGGAGTTTAAGCTTCCTCTCTCTAGAAATTCTCTGTATTAACTCTCAGTGTTCTCTCTCTCTCTGTTTTAAAATCAAAGTGCAGATAGAGAATGTGTGTGTGTAATGAGAGGTATACATATATATAGAACCCAATAGAGAGAACTTGGGCTCCAAGTTCTATTAACAATGCTTAGGAATCTAATTAAACATACTAATTTCTAAACAATCAGCAGGTTAGCAAGGTTAATACATGCTGAATTTACATACTTATACGTATATACACTTTCAGATTTTGAAGGGGTAAACTAGAGTAATAGGGGGCAATTCAAATGGTGTTTGGGAAAAATAGCTTTTGGCACAACAACACACACACACACACCAAGCATTGACAAACAAAGCTTAAGCAAATGATGAGTTTCCATTAATAGCAATAAAGTACAAGTCATGTCATACTTTACGTCACTTCCAAAAATCTGGGGAAATTTAGCACAGCGCGGACAGTTTTGGACATAAACTGGTATTTTCGGGGCGCGGTGGTCACCACAAAAATACGGGAAATTCATTTTAACTAAAGAATTGATTTACTGGTTTCATAAAAATACTGATTGAGTCTATAGAGGTTACTTTCACCGTTTTGAAATACAGACTTTGAAATCCACACAGGTATTATTAATTTTATAAAAATTACAATTTGACCCCAACAAGAATTTTAATATGAAATAACACAAGGGATAATAATTAGAACATGGGAAATGTATTTAAATGAAGCAGTCCATAATAATTGAAGTTAAGTATAAAAATATAAATACAAATTAAATATAAAAATGAATTTTAAATTAAATGGAAATGCAGGTTATTACATGAAGGCATTGTAATTGAGGTTTCGAGCTGCATGCCTTTATGATATCCTACCCCTTCACCATGGGAAATAGGTTGTTCCTAAGTGATGTTGTCAGAATCAAGATATAAAAAGTGTTCTTTACTTTTCTAAAGATTTGCAGTGTGGAAGTAAAGGTCGAACCCACAGAGATTGATTAACTACCGCGCTTTAATTTTAAAACCTAACTTTAGTTAATTATGAAAACGGATTTTGATTTGGTTTGAATTAAACTACTAACAAATAAAAATAAATCTAAACTATGAAAGCAATTAAAATTGTTTTAATGAATGTTAAGTGAACCTAGGATTGCAAATCCACCACTAGCTTCATAATAGGAATATTTATGAATTACTTTAGCTTATTACATTGGATGATAATGGAGAATTGTAGCTACAAGCCCAATTCCTCCGACAAGAAGATATTCATGGTTCAAGCACCAACATAATCCATCTTCGGTTAGCACGAATTATCCCACACTAAACTAGGGTTGTGATCTAATCCGTCTAACCTAGGCATGGACTATTCGGATACTTGATAGCACAAATCAATAAAGCACCATCACATGTAAACAATCTAAACAAGCACAGCAAGCATAGATCGTTGAGCACATCACAGTCAAAATAGATCTAAGACAAGAATAAATTCTGAAAGTAATGATTTAATCACTAGAAGTACGATTTGTTTATAAAAATCCCCTAAACATGTGACTGTCATCCATACATAACAAAACTAAAATAAAAATATAAAATACTCCCTATTACTTGGCTAGGGTTTCATTGGAACCCTAGATCTTGGTTGTATGTAGGATGATCTATCAATGACCAACCCCTAATTTTGAAATAAAATAGGGTATATATAGATTTACAACAAGTTTTGGAAGCTTTTCTAACCCGAAACGAACTAAAACTGATATATTTTACAATCTGGACGCAGTTAGGAAGTCTCGTTTGCACAGGAGTCTACAGTATACTGAAATACGTATCTTTGCTTTTTGCACATATCGCGCGAGCGGGTCGCGCGAGCGCGACATTTGGGACCTCGCGCGCGCGGATCGCGCGAGCGATTCTGGGACTTTCGCGCGAGCGGATCTCAGTTTCTCGCGCGTGCGACTTGGCTTTTTCAGCTTCTTTTCTTCTGCTTTTTCATCCTGTTTAACTTGGTTTAGGTGATTTCTTCCAAAACCTGTCAGAAACTAGAAAACGAAGTAAAAATATACAAAAACAGGATAAAAAGTACTAACAAATGTGAATTAAGGCGTATAATTAGGATTAGTTCTCTCCCGATCACACCCCCAAACCTACATTTTGCTAGTCCTCGAGCAAAACTAAAATAAAAACTAACTACTAATAAAATGCTATTCCATTTTTGCATGGATCACGATTGCATTTAGCGTATGCGACAAGCCTTTTAAACCCCTAGGTGTCCCTAGTCGGACGAGTGAAGTCTCGTGAGGGTTCTCGTCAACTAGTCACCCACAACCATCTTTATTAACTTATAAATTCAATGAATTTTATTTAAAAATGAAAAATATAACAATCAATACTTCTTATCATAGAACAAAGATCTGAAATAGAATAACGAACATAAAGAAACGTAATGAGACATCCACCTAAGTCATGAAAAACAATCTCAAGCACATGCATCGTATAAATCAATAGAGTTCCTCACACAATTGCACGTGTGTGATGTGGTAGTCAAATGAACACGCGCATGACCTGAACTTGGAATATACTTCGGATAACCATTTAACTATGTCTCGACTACGAATCTCACAATGTTAATTACACTCTCAAATGAAACACTCAGAAACATGTGTAATTTTTTCTAAAATATGTGAATTAAAGGAAATATGTTTTCAAAACGAGAAATGCTCACATATGACTCGAAAAAGACGCATGACATGAAAGAACAGTAGTCTCATGGATAGGATGCCAATAATCAAGAAAAATTAATCGTTACCATGTTTTAATCCCCCTCCCATCGTTTACATATCCAAACCATGTTTCCTAGGATCAGATAGGACTTTTCAAAGGTTGTAATGTGGCTCAGGTAATGAAAAATGATAGAACGGATTAATTGGGTAGGTTTAGAATGGCATTGTAAGGCATGTTCGATTTCTTTCATTCGTCTCTTCTACCAACTTTCTCTTTTCATACTTTTTCTCATTCATTTTTTTTTAACCTTCTTCTTTTTATTTTGTTTTCTTTTCCTTTTTCGTTGCTTCTCAAATGATAATTCATCGAATACCAAGCAACTACCCCAATAGCATCTTATTTTCTTCTTCTCAATCAACACATCGCCTTAATACTACTAAAAGTTGATCACTCTTCCAGTGGTATACTCCAAGTTGATCAAGTTGGAGCTTTTAAAGAGAATGATGGTGAACAAAGAAAAAGAGGCATTGAAACGGCTCAAAGGGCGATCTAAGGAAATTTTATAATTTATCGGTCGGCAGTAAACAAAGAAGGGCCTAAGATCATTTCCTAGGGTTATACGGTTCTTCAATGTTTACAATGAAAGATTATTTAGCATGGTAACAAATATTTTAACTTGACTATCAACCAAAACAAGAATAATGAGACTAAACAACAAGTTAATGCGCTATTTCAATGAAATTCGACAAACACAAGATGTATTTATAACCCTCTAAAAAGAAAAGATAGGCTCAAAAGCTTACTGGGCTTAGTCTCCACCATGTGTTATCTAGAAATCCGAATCATATTATAGTTCACAACCAACATGTATTCCAATGACTACGTGCAGTGCATATGTTTGTGTGCAAATTTATGATATAAAACTACGATTCGAACGATACATAACTTAAAATGTTACATCATAACTTCAGCAAATGTTTAATCACATCTTCTCTTGTTTACCATTCTATAACAATCCAAGTTACATAACAAGAAGTACCAAATTAATATTGTAAAAACGTCGGTAATCATCGTTTATTTAAACACACGGATTGAAAAATTTTAAAATTTTGCATAAACTAATGTGCATGTGTGAGTGCATACCCCCAAACCTAAACCTTTCATTGTCCCTAATGAAACAATAAAATGAAAGAAAGGAGAGTACGTAAAGAAAGAACGATATTACCTCGATCTTGACAAGCATAGAACAGGGGAACACAAGTGAATATGGCAATAAAGTTCAATGTTACCTGTTACTTCTGAACAAAAGAACATAGACAAACAAAATAAAAAACTAACATATAAGGGTTTTTTTTTTTTTTTTCCGCGTAATCTCCTTTGACGTGATTAGGTAATCCACTCGAAAACTCGAGAAACTACAAAATAAAAAGAAAAGTTAGTAACTCAAAATAAAACGGAAAATAAGAAAAATAAAAACTAACCTAATATTTACACATTAACTAAACTAAGATTATAAAACTAAAGGTAGTAATGCAATCCCCGGCAACGGCGCCAAAAATTTATCTTGTCAGAATCAAGATATAAAAAGTGTTCTTTACTTTTCTAAAGATTTGCAGTGTGGAAGTAAAGGTCGAACCCATAGAGATTGATTAACTACCGCGCTTTAATTTTAAAACCTAACTTTAGTTAATTATGAAAACGGATTTTGATTTGGTTTGAATTAAACTACTAACAAATAAAAATAAATCTAAACTATGAAAGCAATTAAAATTGTTTTAATGAATGTTAAGTGAACCTAGGATTGCAAATCCACCACTAGCTTCATAATAGGAATATTTATGAATTACTTTAGCTTATTACATTGGATGATAATGGAGAATTGTAGCTACAAGCCCAATTCCTCCGACAAGAAGATATTCATGGTTCAAGCACCAACATAATCCATCTTCAATTAGCACGAATTATCCCACACTAAACTAGGGTTATGATCTAATCCGTCTAACCTAGGCATGGACTATTCGGATACTTGATAGCACAAATCAATAAAGCATCATCACATGTAAACAATCTAAACAAGCACAGCAAGCATATATCGTTGAGCACATCACAGTCAAAATAGATCTAAGACAAGAATAAATTCTGAAAGTAATGATTTAATCACTAGAAGTACGATTTATTTATAAAAATCCCCTAAACATGTGACTGTCATCCATACATAACAAAACTAAAATAAAAACATAAAATACTCCCTATTACTTGGCTAGGGTTTCATTGGAACCCTAGATCTTGGTTGTATGTAGGATGATCTATCAATGACCAACCCCTAATTTTGAAATAAAATAGGGTATATATAGATTTACAACAAGTTTTGGAAGCTTTTCTAACCCGAAACGAACTAAAACTGATATATTTTACAATCTGGACGCAGCTAGGAAGTCTTGTTTGCACAGGAGTCTTCAATATACTGAAATACGTATCTTTGCTTTTTGCACATATCGCGCGAGCGGGTCGCGCGAGCGCGACATTTGGGACCTCGCGCGCGCGGATCGCGCGAGCGATTCTGGGACTTTCGCGCGAGCGGATCGCGCGAGCGATTCTCAGTTTCTCGCGTGCTCGACTTGGCTTTTTCAGCTTCTTTTCTTCTGCTTTTTCATCCTGTTTAACCTGGTTTAGGTGATTTCTTCCAAAACCTGTCAGAAACTAGAAAACGAAGTAAAAATATACAAAAACAGGATAAAAAGTACTAACAAATGTGAATTAAGGCGTATAATTAGGATTAGTTCTCTCCCGATCACTAAGCAGGAGGGAAAGTTTGGCTATTGTAGACTGATTTTAAAGGGATTGAAGTTGAATTTTGTCCTGAAGAAGAAGCACTGGGTTTGTTTAGCATAGTATGCCATTTTTCCCACTTCGAATAAGTAAAAGGTTCAGGAGGAACCTCAAGAGGATCCCAATTAGTTCGAAGAGGAATTTCAGGACGTTTAGTTGACAGCATTACTTCTTCAGGAAGATCTAAAGGAAAGCTATTACTAACATCAAACGAAGATTGAGAAGAAGACATGAGTAGTAAAGTATATTCGAAGTGACAAGTAGAGTTGGGAATTCAAGGATTAAAGCAGATGCAGCAGTCTAAGTGAAAATAAGTGAAAGTTGAATCTTTTAAATTTCGATGAGAAAGTTACATGAAAGGTTCCAACTGTATGACATGATCTAACCATGATCACCATTATCTTTTTTGAACCAAAAGGAAAAATGGCACGGGGGGTAATGTTTGTGATGAAAATATGCAGCCAATGTAAAGGTGCCACGTACGATACAATGTGGAAGAGAAGTTGATCAAATCAGAAACAACTTAAGAGAAGTTATAACAATTTGTGGATCTGTTTTATCAACTGCCAGGGGACACGTGTCAATTATTGTGGGATAACTGAAATGACAAGTGTTAGAATGATGATATGCCATGTGTGGAAGCAGTTTTAGTTTGAAAAGAGGAGGGAACATTCAAATTTCAAATAGAGTTGCTGAGAAGCCTCGATGTCTATATATAGAAGGAGTTTGTGTTCGAAAAGGGATCCTTCGATCAACATCAACATATATCTCTTAATACATTTACTGTATTTCTATCTAGATACTTAATTTTAGGAGTAGAACACCTTCGAGGTCGGCTTCAAGGTTAGATTGTAGTCAGTTTAATTTAATAAAAGTTGTTTCTTACTTTTTTGCTTTCTTTACTGTTTAATTAGGAGTAGTTGTCCTAGAATAAGTTCGAAGTGCTTTAATTAACTACATCTTTACACGATTAAAGTCCTGTTCCAGGCATCGAACGTCACCACAATTTGCTTGGTGAGGCGCAGTTTGGATAATCACATTTACACATTGTCAATTTGCTTGCCTGACACGTTCGCACACACTTATAAATTTTCCAACCAAACATCAGTACATTTGATAACATACCACTTAATTGAAAAACTAACAAAAAACTTGCTGAAAACTTTAAGTGAAAATTGTCTACTAAAAATAATCACTGAATGCATTTCATTTCAGTACTTGAAACATTGTTTTAAGCATTGCAGAATTCAATAGCTTAAAATTTTCAGTACTTCATTTTCAGTTTTATCAAACGGCCCCTAAGTGAATTTTCTATTTTTTGAAGTGAATTTTTTAGTTTTTAAGTGAAGTTTCACTTATCTTGTTAAGACAATGAAATTACAAACTTTAGTGGACAGATATAGTGCAATTTCAATTAAGTTTCTTTGTTATTAACTGAATTTTCACTTAATATATGATTAAGTTAAGTGAGATTTTACTTAATATTTTTAGACTGAAATTTTCAAGTTTTAAAGTGAAGTTTTTCTTATTTTGTTAATTGAAAAAGCAATCTCTTTAGTGTAAAAAAATGAACCGAATCGAAAAATAAAATAAAAAAATACATTGTACCAAACCGAAAAACCAATTGGTTTCCATGAAAATCCGACAAATCAAACTGTTTTCACCCCTAATTGTCGTGAACAGCCACCAGTGAACAGTGTTGTCGTAAACAGTGCGCGCGATGAACAGTAGGGCATTTTTGTACTAAAAAATAATGAGTACCTTTTATTAAAGACAAAAACAATTTGTCTCCAAGGCTAAAAAATCTTATCATAATGTCATTTTCACTAGCTGCCTTAAAAATCTTTATAACACCCACTTCCGCGAGTAGTATTTAATTGCGTTTAGCATGCATCATTAGCATTAAATTAATAATGTGATTATATGTGTTGAGTGAGTATTAACTCACTAAGGTAATTAGCGGTCTCAAATTTGGAACCCAGAGATAGGCCAATGTGGCAGTCCTAGCTTGGGACAGTTCTGAAAGGTCTCCGTGTGATGAGACAGATACGCCATGGGGTAATTTTTATGTGCTTAAATGTTTATTAAGGCATATGTGAATATTTTATTATGTTGTTTTAATCACACAATAATTGTTAGAGAGCATTTCTGTGGTCCGTTAGGGATACCTTTGTGAGGGCTAATTGGACATGTTGCAACTTCATAATTTTATGTGGGACCACTTATGGGACCCATACGTGACATAGACAAACACCAGTTTGAGTTTGGAATAATTTTAGTATGTTTTTAAGTGTAGGATAATTTTAATAAGTTTTATAACTAGCAGGGGTATAATCGCAAAACTTAAGAAACTTGAGGAGACAAACTTAGAAACCAAACATGAGAGTTACATGTTGCATGACATGTGGTAATGACTCACCACTTTAGGTCTTCTTCTCCAATGCAACAATTAGTTTACAGAGAATTCGACGAAAATTATCACGCCGACGATCTCGACACCAAATGACGTGCTGTTTGACGTTCAATTTTAAAACAGGCTACATATTTGGACTCGTGGAGGTGAGTCTAACGTGTTGGTACTAATCTTATTGCATTTTGAGATAGTTTTCTGTGACCCAATTCAGTGGTTTAGCTCATAATCTATAATTTTTGTATAGGATTATACTTGGGAATCACTAGGGTCTTAATTCTGCGATTAGGAGCGCTAAGTGACAATAATTATGTAAAATGAATAATTGGATGTTTGGGATTATCTTTGTGATAATAAGCATGTCTACTTGCATAATTTAGCTTGTTAGTTATTTTTGGGCAAACTCATATGATTAAAAAGACCCATTTGTATGGCAATAGCATGATGTGATGAATTTTATGTGAGCATGTTGAGTTTTTAATGTGGGTCAAAGGAGAACTTGTACTTGCCATCGAAGTAAGACCAGGTGCCAAATTGGCCATGAGGTTGCACGCCCGAAAGGAAAAGGTATTGATCTCGGTTAGTTACGCGAACTAATGAAGTAGTCGCGGGCTAACGTGAAAGGGAGGCCAGTACTTGCGTTGTCGGAGACCATAGTTACGTATAAAATATGAGATTGAGCATGTCTATTATACATGTTTATAAGTTGGCATTCACTATCATATAGCTGATATAGTGTAGTAGGTGATAAAGGAGAGGGCTCAAAGAAATGAAGAAATGGAATTAGCGAGGCAACATGGGTTTTGGGGATTTGGCATTGATAATGTAGATAATTTCATGTTTAGTACTAGAACTTGTAATACGTTAGGTTTCAGTTTGTAATTGGAAAATGCTTGTGGTTGGTTAACTCTTGGTTTATGTTTTGTAGAATTAGTATTTTGGCTTCAAACTTTGGTTGTATTATGGTTTTGCAACTTTAAAAGTGCTAGTAGGTAGTAAAATGATTTTGGTTCATATGTTGGTTGATTAATAAACTCAACTTTTGTAATATAAAGTGTTATTATGTTGGGTACTTCAGGATTGATCGTTTTTATCAAGTGTTGTATGAGTTTGATAGATTTTGGTTTTTAAAACTTGTGATTGCTGTAGAATGGGTTCCACTGCATCAATCCAATTGACTGGGGTCCTAGTTCAATCGACCGGATTGTGTTCCTAGAATGAGACATTTTGTTTCAGCATCGTTCAATCGACTGGACAGGTACCAGTAGACTAGACTTCGGCACCTTCTGTCAACCGGACTTGTGGTCAGTCGACCGGATAGGGAATTCTAAGATTTCAGCTCTCTGTAACTTCCTGTTCAGTCGACTAGGCTCCCCGATCAGCCGATTGGAATGCCCTGTTTCAAATCTAATGTTTTCACAAGTGTTTTATATAACACTCATATACGTGTTGTTGCATTTCATTACATTATCATAATGTTTTCACAAGTGTTTTATATAACACTCGTATGCGTGTTGTTGCATTTCATTACATTATCATGCATGATAATATGATGTGTTGTGCATTTGTGGCACACGTGTGAGTGAGTTGTGACTCACAAGTCGATTTGGGTAATTGTATAAAAGAACCCTCTGAGACTGTGTAGAATGAATGTTTTGATGTTGTGACATCTCTCCGAGATTAAGACAGTTATTGTGGAATACCCTAAATGTTTATCTAAAAATAAATGTTTACCTGTGTATTTCACTATCTGTATTATTATCTAGTTTAGTATATGTTTCTGTTGTTAATTTTAGTATCCTGGCGTGGACGAATTAACACGCTACATAATTGGTAGGCTAATTAGTAATTTCGTAAAATCATGTGAAATCGCGTTTTAGCAACCAAATAGAACTTAGACAAAAACTTTTATAACTTTTTGTTTTCACTCGTGAAGCAATGAATTAGGTGTGTCAGAAGTTTCAGAGAATAATTAGGAGTTTTGAGAACTCGTAGGGAGGTAAACATAATTTTTGAGACTTGTGCCTATATATAGATAGAGGTGACTTAGATATTTTGTTAAAGTTTTCTAACCTAAATCAAGAGAAGGCCAAAGGAGGATTTTGGAAACTTCGATCTTCACGACGCCAAACGACAATTGTTCATCCATTAGTTTTCAACCAAAATCGTATATTTGAACTCCTAGAGGTAAGAGCTTTGTTTTGATATCCACTAAGACTTGTTTGGCTAAGTTTTTCAAAAACTCATTTTCTAGAATTTTCCTAAAAAGTTGATAATCGGACTTTTGATCGATAGGAATTGTACTAGACGGACATTTACACGATCTTTGTGCTCGGGTTTTTTTTTATCGAATTTTAAGTGTATTAATTGGAGGTGAGTGATTCAACTATGTATTTTGGAATGATTTCTTGACATGTATTCATATTGTGATATGAAAAGCATGTGTTAGTTCATAGAGATATAACGTTTAGTTCATATTAGGCAACTATATTGATAAGTAGGCTCAATAACACGGTAAATGTTTGGATTATGTCAAAAGCATAGTGAAATGTATTTGAGCATTTTTAGTTGCTATTTGGGTCAAAGGAGCATGTAGTACCAAGCCATCTTGTGGAGCCGTTACAGGCATAAGGTCACACGTTTGAAGAAAAGAAATGTGGGTCTTACCTAGTCACGTGGACTTATTGGCGAGGAGTCGCAGACTAGGAGTGTAGAACATACACGTGACTCCGGAGACTAGTATGAAATGTAGAGATATGAATGCGAGCATGTTTATCATTCATGCGCATTGTTGTTTTTATTCATTAAGTGTTAGCTTAAATAAATCGAATATGTATGGTTATTCAAATAACCATTTCAGGTGTAATTGTCGACGAGGAATTGGGAAAGTGATTGCGGGGTATTGAGAGTTCAACTAGAAGGCGTTTGAGCATGCTTACCTTGTAGTCCTGAATGGAAACGTTGCAATAAGGATTTTCGTTGTTTTTAACATGTCTAACTTAGATTCAGAGATCGGATTCATAATGTTGTAATAGTTAGTAATCTTTTGTAATTATGTTTTAACAATGTTATATGTCCGTTAGAATCGCTTTGGTATAAGTTCAGAGTGTGTGTTTGATCCTTGGTAGAATTCAGAAAAGCTTTTAAATTATAAAATCTGCGGAAAGGGCTACTGCAGGAAAACAGTCGATTGGACCGGGGGCACAATCGATTAAACCCTTGTTTTAGTAAAACATCCATTTGGTTTTCAAAGGGCATCAGTCAACTGGATGATGAAAACCAGTCGATTGGAATCTGTTTTCAAAATATAAATTCTGCTATGTTGGGTTCGGTCGACCGAACGAGCCCACTTGACTAAAAATTAAGGCATCAGTCGACCAGACCTCAGAGTCAGTCGACTGGAGTGGACTGCTGGAGATTTCTTGTTCTCTGCAAACTCCGAGTCAGTCGACTAAACCCTGACCCAGTCGACTAGAATGCTGATTTTAAAAATAGATTGTTTTCTTTTCTGCTGCATATTCTTTAAACTAATTTTTGGGAACGTTAATGAGTTGGAGTAGCCTCGATGGTGTGCCACGGGCTCCGGTTCTGCTATTGTAGGATTGGGCTGTGACATTTAGTGGTATAAGAAGAATAGGTTTAGAGCCTTAGGGACGAGTGACAACGATATGGAATCGGGAACGTAGGACGACGTGCACATAATGAGATAAACATATATAATGCATTATAGCAAGAGATATATGTGAAATATATGGTATGATAACTCAGATTGCATGTCACGATACGATTGGTAATGTGATGTGTATGGGTGAATGGTGAACATATACATATTATTGAACATTCCATAACATACATTGTCATACTCTATGGATGCGATGAGGTAAGGGTACGAACGACGTAATAAACAATATGAGATGAGATGAGATGAAGTGAGATTGGATGATGGTAAGATTACTGTGTGTTCTGTGGACACTGTAGAGTTGCCAAAGTGATAGATGATATCTTGGTAACCATTTGATTTTCAAAATCTTAAAACGTAAAAAGATTTTAAAACTGATGAGAACGAGCTTTCTTTGAGTACGAGGTGGAGATGGAATTCGAATGGTAAACAGTAGAAGAAGTTTGATGGTGGTTCACATGTTGAGAGAAGTACTTTCCGTATACAGGTAGTGCTAGTGGTTGTTGGAAGTTATCATTTCGGGATTGGTTTAACCATTGTAACGTAAGTATATGAGATTGTGACATGAGTATATCAGGGATGACATAGCAAGCGTCATGAAGTATATATATAGATATTTTTGTGTATGGGGTATAGTTAAGGAATCTCTAGACTTACCATACAGTATTGGGGTATGGGATGGTTGAGGAATCTCTCAACCTATCTTATGGTGGGTATCAGATGGTTGAGGAATCTCTCAACCTATCTTATGGTAGGTATCTGATGGTTGAGGAATCTCTCAACCCATATTACGGTAAGTATTGGGAGTTGAATATGGTATTGGGATAGTGGACGGTTGAAGAATCTTTCAACCTATCTTATGGTCAGTATTGTGGCATGTTGAGAAATTTCTCAACTGAATCTATCATCTCTGGTTTACGCGATAATTTTTTTATGAGTGGTTGATATGCATTTGGGAATAGCCACAATAAGAATACGGTCGAAAATTTGATGAGTTATGCAACATCAATTGGTCTTGGAAGTAAGATGATGCCAGTACGAACATGAAAAAAAAATAGGGTTGAGTTTTGAGTACGGAATTTTTTGTGTGAATTTCAAGATTTAGATTGAACGGGGAATTGATAAAAGCATAGGATGTTTGGATAGTGAGCTCATACCAAGAGCCAACAGCTTAATCCAAGTATGACTTATAACAGATGCAATGCAGGCCTGATTTTTGTGATGTTCCCAAGTAGATCTAAGTTCACGTGAATGTAGATTGAATATTGGTGGGGTGGCAGTGAATGAGAATGGGAAGAGTGTAGGTAAAAATTATTTGAGGTTTTGACATTTACAACGATGAAGTTAGTAAAGGAATGAATATGTGAGACGAAAAGTTTAAGAATTTACGAGATTGGTTAGAGGTTATACGAGTGATGCGTAGTAGGACAATTTGTCACTTGGGGGGTTGATGTGGTAAGTGGATACTGAATTGAGAATACATTTCAGAAAGTGGAGGTCGGAGTAATAAGTGGAAGATGTTGATCGATAATGTGTTTAACGAGTTCTGTGGAAAGGAGGACGAAAAAGGCGGTTTATAAGGACGTGAATGTATGGGAAGACGGTACTTAACGAGTAAGTGAACGGTATGAGTATGATGGACGCTGGTGGTACATGAATTTAATTACAATCTTGGCTATGGTTAAATGAATTTATTTTAAAGAAAAAATATGCGTATGAAAACTTTATTTTGTTACGATGTCGTGAAGGCACAACAATTGGAAGAAAGATACAGAACATGAATGAATGTGAAGGAAAGTTATCAAATCAGAGAGGAGACTATAATGGTCTTGATTGAGGGTAAATGTTTTGTTAGAAAGTTGCCGATGGAATATTGGGATTACTATTAGAAAATGGCCAATGAAGTAACGAGAATGATGGGAAAGAAACTAGGAAGTAACTATTGGGATTACGAGGAGGAGGTTGGCTTATGGAGGAGTTGTTTCAGGAAAATGGAGAATGAAATGGTTAGCTAGATTTGTAGAGCTATTGTCTTAAGGACACAGGTTCTAATCTTTTAAAATAATTTGGTAGTGATCAAAATCGCTACTAGAAGTGGATTTGAAGCTATTTGAAATAAAAGTTTTATTTTTTGTAATGCAAACGAATTGGTTATGAGATACGTATTACGAATTAAGAAGAACAAGAGTGGTGTTTGATGTTGATTTCAGTAGAAGGAAAGAATGGGGATTGTGAAACTATTATAGCTATATCGGTATTTAATTTAGATCGATGAATTTGAAAGATGGGATAAGATTAATCGAGGATGATTTCCATGAGTTATGAGATGAAAGTGAACTGATGTATTGAGATTGATGTAACGATCTTCAATAGAAAGGTAATCAGGTCGGACATGACAAGGACGGATTCGAATTATCACCGATAAGAGAGGCAAAATATCATAGATCGTATGGTAATCTTGAATATGTAACAAGGAGGAGTATGTGTTGAAGGAATTATGAGGAGTGTTGAGTAACACATGGATCAAATTCTGCTTACGATTGTGGTTGTTACGATAGACATTGTTGGGGTAGTAGTGTTGTGATATAGAAGAAAAGGTTACAAGAAATTTGAGAAGTTTGTTTAAATCAAAAAGGAGAAAAAAAAACGTATTTATTTTAGTGAAAGTCTTAGATTGAAATTCTTATAGTTTCTATTTTTTTTTTGGTACATCGATGGCCTGTTCAAGTGGAATGCTAATTGGAGGATAAGATGTTATAACATTTTGACTTTGCTCAAGCAAATAGGGTGATAGTTGTAGAGGTTTGGTTATAGCAAAGATTTGCAGTTAGAATCCAGAATGACACTTTAAGAGGTATTGAATGAATGGGAATATAATGATGAGTTGGTTGATGAAGTCGAAAGGGAAAGAAACGAGAAAATGATAGTTATATATATCGAGGGTTACCGTTGTGGAATAGCTTAGAAGGGAAGCGTTGACATATGGTGAAAAATAGAAGGAAGTTTGAGCGTATAAGTATTACACAAATGTTTCATGGTTAGAAAAGATAAGAGATTGAATTTCGAAGATATCAAACAATTGGTTAAAAAATCAACGTATTAATGGAATATGTATGGATGTTCGTACTTGATTATGGTTCTGTTCGAGATATGGATTCAGAAGAAATTGCTAAACAGTCGAGACAATTTGTAGTGACTGTAGGTCGGGGAGAAAGAAAAGTGAAGAGAGATGACTCATTTTCTCGGTTTGTGTATTGAAGTTTGTGGTTTCAAAAAAGGTACAATAAAATGAGTATGTGACATTTTGGTGTAATCTATTATCAGAAAGGAATGAGCGTGTTCTACTTGAGTCTTGATATTCTTACTCGGGAGTAATGTTGATTGGTTGCATGTGTTGAAATTAACATTGTAAGTGGATGAAAATGGGGTTCAGAGGAGTTATTTCCTTACGAACTTGAGGATTTATTTTCCTCATAAGTTGTGACATCGTAGTGGAGAGATGGAAATTATGAACAAAAAAACAAGTATTGGGAAGCATGTGGGGGAAGTCATGCTAGGAGACGGCGTAAGTTTGGGGGACAAACTTCTTTCAACGGGGAGAGAATTATAACACCCGTATGCGTGTTGTTGCATTTCATTACATTGTCACGCATGATAATGTGACGTGTTGTGTATTTGTGGCACACGTGTGACTGAGTTGTGACTCACAAGTCAATTTGTGTATTTGTATAAGAGAACCCTCTGAGACTGTATAGAATGAATGTTTTGATGTTGTGACATCTCTCCGAGATTGAAACGGTCATTGTGGAATACCCTAAATGTTTATCTGGAAATAAATGTTTACCTGTGTATTTCACTATATGTATTATTATCTAGTTTAGAATATGTTTCTGTTGTTAATTTTAGTATACTGGAGATGATGAATTAACATGGTACATAATTGGTAGGCTAATTAGTAATTTCGTAAAATCATGTGAAATCGCATTTTAGCAACCAAACAGAACTTAGATGAAAACTTTTATAACTTTTAGTTTTCACTCGTGAAGCAATGAATTAGGTGTGTAAGAATTTCGGAGAATAATTAGGAGTTTTAAAAACTCGTGGGGAGGTAAACACAATTTTTTTGACTTGTGCCCATATATAGATAGAGGTGACTTCGATATTTTGTTAAAGTTTTCTAACCTAAATCAAGAGGAGGCCAAAGGGGGATTTTGGAAGCTTCGATCTTCACGACGCCAAACGACGACCGTCCATCCGTTGGTTTTCAACCAAAATCATATATTCGAACTCCTAGAGGTAAAAGCTTTGTTTTGATATCCACTAGGACTTGTTTTGCTAAGTATTTCGAAAACTCATTTTCTAGAATTTTTCTAAAAAGTTGATAATCGGACTTTTGATCGATAGGAATTGTACTAGACGGACTTCTGTACGATCTTTGTGCTTGGGTTTTCTTTGGATCGAATTTTAAGAGTGTTAATCGGAGGTGAGTGGTTAAACTATGTATTTTGGAATGATTTCTTGACATGTATTCATGTTGTGATATGAAAAGCATGTGTTAGTTCATAGAGATATAACGTTTAGTTTATATTGGGCAGCTATATTGATAAGTAGGCCCAATAGCATGGTGAAATGTTTAGATTATGTCGAAAGCATGATGAAATGGATTGAGCATGTTCAGTTGCTATTTGGGTCAAACGTGGTACTGTGGACACGCGAAATTCAGTTTTCCTCCCCCGTTCCGTTTTTGTTTCCGGTGGGGTTTCGGAATTGATTTTCCTTTGTTTTGAAATTGTTTTGAAAGAAAACGAAAAGGTCTGTTGAAAACAGATACAGAGTCGCCACTTGGTCTTTAAGGAATTAGGAAACCTAATTTGACTCACCCAAATGGATAAAGGGCACCGACCCTTCATAACCAAAGAACTTGGCTCAGGATTTTGGTACGAGAGAGGAAGGAGTCTTTATCGCGACTAAAACACCCTCAACTCGCCCCGTCTTTTGACGGGCCTCAATTAGCATCCAAATAATCATCTTATACTATATTTTGTTCGACAAATAATACTATGATAGTATATTACATCACATAAGAATCTTGAAATAGAAGATCTAAAGATAAGATATAATTCATAAGATCTAAGCCATGTATCACACAATGCAAAGTGAAAAAAATGAGCTAATTTAGATTGCATGTATGCATCAAATCAAAGAGAAGAACTCAAAACATGCTTGCTGTGAATAGTGGACAGAACAGTGAGTTGATTTTGTAAAAATGGAAAAGTGAGGGTAGATATATTTTTAGTTCATGATTTTTTTTATGGAGATCATCCTTTTTGTGTCTAGAACACATATCAAAAAGCCAAACTTGAATAACTATTACATATTGAGAGAAATCATTTAAATAATAGAGATTACTCTGAAATAGAATCCGTATTGTCGACTGAAATGTCAAAAAATCTTAGAAAATAAAAACAAAACATCCAGAAGCCCATATTATACAGAATTCCCTAAGACACTGTAGTTCAAGGAAAAAATGAGTTGGGAACACTCCTTTTTGGAAAAGTTTTCTAAAAAAAAAAAATTGGAAGTTAACCTAGCTGCTGTGACAGCAAAAACAAAATGTCTGGAAGGAATGTTAGGACCAAAATGGGACCCTTCCAAGTGTTTTTAAATCAAGCCAAAAATCATGGGTGTGCTCTAACGAGTTAGGAAGACTTTCTAAGTGGTCTTGTAATCACCCTTTGAGTATTGAGTTCTAGAGAAATCTTTGAACTCAGATTATTCACTATTTTGAAGATTTTTGAGAAAACAATGTGTATTTCTTTGGAATCCAAATATTGGGGTTTTAGAGGGATTTTGAACTAGGGAGTTTTGAAAGCATATTTTCAACATCAAATGGTGATTATGACCTCTTGGAATATCAATATCAAACTCAAGTTAAGAACTTCCAAGATTGTTCAAGAGATTTGTTTTCATTTGAATGTGACTTCAAGAATACGTAGGAATGTATTGAAGTCATAATCATCATCTATCAAACATGTTTTTGAGGTCAAGAGCTACTAGCCATAAGGATTCACTCACCTCAAACACCATGTCATCATCTAGATGATGATGAACTAGTAGGTAAATAAAGAAAATAAAAAAGAAATAAGATTAGGAAGAGATGAGCATAATGTGTAAACAAGCAAGCAAAGCAACCAATGGATGATATTCAATGAGATTTTGGACTTGTAGCTTGGTGTTTCACTCATACATGGTGACTTTGGACATGGAAGTAGCTTCTTATCACATAAATGCTTACTAAAATGGTGGTCGGGTGTATTGAATGTGAAGTAAAGAAGAGTAATGAAGTAAAAACAAGGTTGAGAACTCACTTTATTGTTGAAAATCAAAAGGAGGAAGCTCACTTTCACTATCTACAACTTTCTCTCTACAACTTTCTCTAAACTTTGTATTTGCACCCCCCCTAAATGAGAATTCAAGGTGGGTTTATATAGGCTAATTTAGGGGTGGTTTTGGGATTTAAAAAGTGTTCCCATTGATCCCAAACATCTGTAAACAAGGAACTATGTCGTTTTGGTTTTCAATTAATCAAATTGGACCCCCAAAATAAATTACAAAAATGGACTATTCTAGGGGAGAGTGTCGCGGCCGCAATGGGCCAGTGCTGTGACGGCACTGCTCCTCCAACGTCTGCATAATGCTGTTTAGGCCCCCAGAGGTTCTGGTATTCGCTAAAGGACCTATTTCGTCCGAAATTCACAAAAAATGCATACGAACCCCAAACCGAGGTTGTGATATATAGTTGGAAAGGTAATGGAGTCTATTTTTTATAAAAAAATATATATATATTTCAGAGTCAGGTCACTTTGAAAAGTTTTGCGGTATTCGCGATAAAAGACGATTTGATCGTCTTTTTCACCTTCAGAAATTCATAATAAATTAGTTTCAAATCTAGAAATTATGTGCAATATACCGCTGAAAAACTATTGACCTCTAGTATCCATAAAAAATGTTTGAAAAATGATACGGTGCTCCAGTTTCAAAGTCAACTTTTAGGTCAAAATCAGTCAAACCTGGGATCTCCAAGAAGTCCTGGGAACCTCTGGGAGCTCCCAGGAGCTGATGTTTTTGTTTGGTTTTTATTTTAAAACTTGTTTTAGTACTTTTCTCATGATCTCAGAACTTTTTAGCGAATTTGGATGATTTTGGTCAAACCCTGGTCAAATCGGTCAACGGGACTTTCTGGGAACTTCCGGGGGTCTTTGGAACCTAACGATTTCATCTATTTTGCTCCAAAACTCATTTTTACCACTTTTCTCATGACATAGCATGTTTTCATAACTTTTGGTCCAAATCTGAGGTTTTTTGGGCTTTTAGGAGTATTTTGGTCATTCTGAGCATTTTGAGAGATAGAACTAACTTCCAGGAGTCCTTTTTGAGTCTTTTTTGATCATTGTGAACCACCAAGCTATGGGTCTCCTAAATCTAATAGTCAACAAAATGGGGTGTCTGCAGGTACCACGCCATCTTGTGGAGCTGTTATAAGCATAAGGTCGCACGTTTGATGAAAAGAAATGTGGGTCTTACCTAGTTACGTGGACTTATTGGCAAGGAGTCGCGGACTAGGAGTGCAGAACGTACACGTGAGACTCCGGAGACTAGTATGAAATCTAGAGATATGAATGCGAGCATGTTTATCATTCATGTGCATTGTTGTTTTTATTCATTAACCGTTAGCATAAATAAATCAAATATGTGTGCTTATTCAAATAACCATTTCAGGTGTAAATGCCAGTGAGGAATCGAGAAAGTGATCGCGGGGTATTGGGAGTTCAACTAGAAGGCGTTTGAGCATGCTTACCTTTTAGTCATGAATGAAAACGTTGTAATAAGGATTTTCATTATTTTTAACTATGCTTAACTTAGAATCATAGAACGGATTCATAATGTTGTAATAGTTAGTAATCTTTTTTAATTATGTTTTAACAATGTTATATGTCCGTTAGAATTGCTTTGGTATGAGTTTGGAGTATGCGTTTGATCCTTGGTAGAATTCAGAAAAGCCTTAAACTTGTAAATTCTGCAAAAAGGGCTATTGTAGGAAAATAATAGACTGGACCTGGGGCACAATCGACTGGACCCATGTTTTAGTATAACATCCAATTGGTTTTCAAAGGGCATTAATCGAATGGATGACAAAAACCAGTCGACTGGAATCTGTTTTAAAAACATACATTCTACTGGGTTGGGTTCGGTCGACCGGACAAGCCCACTTGACTGAAAATTTGAGGCATTAGTCGACCGGACCTCAGAGTCAGTCGACTAGAGTGGGCTGCTAGAGATTTCTTATTCTCTGCAAACTCTGAGTCAGTCAACTGAGACCTCGACCCAGTCGACTGGACTGTTGGTTTTAAAAATGAATTATTTTCTTTTCCACTGTTTGTTCTTTAAACTAATTTTGGGAATGTTAATGAGTTGGAGTAGCCTTGGTGGCATGCCACGGGCTCCGGTTCCGCTATTGTGGGATAGGGCTGTGACATTTTAAATGGGTAAACTTCATATAACTCTGATTTTATGGTTAATAATGGGCCTTAGGAGTATAGTGGGAGCCTTAGTGGCATGTCACGTGTCCTAGAATCGTATGTGCGATTTCGAAGCGTGACAATCTTCTAGTGGCCTGCTTTACCTAAGGCTAAGGGTATTGTTTGAGAATGGTGAAAATAGGATCTTGTTCAATCCAAGAGGCTATTTGGAAAATAAAGGAGTAGGGTCTATGGTTTACAAGTTTAACCGGTCCTTCAATTTAGGTGTTTGGTGAATGTGAGTATCTTGTATAGGAGTCTATATCATGTGTAATATATAACTCCTTTAAAATAAGTACTCTATTAGACTAAAATTACCTTGGTTCTCACAAGAACCACATAAAATAAGAGTTGGAGTAGACTTGGTCCAGTTTTGGAGTTTCCTAAATAGACCCCAAAGTCTTTCTCAATAACACCCATATACATGTTATTTCATTTCATTACATTGTCATACATGATAATGTGATGTGTTGTTCATGTTGGCACATGTGAGGGTGAGTTTTGACTCACGAGTCAATTTGGGTGTCTATGTTAGAGAACCCTTTGAGACTGTGTGAATTGGGTGTTTTGATGTTGTGACGTCTCTCCGAGATTGAGACGGTCATTGTGGAATACCTTAAATGTTTATTTGAAAAATAAATGTTTACCTGTGTATTTCACTATCTGTATAATTTTCTGGTTTGGAATGTATTTCTGTTGTTAATTTTAGTATCTTGGTGAGAACTAATTAACACGCTATTAATTTGGTAGGCTAATTAGCAACTTCGGCAAAATAATGTAGATATTTGCGTTTTAGCAACCAAATGGAACTTAGGCGAAAACTTTTATAAATTTTAGTTTTCATTCGTGAAGTTATGAATTAGCTGTGTATAAAGTTTCAGAGGCTGATTAGGAGTTTTGAAAACTCGCGATGAGGTACACACGATTTCCGAAAGTGTTGCCTATATATAGATAGAGATGATCTTGATATTTTTGTAAATTCTAATCAAAAATTCAAGAAAGAGGCCAAAAGGGGGAATTTAGTTGCTTAGAGCTTCTCGACGCCAAACGACGATCGTTCGTCTGCTGGATTTTCACCAAATTTCGTATTCGAACTCTTCAAGGTAAGGGCTTCATTTTGATATCTATTAGGACTCATTTGGATACGTTTTTTTGAAAACTCATTTCCTAGAATTTTCATAAAAAGTTGATAATCGGATTTCTGATCGATAGGAATTATACTAGATGGACTTCTGCACGTTCTTTGTATACGGGTTTTCCTTGGATCGAACATTAAGAGAGTAAATCGGAGGTGAGTGATTTAACTATGTGTTTTGGAATGATTTCTTGACATGCATTCATGTTTTGTATGAAAAGCATGTGTTAGTTTATGGATATATATTGTTTAGTTCATATTGGGCAACTATATTGATAAGTACAATTGCACGGTGAAATGTTTTGATTATGTCAAAAACACGGTGATATGTGATTTGAGTATATTGAGTTGTTATTTGGGTCAAAGGAGCACGTGCTTACCAAGCCATCTTGTGGACCCGATATAGGCATTAAGGTCGCACGATTGAAGAAAAGAATCGTGGGTCTTACCTTTTCGCGTGGACTTATTGGCGAGGAGTCGCAGATTAGGAGTATGAAACGTACACGTGAGACTTCGGAGACTAGTATGAAATGTAGAGATGTGAATGCGAGCATGTTTATCATTCATGTGCATTTGTTGTTTAATTCACTAAGCGTTAGCTTAAACAAATCGAATATTTATGGTTATTCAAATAACCATTTTAGGTATTAATGCCGGTGAGGAATCGCAGAAGTAAGCATTTGGGGTGGGAGTTCACTATAGAAGGTCACTTATCATGTTTATCTTGTCGTTTTGAAATAGACCTGTTGTAATAAGAGTTTTATGACTTATGGCTATGTTTAGGTTCGTATCGTAGAATGGATTCTTAATATTGTAATAGATAAGAATCTCTTGTAATTATAATTCTACAGAAAGGGCTGCTGCTGTAAAACAGTCGACTGGACTGAGGTCACAGTCGACTAGACCCATGTTTTAAGTAAAATCTCTCCTTTGTTTTTTGGACTTCAGTCGACTGATCCCCAGGAAACAGTCGACTGGTTTCTACACGAAAACACACATTCTGCTGGATAGGGATCAGTCTACCGGATGAGCCCAGTCGACTAAACTTTTGAGACATTAGTCGACCGGACCAAGGGTCAGTCGACTGAAGGTGGCTGTTTGGGAATTTCTTGTTCTCTGCAACTCCAAGTCAGTCGACTGAGGTATCGACCCAGTCGACTGGACTGCTTGTTTTAAAAACGATTTGTTTTGTTTTCCGCTGCATGTTCTTAAACCTAATTTTTAGGAACGTTAATGAATTTGTTAGTCTCTGGCGTGCCATGGGCTCTGGTTCTATTATCGTGGGATCGGCTGTGACATACTCACTATGTGGTTTTTGTATTAAAGTGATATTGGCTGTTCTTTCTTAGCAAAAAAAAAATAGAAGTGATGTCGGTTTG
This sequence comes from Hydrangea macrophylla, assembly GCA_033977485.1. Lineage (NCBI taxonomy): Eukaryota > Viridiplantae > Streptophyta > Magnoliopsida > Cornales > Hydrangeaceae > Hydrangea > Hydrangea macrophylla. Next base: position 98,218,357 of record CM066984.1, read on the forward strand.
ACAAAGCACTAGGTTTAAGAAATTAGTACTCCGTAATAAACTTGGCAAGACTCATGTACATGAAATAAATATCCACTCAATCTTGAAATATATAGAACTAACTCCCTTCTGAATCATAATACCGATTGTTTGTTAACTCAAAACAGGTTGGAATACTTTTAAATAGTTTCCATGATAGTCATATAGTTTACGTACATTTCTTCATTACTGGATTTGCTCATAATGGGGCAATTATATATTGCTAATGCTAATAATTCAAAAACAAACTTTTAATTCAACTATTCGAGATGAAAAAATAGAGATGCCAAAATATATAGTAACATAAATCTTTGCTTCATAATGGTTCCAAATATTTTAAACTTCGGATTAAAATGAAAAAAAATTCAATTTTTTAGTAACCTTGAAAGCAATTTGAGAAAATCCGTATGTTTAGAATTAATTCTGGACTTGTTCATGTGAGAAACAAGGTTAAATTCGAGAGATGTGCTTTGTTTGGTTCATGATTTTAGTAAATGACAAGAAAAAAAAGATACAAAGGAAAATGTTTTCTTTTGTTTTGTTATTACAGAAAACAAGGAGAAAAATAGGAAGAAAAATGAAATTCTGTGAAAATATATTAAAACTTCTGATTTTGTGACGGAGTCCCCTTTTTTCCTTTAGTTACAATAATTTAATTTAAGCATAGAACAAAATACTAGAGTAAACACAAGAAAACTAGTTTTACTTTTCATTTTCTTTTCCTTCAGTACGGAGGGAAGTTGTGTTTGTGGGGGAGAATATTGTCACATGCTCATCCTCCCTTCATTTGCCGCACTTTTTGGGTGATAAAGGATCCTACAAAACAAGCCTATCAATTAAGCCCAAGTAAAAATGGACTGCTCTATTTGGTTTAAGGATTTAGCGAGGGAGAGAAAGGAAAATACAGAGAAAAACGTTTTCTTTTGTTTGGTTATCAAGGAAAATAGTGATGAGAAAAAATATGGTAGAAATTGTGAGTCATTTTCCTCTCTTTCTTCTTAAATTACATAAATATTTTTAAAGTTTCTAACTTTAATGTTATTTAAGCATGAAGGTGAAAGAAAACCATGTGGAACCCTTAAAGGCTCACGCAGCGGAAAACAAAAAAAAAAATTTAATGGTTTCCTTATGTCACGCCTCGGGGCAGAAAAAATAGAGAAAAATAAATCTCCTTTTTGGGTCTATAGGGAATGACGGATGAATGTCACTAATGATCCACACCACACAGTACTAGTCAACAACAAGAGCAACCCACAATAATATAAAGAAAGATCTAGTATATTACCAACATAAGAGTTATTACAACAGTAAAGCTACAACGGAAGTATATAAGGTTTGGAAGCAACATATGCCCAAGTACCAAATATAACAAGACAATCTAAACAGAAATAATAAACTAATAAATATCTCCAAATCTTCAGCTTGCGTAAACATCAGCGTAGTAGTCCTCCCTGGCATAGACCTCATCAGTGGGGCCACCCTCGGTGTATTCTCCTCCCGGATAGAAACCATTGTCGTAGGCTCCGTCACCTGCAGAATAAGGTATAGGGTGGTCTGGACGGGGGAAAGTCCAGGCAATAAAGGCCGTCAGCTTACTGAGAGCTGAGTGAGTATAAACTAACAAGGTACCAATTATCTGAAGTAAAAACAAGCATATGTAGACACAAGTTAAGTCTTACCATAAGAATAATATCTTGCTTCTTTATTCAACATCGCTAACTAACCTTTATCGTCTTGTTACTCGAAGACCGATGATCAACATACTCCCTAGAAAGAACAGACTCAATCTTATCATATATATAGATATACCATCATTCTTGTCCATTGCTCGTTAAGGATATAAACCATCCATCGCATTCATGGACACTATGTTAGTCCATCTCCCGCTCGTTAAGGATATAAACCATCTACCGCATGTTAGGGATACAACGCTTTGAACAAGAGCACATCAAATCTATTGCCACGAATTCTCGTTGTAAACCAGTGATCCCCCATCCACCGCTCGTTAAGGATATAAACCATCCACCGCTCGTTAAGGATATAACATGGATCATCTGGTTACCTTAGGACTACATGGTCCCGCTCACTGCTCGTTAAGGATTTAAACCATCCACCGCATGTGAACGCATGTTATGACCATGCGTCTTCCCACGTACCATTTCCAGAACTTATCAAACCTACTTAAACTCAGTACTTCTATCGATACATGATAATTCCCATGTGGTTTGACTACTCGGATTGAAATGAACGGAACATCGAACTCATACATGAATCGAGTCATCTAACGTCATTATATTAATCCATTATTCTTAATCATACTTATCTTTGGTGTCACAGAATCAACCCAGAATCGCATAATAGAAGTCCGAATCGAGAATCGAACCATCGAACCTCTTATATAATAAACAGGCAAAGGAATCCATGTTCTGCCAATACCAATCGATTGGGACAAAAATCATAACAATCAATTGAGGAAACTGGCAATCGATTGGGTCTAAAACAATGTAAATTGATTACTATCATTGGCAATCAATTGGGATGTCAATCGATTGGAATTCTATCCAATCAATTGGGTCCAGACTGATGGCAATCAATTGGGAATTATACCAATCGATTGGCACTTTGTCTTCACTAGCAGATTATAAAAACATCATATATAAACGTCATAAAGATACATTTAACACGTCTAAACTTCGTAATAACTTGAATATACATCAAATAGAGGGACCAAGTGAGTTAAGACTCACCAAGGGTGTGTTTGGTGGGTGTTTGCTTGAAACTTCAAGTTCTTCTCTCTCTCTCCTCCTCTTTATTCACCTCTTCTCAGTCTCCTCTCCTTTTTCCTTTATTCTTCTTCTACTTCTCTTTCTCTGCCAAGGCAGTGTGTGTGTATGGGTGTATGTATATAGATATATAGATATATAAAACTCTCACAAGGTGTCTCTCTCTATCTCCCTCTCTCAAAGATTTGAAACTGGCCCAAGGCCATAAATACTCTCATATATATAAAGAAAAGAAATGCCACACGTCCAAAGCTCAAGCAAAGAAGAAAACTTGTCTCAGCTTATGCCAATCAATTGGTACACATGACAATCGATTGGTAACAGATATTTGAAGGCAATAGATTGGGAAGAATGGAAATCGATTGGTATGTTGCCACATAATAAATTTTAGTCGATAGGATGTTAATCGATTGGAAACATGTCAATCGATTGGTAACTAAAAAGTGGCAATCGATTGGGATCTCAAGACAATTGATTGGTATCTAAATCTTACCAAATGAAAAGGAAAGGTTATATCACTATAGAAATGAAATACCAGGTCTTTTATATATTAAAGATACAGGGTATTACACCTTAAACCCATGATAAAGTCTATGATGTATACAAAATACATACAACATACATAGGGGTTAATCGAATAGTTACCCTTAAAGCGTGCTTTACAAAATATTGAATCTGGTTCGTCCCACGAATAGTTCACCAAATCGTCCAAGTGGCCTATCTCTAAAAGCATCCACACGAGCAAATTACGAACTACAGGAGTGTCCAATTTCTTCAAATAATTAATTGAAGAAAAACGGAAATCCGTTGAAGCCAAAGTGGTCGTACGGTTTGTGCAGGGGATGTGATTTTGGGAAAATATTGTATGTGGTAGCATGACTTTTAGTTTCCCATACCTTATATATATATATATATATATATAATAATACTATAAGACCCTATCCTAATCTAATTAGGAAACTATATTGATTGTAAGACTTTCTTAAATCAAATATAAACTATTAGTATTATTATACTACTTCTATATTAATAACTTAATATCAAGTAGACCCTTATAACTTCTTCCAATTGCACATTGCCCTTTTGTGTGTGACCCCTTAGGTTCCTACTAATATGGTAATAGGTACTAATACTTTAAAGTATTACAAATAGAACCCTTTCTAATTAATTTAAATTAGAACATTTTCTAATTCTCCCTTATAGAAATAATTAATATTAATATTTATTATTTCGGGCTTCCACTAGCCATGAGTGACACCTAACAGTGTATCATGACATACCCCAAACAGTCTGAAAAATACTGAACCTTTTCGTTAACAATTATCGTACAATTCAATACTTCTATCACAATATGTCCCAATTAAATCTTTTGGGTAATGGACATATATATCAAACTCCGATTTAATTTATAAGTTCTCAAACTATTTGATATTTCTCTATTTTGTGAAATTAGAAAACTCTTTTCTAATTCTCACCCTGTCCTGACCAAGGAGCTTAACTTGAGATATATCATAGAAGATCTCATATGATAGATTCCTTGTTGTACATTCACAGGTCTCCATGCATGGCTTACTATACCCAATAGTACATGATTATGCCTTTGATTAAAACATAAACATAGTATACGTTAAGGCATAACAACTCACACACAAGACAACGGTGATGTCTCAGGTTTAAGGATTACTAGTACCACTGTAACTAAGACAATCCATTGATAGATAAGTAAAATTCCATTTGGATGTTCCTAATAGTTGATCACGTTCAGTGAACTTGTTCAATAACAAGCACCCACGTGTCTGTTCTAGTGTCCCCACACTAATGACTTAAGACTAATCATATAAACATGACACGTGCTAGTGTAGTCGAATTATTAAATGCCTAATTTAATAATGCTACGACTAAGAATAATTTTAGAATAAAGCAACCGAGAAGTATATAGTCTTTCTCCTTAACTCTTTAAGTACACACATTCTCAACTTTAATTTTATGGACCTGTAGACACCCCATTTTGTCGGCTATCAGATTTAGGAGACCCATAGCTTGGTGGTTCGCAATGATCGTAAAAGACTCAAAAGGACTCTCGGAAGTCAGCTCTATCTCTCAGAATGCTCAGAATGACCAAAATGCCCCTGAAAGCCCGAAAACTCCCAGATTTGGTCCCAAAGTTCTGAAAACATGCTACGTCGTAAGAAAAGTGATAAAATGAGTTTTTAAGTAAAACTGGATGAAATCGTCAGCTCCCGGAGACCCCCGGAAGTCCCGGAAGTTCCCCGAAAGTCTCCGTTGACCGGTTTGACCAAGGTTTGACCAGGTTTGACCAGAGTTTGACCAAGTTTGACCAAGTTTGACCGAAATTGTCTGAATTCACCAGAACCATTCTAAATCATGAGAAAAGTATTAAAACAAGTTCCAAAAGAAAATCGAGCGAAAACATCAGCTCCTGGGAGCTCCCAGAGGTTCCCAGAACTTCCCGGGAATCCCAGGTTTGACCGGTTTGACCAAGATTTGACTTTGGAATCGGGGCACCGAAACAATTTTCAAATATTTTTCATGGATACTAGAGGTCAATAGCTTTCCAACGGTATATCGCACATAATTTCTGGATTTAAAACGAATTTATTATGAATTTCCAAAGGCGAAAAAGGCGATCAAATCGGCTTTTATCGCGAATACCGCAAAACTTTTCAAAGTGACCTATCCCCGAACTATTTTTTATGTAAAGTAGACTCCATTACCTTTCCAACGGTATATCACAACCTCGATTTGGAGTTCGTACGCATTTTTTGTGAATTTCGGACAAAATAGGGCCTTTTCGCGAATACCGGAACTTCGGGGGGCCTAAACAACATTATCCAGATGAAGGGAGGAGCAGTGCCGCCGCGGCACTGGCCCACTGCCGCCGCGGCAGTGGCCCAGTGCCGCCGCGGCACTCCCCTCCAGAACAGTAAGTTTTTGTAAATACTTTTGTGGTCCCATTTTGATTAATTAAAATCCAAAACGACGTAGTTTCATGATTTCAGATGTTTGGGACCAATGGGAGTACTTTCTAAATCCCAAAAACACCCCAAGTTGGCCTATATAAACACCCCATTACTCCTCATTTTGGGGGGAGTCAATTGCAAGTTTAGAAAAAGTTTGGGAGAGAAAGTGTAGAGATAAGGTTAGAGTGGAGAGAAAAGAAGCTTTCTTCTTTGATTTTTCAAAACAAAAGTGAGTTCTAACTTTGTTTTTACTTCATTACTTCCATTTACTTCAACATTCAATACTCCCAACCACCATTTTTAGTGAGCATTCAAGAGTGTGGAAGCTTCTTCCATGTCTAGTGTCATTACATATGAGTGATACACCAATCTACAAGTCTCATGCTTCATGAATATCATCTATTGATTATCATCTACTTGCTTGTTTATTTATTGTTCATCTCTTCTCATCCCATTTCTTTTTATTTTCTTTATTTACTTACTAGTTCATCATCATCTAAGTGATGACATGAAGTTTGGGGTGAGTGAATCCTCATGGATAGTAGCTCTTGACCTCAAAAACATGTTTGATAGATGATGACCATAACCTCAATACTTCCAAGGTATTCTTGGAATGTATTGAAGTTATGTCCAAAAACAAAATAAATCTCTCCAACAATCTTGGAGGTTCTTAAATGATGAGTTTGATGTAGGTATTCTAAGTGGCTATGATCCTTATTGAGTGTTGGAAACATGTTTTCAAAACACCTATTTCAAAACCCCTCTCAATCCCTCTCATTTGGTTTCAAGAAACAAAACTTTGTTTTCTCCAAAATCTTCAAAACAATGAGTCAAAACAGTGAGTGAGTTGAGTTCAAAGATTTTTCTAGAACACAATACTTAACATATGGATACAAGGCCATTTGGAAAGTCTTCCTAACTCATTGGAGAACACCCATGATTTTTGATTTGACTTGGAAGTACTTGGAAATGGTCCATTTGGGTCCCAACATTCCTTCCAAACATTCTGTTTTTTGCTGTCACAGCAGCTAGGTCAACTTACGACCTCTTTTCCAGAAAACTTTTCCAAAAGGGGTGGTCCTAACTTATTTTTCCCTTAAAATTAAATGTCTTAGGAAACTTTCTGTATAAAATGGGCCTCTAGATCATTCTTTTTCATTTTCTAAGATTTTCTAATATTTCAGTCGACAGTACGAACTCTGTTTCTGAGTGACCTCTATTTTTTATATAATTTCTCTCAATCTGTGATAGCTATTCAAGATTGGACTTTTGGGTTGTGTTCTAGACACAATAAGGAACATCTCCATAAAAAATCATGCATTGAAAACATTCCTAACCCCTCTTTTCAAATTCCAAAAGATCATGCTACTGTTCTGTCCACTATTCACAGCAAGTACACTTTAACTTTCATTCTTTGATTTGAGGCTTATATGCATTCCAAATTAGTTCATATCTTAGAAAGTGGTTCATACTACATTTGTATATATCCCATGTTGATTTCATTCATTCATTCTTGCCCATTTTAGACTTCTAAGCCATTCTAGAAATCCATGTACACAAAACACACTACAACCTTTGCACATTTTTAGATACATACATTGCATTCATGCAAGATTTGGGGTTTTTTGTAACTCTTAATCTAAGGAGATTATAAGAAATGAACTCGATCACTCGTTCATGCTTCCCCTTGATCTATTCATCCTTTCTCATCCGTCCCGGGGATTGAGAGGTCTTCTTTTATCAAAGAATAACATGCATCATTCTAGCCTTGCTAAGCATATTTTGATTTCTTTGCTTATTTGTTTCAATAACAATTCATGTCCCCCTTTAGATTAGGAAGTCTTGATTATTTGATACATGATTAGACGATCTTTCCTAGGTTTATTTGTGTGATCTTTCACTTTACATTGCATGATATTTGGCTTAGATCTTATGAATGATATCTTATCTTTTGATCTTCCAATTTCAAGTTTTCTTATGTGATGTAATATACTACAATAGTATTAATTGTCGAACCAAACATAGTATAAGATGATTATTTGGATGCTAATTGAGGCCCGTCGAAAGACGGGGCGAGTTGAGGGTGTTTTAGTCGCGACAAAGGCTCCTTCCTCTCTCGTACCAAAACCCCGAACCAAGTTCTTTGGTTATGAAGGGCCGGTGCCCTTATCCGCTTGGGTGAGTCAAAATTAGGTTTCTTGGTTCCTTAAAGACCAAGTGGCGACTCTGTATCTGTTTTCAACAGACCTTTCGTTTTCTTTCCTTGATTCAAATCAATTTCAAAACAATCTCAAACAAGAGAAGTGGTCCACTTCCGGTGTCCACAGGACCTATTGACAAACACTGAATATTGCACATTCATGTGACAATATAATAGACATAATGCTCAATTAATCCCCCAAATTCCTAATTTTACATGCATATTTGAAATAATATAATTTATTAGTAATGCCATTCAAATGCATGTAATTATGTGTTTTTACATATTTTATATGTTTAGGTAAAAATGAAGTGAAATAAAGGGAAGGAAAGAAGTAGCAACCACACCGTAGCAATACTTGTCTACTGTTGTCAAAACATAGAACAATCTGTAAAACTAAAAAGAATAATAAAAAAAATCAAACAATCAACAAAACATAAACAGAAGAAGAGAAACGGACAAAATGGCAAGCATTTTTTCTTTGGAAAGTGACATGTGTTTTTTTTTTGTTAGTCTAAACTTTCGCTCTCTCTCACACACATTTTTTTTTCCCAAAAGAGACTGACGCAGGTTTTGTTTTTCAAAGCAGTGTGTCAGAGGAGTTGAAGAAAATTGAACACGCGAAGAAGAAAAATTGCCAAATGACGAAGGCAGTGATGACTATTTTCTCAATAAATCATCTATAAATAAGAGAAAGCAGCAGCTTCAATCAAGGGTAGACATCAACAAGCTGCAATAATTTCACACACACTGTTAGGGAGAGAATAGTTTAGGGAGGTTATCATGTGAGCACTTCATATTGTCCCTAGAAGTAGGAAACTTTAGTTTTTCTTTGTCTTTTCTAGTTCTAGTAGTTATAAAAATTTACTTTTATGTAATTGATGATTTCATGTTCAAAAATATGTAACAAAAACTTTGTGTACTGTATTTCTTAAAATAAAATATTTGTTTTCTTGTACAACGTTTGTCACTTTGTAGTAGTAAAATATTCCCAATAAAATTTAGATTTAATATTTTTAGTCTAGTAGTACTTGTAGTTGTCCCCTAAAATAGTTTAGAACCCCAAATTTCCAGTTTTTATAGCAATATTTCTATTCACTAGAAGACAGATTTTGCAAGTAAATACCAGATTTCTTAGCCACGTAGTTGTTATAATCACCTACTAAAGTCCTAAGCACACCATATCCATATCTCACTCCAAAATTAGATTAGGATTTGGTTTGGCCTTGCTTGTGTTCTTGAAGTTCAACCAATGTGACCCCACAAGAATCCAAAGTCAAAGATTTAGTATTTTATTATTGATTCAGTATTTTCATTTGTTTATGTTTTATTAGCCTAGTTGTACTAAACTTTGTTATTTTGCAGATTTCACAAATTCAACCCCAACTCATGTTAAGTGAGGAAAAAAAATATTAATATTATATTTCACCCTTAGCTTAGTTTTATAACTTTAATTTTAATTGGGCAGTCACTGTGTATATCTATTTAATCTTTCTTTAAAAGATAATTTGGAAGACAGTTTCAATTCCAAAATGGTAGACTAAAACTTTAATTGGGGAATGCAATAAAAACTTAGAAACCACAGCTTCTGTGCACTAGTCTTAAATGGGTAAATTTATCTAGATGTGTTGTTTTTCCATTTATGGCCAAAAATATCCATGTATCTATAGTTTATGACCATTTAATATGTTTATATGCTATGCCTATATTGGACGTAAAAGATTACATATTTGAAATAAGAATATAATTATGTGGGTTGTCAAACTATGTCTTTTGTCATAAAAAACACCTAGCATACTCAAACAATTCATATGACAAAGTTTATGATTCAAATATGTTTATATATATATATATATATTTCTATCCAATAATGGGCAGGTAATTGTGTAGTGGCAGAGTGGTGGGGACTGGGCGCCGAATAACCCATGTTCGCGGCGGGTCACGGTTCGAACCTGGCTACTACCCAATTGCCTTTTTATTTTTCTTTAAACTAAACGACGTCGTTTCATATCAAACCTGGCACACTTGATATGACCCTGACTAGTGAAAATTTATTTTCAAATAAAGAATGACTCTGCAGTCTTAAATGCCAAATCCTTTTCAAATGCACAAAAGTTGTGGGATCTAGTGTTGGTTTTGCATATTCCTAATTCCTTTAAATCATTTCTCTTAAGTTAATTAATATTTCTTGTTTTTAATAGTTTTGCTTAAATATTTGTATTATTTCCATCTTTCGCTATAATAATATCCATAAAGTCATTTAATGTAAATTTAGCTTTTATTTCTTTTTCTTCATTTTCTTACTAGTATCTTAGTTAATTTATTTTGCACTGTTAAAATCTTTACCATAAACTGTTATTAAGAAAATAGCTTTTAATCAGTTTTATTGCAAAAAAAAATATATAAATTAGTAGTTTATTAAAACCCCACAAAAATCCATCATCTTTTATTTTCTTTTTAGTGACAAAATAGTTATTGCCTATCTTTGTTTCCCGTTCCCTGTGGGTTCGACCTGGACTTCCAGAACTTTATTACTTGTACGATCACCTACACTTGGGTGTGATAAGAAAATGCGTCAATAGGATGTCGTCACCTATCATATAAATGTTAAACAACAATAATGACAAGTAAAAAACTTGCCCTTTATTAATATGAAACTGTTATTACAAGGTAATATTCCTAAAACTACACTCCAATCTAATTGGCTTTTAGGGCATCTAACAATCTCCTACTTGCACTAAAGCCAATCAACCATGTATCTTATACCATCTTCTCAAGATGGAGATCCAATTGCTGCTGATGGGTTAAGGCCTTAGTGAATGGATCTGCTACATTATCTGCTGATGCTATCTTCTGTATCTCCACATCACCTATACCAATGATTTCTCTAATCATATGAATAGACGATGAATGTGTTTGGAGTTCTGATGAGACCTTGGCTCCTTGGCTTGAGCTATCACTCCATTGTTATCACAGTACAGAGGCACATGTGATTCAATGGTTAGAACTTCACCTAGTTCACTGATGAAATTTATTATCTATACACTCTCTTTTGTTGCTTCTGAAGCAGCAATGTATTCTGATTAGGTCATGGAATCTGCCATTGTATCTTGCTTACATCTCTTCCAGCTAATAGCACCCCCATAAGGGTAAACACATACCTAGATGTGGATTTTCTATCATCCACATCAGACTGGAAATTTGAATCCATGTAACTATCAACTCTCAATTCCCATCCTCCATAAATGAGGAACATATCCTTAGTTCTTCTCAAGTAGTTAAGGATGTTCGTTATGGCAATCCAGTGATCCATTCCTGGATTAGACTGATATCTGCTTATAATACTTACAACATGACTGATATCAGATTTGGTACATATCATGGCATACATTAAACTTCCCACTACTGAAGCACATGGTACTTTGCTCATGATCTCTCTTTCCTCTGGTGTTTTAGGACTCATATCCTTTGAGAGATGTTCCATGTCTAAAGGGCAGCATCCCTCTCTTGGAATCTGCCATGTTGAACTATGTACAAGGATTGGGATAAATCAAGCAATCTTTTGGATCTATCTCTCTAAACCTTTATACCCAGTATATACGATGCCTCTCCCAAATCCTTCATGGAGAAGTTTTGTAAAAGTCATAGTTTGATTGATGATAACATTCCTACATCATTTCCAATGAGTCGTATGTCGTCAACGTACAAAATTAGGAATGTAATCACTCTTCCACTGAGCTTCTTATATACACATGGTTCATCCATATTTTGATGAAAATCAAACGCTTTGATCGCTTCATCAAAACGGATGATCTAACTTCGAGATGCTTGCTTGAGTCCATAAATGGGTCTTTAGCTTACACACTGTGGTTTTCACCACGAGATATAAACCCTTTTGACTACTCTATATAAATCTCTTCCTCAATTTGACTATCGAGAAAAGCGATCTTTACATCCATCTGCCATATCTCATAGTCATAGTGTGCAGTTATAGCAAGCATAATCCTGATGGATTTTAGCATGGCTACTGGCGAAAAAGTTTCCTCATAGTCAACTCCTTGTCTTTGTTTGTAACCTTTTGCTACTAGCCTAGCTTTGTTGGTCTCTACCTTTTCGTCCGAGCCTATCTTCATTTTGTAAACCCATTTGCAACCAATAGGTACAATACCTTGAGGCGGGTCTACCAAAGTCCAAACTTAGTTGGGGTACATAGAATCCATTTCTGATTTCATGGCAACTTGCCATTTACTTGAATCGATGCCTGACATCGCCTCTTTGTAATTAGTAGGATCACTCTTGTCGCCATTGTCTCCACAATGAAAGAGTTCCTCATCACCTTGATGGAGATCCAAGTATCTCTTATTAGGTACGGGAGTCCTACTAGTCTTACGTGGAGGTTGTGTGATAGAAGGTTCTTATGTAATAGGGTTTGAGGACTCTTTCTCATATTGGACAATATTGGTTTGTGGTTCAGAGGATATTTCCTCTAATTCTATCTTTTTCTCATTGCCTCCATCTTGAATAAACTCTTTTTCAAAAAATATAATAAACTTGCTAACAAACACCTTTTGTTCGCCTGTGTGATAGAAATAGTATCCCAACGACTCTCTCAGATAGCCCACAAATCTACATTTTACTGATCTAGATTCCATTTTGTCCACTTCTAGTTTCTTAACATAGGCTGGACAACCCCATATCTTAGGCCTCTTCCCATACCACATCTCATGCGGTGTCTTAGGAACAGACTTAGATGCGCTGCTGTTTGAAGCGCATGTCCCCAAAATGATATAGGTAAATCTGTGTAGCTTATCATGGTTCGTACTTATCCAATAAGGTATGATTTCTCCTTTCGAATACACCATTTAATTATGGTGTTCTAGGTGGAGCCCATTGTGATAAAATACCAGTTTCCTTAAGATGATCCAAGAATTCATTGGTCCAAGGTATTCTTGGAATGTATTGAAGTTATGTCCAAAAACAAAATAAATCTCTCCAACAATCTTGGAGGTTCTTAAATGATGAGTTTGATGTAGGTATTCTAAGTGGCTATGATCCTTATTGAGTGTTGGAAACATGTTTTCAAAACACCTATTTCAAAACCCCTCTCAATCCCTCTCATTTGGTTTCAAGAAACAAAACTTTGTTTTCTCCAAAATCTTCAAAACAATGAGTCAAAACAGTGAGTGAGTTGAGTTCAAAGATTTTTCTAGAACACAATACTTAACATATGGATACAAGGCCATTTGGAAAGTCTTCCTAACTCATTGGAGAACACCCATGATTTTTGATTTGACTTGGAAGTACTTGGAAATGGTCCATTTGGGTCCCAACATTCCTTCCAAACATTCTGTTTTTTGCTGTCACAGCAGCTAGGTCAACTTACGACCTCTTTTCCAGAAAACTTTTCCAAAAGGGGTGGTCCTAACTTATTTTTCCCTTAAAATTAAATGTCTTAGGAAACTTTCTGTATAAAATGGGCCTCTAGATCATTCTTTTTCATTTTCTAAGATTTTCTAATATTTCAGTCGACAGTACGAACTCTGTTTCTGAGTGACCTCTATTTTTTATATAATTTCTCTCAATCTGTGATAGCTATTCAAGATTGGACTTTTGGGTTGTGTTCTAGACACAATAAGGAACATCTCCATAAAAAATCATGCATTGAAAACATTCCTAACCCCTCTTTTCAAATTCCAAAAGATCATGCTACTGTTCTGTCCACTATTCACAGCAAGTACACTTTAACTTTCATTCTTTGATTTGAGGCTTATATGCATTCCAAATTAGTTCATATCTTAGAAAGTGGTTCATACTACATTTGTATATATCCCATGTTGATTTCATTCATTCATTCTTGCCCATTTTAGACTTCTAAGCCATTCTAGAAATCCATGTACACAAAACACACTACAACCTTTGCACATTTTTAGATACATACATTGCATTCATGCAAGATTTGGGGTTTTTTGTAACTCTTAATCTAAGGAGATTATAAGGAATGAACTCGATCACTCGTTCATGCTTCCCCTTGATCTATTCATCCTTTCTCATCCGTCCCGGGGATTGAGAGGTCTTCTTTTATCAAAGAATAACATGCATCATTCTAGCCTTGCTAAGCATATTTTGATTTCTTTGCTTATTTGTTTCAATAACAATTCATGTCCCCCTTTAGATTAGGAAGTCTTGATTATTTGATACATGATTAGACGATCTTTCCTAGGTTTATTTGTGTGATCTTTCACTTTACATTGCATGATATTTGGCTTAGATCTTATGAATGATATCTTATCTTTTGATCTTCCAATTTCAAGTTTTCTTATGTGATGTAATATACTACAATAGTATTAATTGTCGAACCAAACATAGTATAAGATGATTATTTGGATGCTAATTGAGGCCCGTCGAAAGACGGGGCGAGTTGAGGGTGTTTTAGTCGCGACAAAGGCTCCTTCCTCTCTCGTACCAAAACCCCGAACCAAGTTCTTTGGTTATGAAGGGCCGGTGCCCTTATCCGCTTGGGTGAGTCAAAATTAGGTTTCTTGGTTCCTTAAAGACCAAGTGGCGACTCTGTATCTGTTTTCAACAGACCTTTCGTTTTCTTTCCTTGATTCAAATCAATTTCAAAACAATCTCAAACAAGAGAAGTGGTCCACTTCCGGTGTCCACAATCTGGCGACTCTGCTGGGGATTTTTATTTTAAAAACAAAATAATACAGAGGTTTGACTCATAAGAAGCATCCTTAAAATCATCTTTTTACTGTGTTTGGTTCACCGCATTGCACTCTTGCATTTCCCCCCCCCCCCCCCCCCCCGACTGTGTCTGAAACGCGGCGCTGACATTGTTCAGGTCTTGCTGTGCCAGGGCACAAGTCACCGTTGATACTGTACCTTCCAAGGTATATCAAAAAGAGTAAAAACCTCCGTACTGTCTCCCTGACGGTATATTGGAACTCTCGTCAACGGACCCTCTTTGACTAAACCCAGCCTTTGCATATAGATTCCTGTAGAACCTTTCGTAGGACTGTTCATTTATCTTTTCAGATAGGACAATGCGATGTAACTGCTGTATGCCCTGACGGGATTACCTGCGCGGTGTAGACGCTTATGTGGCACAGAACAGAACCTCTTTCTTATGATTCCCAAGGCAATCACTCACATGTAGTCACATTGAGTTGACCTGCCTAAGCATCATGACAAGGATGTCTGCTCCATGCTCGCAAAGATATACACCGCAAACCTTGTTTGTCGGTCTTGATACATAGGAGTATGAAAACCTGCTAGAAAGTATGATCACTATAACCGTACTTACCAGTTTCCCCAGAAACTCTGTCCAGATATCCCAGATATAACCACATTAACCAGTTTCCCCAGAAACTCTGTCCAAATATCCCAGATATAACCACATTAACCAGTTTCCCAGAAACTCTGTCCAAATATCCCAGGTATAACCACATTAACCAGTTTCCCAGAAACTCTGTCCAAATATCCCAGATATAACCACATTAACCAGTTTCCCCAGAAACTCTGTCCAGATATCCCAGATATAACCACATTAACCAGTTTCCCAGAAACTCTGTCCAAATATCCCAGATATAACCACATTAACCAGTTTCCCAGAAACTCTGTCCAAATATCCCAGATATAGCCACATTAACCAGTTTTTCCCAGAAACTCTGTCCAAAAATTCCCAAAGTATCTTGGAAATCCATGTTATCCCTTGGTGATCATACTAGAAAGTAAGGTTAGCACACTCTGTATGGCTAGGACCTTAGTTGTTTAGCTGCTATCTGTTAGAAATAGGAGCATCATATAGATTAGGGCTTACATCCGCATATTTGTCCCATTTGCATGCACCATCCCCCATCAATTTGCACGCGCTATTTCGAGTCGGTCCACATCACTTTCTTTGTCTGCCTAAAGTCGCCACTGTCAAAGATCTAATCTAGCCCTTTCAAAATCTGTCAGGTCAGTATAGATTCCCAAGGTCAGCAGTCAGGGTCTTATTCGTGGGTCAGAAGTGCGGATAACCGGTTAATCAGAATCAGTCCGACAGCTTACGTCAGCATGAATAGGGAAGAGTTGGAAAACAAGGTTACTGAATTGGGAGCGACCATAAGCCAGCAGTCCGACAGCCTGGCCCAGGTCTTGAAGTTCATGGAAGAACTAAAGCAGCGGCGACCGCAACCCCCGCCCGGGTTTCCACCACCGGAGTTTGAACTACCCCCACCTGAGAATAATGGGGAAGAAGACTGGTTTCAGGGGGTCCTACCGTCCGCATACGAGAAAAAGCTCCAAGAAAAGATGGACAAGGTTGACAAACTGGAAAGCGTACTCAGGAAAAGCAAGGGTATCGACGATTACATGTTAGATCTGGAAGGCCTCTTCGAGCCTGTCAAGCTGAAACTGCCAGAGAATTTCAAAATGCCTGCCATCGATCGCTTTGATGGAACGGGAAACCCGAAAAGCCACGTGAAGCTATGTATGAGTATCTTCTAGTCCATAGGTTGCACCCACGAGCACATTGCGATGCTATTCCCGCAAACTCTGACAAAATCTGCACTATCGTGGTTCCTAACCTTGGAAGCCTCCAAAACCCGGGCTTGGGAGGACATTGTTCTAATCTTTGTCGATCATTACTCTTACAATCAAGAGCTGGACGTCACCGTCAGGGATTTGGAAACAACCCGGCAAAGCAACAATGAATCCTTCGCTGCATTTCTGAGCAGATGGAGGAACAAGGTAGCCCAAATGACCCACCGGCCAATCGAGAAAGAACAGGTAAGGATGCTCATCCGGAATCTGCAGCCACTCTATCATGAGAAATTATTCTACCAGTCCATCTCCACCTTTGAGGAGTTGTTTGAAGTCGGAACCCGAATCGAAGATGCTATCAGGGAGGGGAAGATCAAAAAGGAAGACCCTCCGAGTCAGCCCAGAAGGCCCAACTACTCCCGGAATCCCCCGGATGTCAATGCCCTTAGCGGCCAACCCATGGCATATCCTCCAAGGCCATACCAACCCTCCAACCAGGCAAATTCCTCCAACCGCCCTTTCCAGAAAAAGCCCCCTCGCAATTTTGCCAAGCTAGAAATCTCTCTCTCCTCAGCCCTAGATCGCCTCCTCAAAAAAGGCCATCTCCAATTACTCCAGCCTCGAAATACCCCTCTCCCGCCTAACTGCGATATGTCCAAGCGATGTACTTACCACCAAGCCCCCGGCCATAACACTGATGATTGCATGCGCCTCCGCCACGACATCCAAGACCTCATCGACCAGAATATCATCGAGCCGCCACCAAAGCAGCCTCATATCACCCAAAATCCCCTACCAAACCACCAAAATGTCAACCTCATTGAGTCCAGTCCCGTACCCTTCAACCCTGCTACTTATATCACCCCCCTAGGACAACCCTTGCTTTGCATTGACATCCCGGATTCTGAGGGGATTCATCTTATCGGAGGGGAGAATGACGAGTGGCAGCAGCAGCTTGACGACGAGCAGGACTTGTTCTTCCTGGAAGAGCATGACCTAGGGGCGGTAGACCTCAAATGGTATGACCCTAACGACGAGAGTGATGCTTCCATCTGGAACGAGCCAGAAAAGCCATTTGTAGGAACGGATTGTGATTGGTTTAAAAAGGATGGGACTGTAGAAGGGCCTACTCCTGCTGAGATTGATCACCTAACCAGGTCAGGCCGCCATTATCAGCCTCCACAGCCTGCCACCGAAGCCATCAAAAAAGGTCCAGTTAAAGACAAGGGGAAGGGCAAGATGGATGAGGTCATCGAAGAAGACAATGAGCTGATCAAGCAGCTAAAGAAAACCCAAGCGCATCTCTCGATGTGGGATATTATGGTGACATCCTATAAGCACAGGCAAGCCGTGCTAAATGCCTTGGCTGGGATTGAAGTCCCCATCGATGCCGCGCCGGAGGACATGGTAGCTTTCTTGGGTGCACTTACCCCCGACCCCATCATTACATTCTCCGATGAGGACCTGCCGCCAGAGGGATCCGCGCATAACAAGGCGTTATACATTACTGTGGGATGTAAGGAGCAGCAGGTGCCGTTTTGTCTAGTCGATACAGGTTCTGCTTTGAATGTTTGTGCCTTAAGAACTGCCACTGCTTTGGGGGTCAGTATCCTCGACATTACGCCATCTGTGCAATCCGTGAGAGCCTATGACAACACTAGAAGAAATGTGATGGGAACTGTTTCTCTCCAAATCCGGGTAGGATCTTTGGTGAGCACCGAGATTTTTCAAGTCATGGACAGACCTGCCTCGTTCAATCTGCTAATTGGGAGACCCTGGCTTCACGCCAACAAAGCTGTATCATCCACTGTGCATCAAATGATCAAGTACATTCATGAGAGGGAGGTAAAGATCATCCTCGGTAATAGTTGGGGTAATGAGGCTTTCCCGAATTACGCTCCCATTTTTGAAGTCCAAATACCTGAGCTGGAAGAAGGAGAAATCGGAGGATTTTTCATGGAAGAAGTTTATATGATCAAAGACGAAGACCGATTCCCTGAGGTCCACTCCGCAGTCGTCAACATTGTCCGCAAGATGAACTACTTCCCCGGAATGGGGTTGGGTCGATGCCAGCAAGGAATTCGAGAATTCCCGCAGATCAAAGGGCAACAAGGCACTTTCGGGTTGGGGTACAAGCCCACTGATGAGGACGCCGAGCTACAAAGGCCATGGAAGAAGAGGGTGAAGGGTCTCCCGCCATACCGCAAGACTTTGAATGGACAATTCGTCAAAGAAGGGGATGATTTCCCTTACTTCGGGTTCCCCGAACCCTGGGTCCATCAAACCACTGGGAGAAGGCACCCCGGGCTTGAAATCTTCGCTGACTGCGAGAGGCCCCCATATCAAGACCCGTTCTATCCCGAAGAAGTTGAAAAGACCCCAGAGGAAGACTGGTTAAAATACCTTGACACTGAGGCAATCAAGAAGATGTGGGAGGAATCCACTGAGGAGGAGGAAGAAAAGAGGGCCAAGAGCCAAGATGATCAGATCAAGCCAACTGAGGAGGGTCTGAGCAACCAGGCTGTAGAGTCATCTGTCTGTGTCTCCCAATCCCCTATTCCCCCAAAGTCTGTACTACCGGTTATCGAGTCTGTACTGGAGTCGGCTGCTGTAAGCCCACCACTATCCAATGTAATCACTTCACCTGTCATGAATGAAATGAAAGACGATTCTGCTTACTCCTCTGTGTCTGACACTTGTGAATGCACAGATCCCTCCGAGGATCTCCCAATCGAACTAAAGCAACTAATTGAAAAACCACCTGCTTATGAAATAATCGAAGATACTTTATCAGTTAACTTAGGTGAAATATATAATCCACAGATTGTGCAAATTGGCTCAACCCTTAATAAAGAAGAAAAAGAAAAATTAACCCTCTTGCTAAAAGAGTTCAAAGATGTTTTTGCTTGGTCTTACGAAGACATGCCTGGGGTCGATCCCGACATCGTCCAACATCATATTCCTCTCCTCCCTAATTCTAAACCTGTCAAGCAGAAACTGAGGCGCATGAGACCGGAATGGGCACTCAAGGTTAAAGAAGAGGTGGAGAAGCAGTTCAAGGCAGGGTTCATCATTGTCACCGAATACCCGGAATGGGTTGCCAATATCGTGCCAGTCCCGAAGAAGGATGGAAAAGTTCGTGTGTGCGTCGACTTTCGTGATCTGAACAAGGCCAGTCCCAAGGATGACTTCCCGCTTCCCCACATTGACGTTTTGGTAGATAACACCGCAGGACATGAGCTACTGTCTTTCATGGATGGCTTCTCAGGGTATAATCAGATTCTAATGGCGCCAGAAGATCGGGAAAAGACGACATTCACCACCCCTTGGGGAACCTACTGTTATAGAGTAATGCCCTTTGGGCTCAAGAACGCGGGGGCAACGTACCAAAGAGCTGCCACCACTCTGCTGCATGATATGATTCACAAAGAGGTAGAAGTATATGTAGACGACATGATTGTAAAATCCAAGGATAGAGAAGGGCACCTGGTAGCGCTGGAAAAGTTCTTCGAAAGGTTGCGCAAATACAAGATGAGGCTGAATCCAAAGAAATGCACTTTCGGCGTAACCTCCGGTAAACTCCTGGGTTTTCTCATCACACAAAGGGGAATAGAGGTGGACCCCTCTAAGATCAAGGCAATCCTCTAAATGACGCCACCACGGAATGAAAAAGAGGTAAGAGGGTTCCTCGGAAGAATCCAGTTCATCAGCCGTTTCATTTCTAAACTCACAGCTACATGCGATCCTCTGTTCCGATTGTTGAGAAAAGGGGAGAAGTTCCAGTGGGATGACCAATGCCAAGCCGCTTTCGACAAAATAAAAGCCTACCTTCAAAATCCACCTGTCCTTTCACCACCCACTCCTCATAAGCCCTTATTCCTTTACCTGTCTGTCTCCAAAAATGCCATGGGTTGCATGCTAGCCCAAGAAGGAGAAGAAAGCCACTCCGAAAAAGCCATATATTACCTCAGCAAGAGGATGACTGGGTATGAGCTCAACTATTCTACCCTCGAAAAAACATGTTGGGCCTTGGTTTGGTGCACTCGCCGACTAAGGCACTACATGCTGGCCTTTCCGGTTGTGCTCATATCCCGCATGGATCCTCTAAAATACCTTCTCGAAAAACCCGCCCTGATCGGTAGTATATCCCGTTGGTTACTTCTATTATCCGAATTCGATATCAAGTATGTTACGAGCAAGTCGGTAAAAGGGAGAACCGTAGCTGAGCATCTCGCAGAACATGCCGTTGACTCCGAAGAAAGTGGGGACTTTCCGTTTCCAGACGAGAGCATCATGGAAATCAAGGAAGAACAGTGGAAGTTGTACTTCGATGGAGCAGCCAACATGAAGGGATACGGAGTAGGGATGATCCTAGTATCGCCGAGTGGGGACCACACTCCGTTAGCAGTCAAGCTCAATTATAACTCCACCAACAACACTGCTGAGTACGAAGCATGCATTCTGGGAATGGAATCAGCCTTAGAGCTGAAAGTTCGGAGGTTGGATGTCTTCGGGGATTCAAACCTCATCATATCACAAGCCAGAGGAGAATGGAAAGTAAAAGAAGAAAGGTTGAAGCCCTATCATGATCATCTCGACCAACTCAAGAGGCAGTTCGAAAATATCACATTCCTCTACTTGCCCAGGGAAGAGAACCAACTGGCAGATTCCTTGGCCACTCTAGCTTCGATGATCAAAATTCCTGTGGGAGTCAGGATGATGCCTTTGGTAATTGAGCAGAGGTACGAGCCTTCGTTCAACATAATCGCCACAGTCGAAGAAGAAGAGAATGAAGCGCCATGGTATCAGGATGTCTGGGATTTCATAGAAAAGGGGACGTTCCCCCAAGAATCCACCGAGAGAGACAAAAGGGCAATTCGAAGATTCGCAGCGCAATTCATCATTTGCAGCGGGAAACTGCTGAAGAAAGGATACAACGGTCACAACCTGACTTGCTTGTTTGGGAAGAGCTCCAGAAGAATGATGGAAGAAATACACGAAGGGGTATGCGGCCCACACATGAACGGCCACATGCTGGCCAAGAAAATCGTGAGACAAGGATACTACTGGACAACATTGGAAAAAGATTGTTGCGAATACGTGAGAAAGTGTCACAAGTGCCAGATTCATGCAAATATGATGCATGTACCACCATCCCTTCTGCACAGCATGACTTCACCTTGGCCATTCTCAACCTGGGGAATCGACATCATTGGAGAAATCATTCCGAAAGCCTCAAATGGAAATCGGTACATCCTGGTAGCCATAGATTACTTCACAAAATGGGTAGAAGCTGCATCTTACACCAAGTTGGGGGCCAAGGAAGTGGCCAAATTCATCAAGAGAAATCTCATTTGCCGTTATGGAGTTCCCCATGAGATTATTTCAGACAACGGAAGTCATTTCAAGGCAGAAGTTAGGGATCTGTTCGAGGAATACAAAATCACCTATCACAAGTCGTCGCCATACCGACCCCAGACCAATGGGGCAGTCGAAGCTGCAAATAAGAATGTCAAGGCCATATTGCAAAAATCAACTGATACCTACAAAGACTGGCATGAAAAGCTACCATTTGCACTTTGGGGATACAGAACATCGATAAGGACGTCCACAGGAGCGACTCCTTACTCACTAATGTACGGGATGGAAGCGGTACTGCCGGTGGAGATAGAATTACCATCCCTACGCGTAATGGCAGAGTGTGAAATTTCAGAATCAGATTGGTTGAGAGAAAGGTATGAAGAATTGGCCCTCATAGATGAAAAGCGTCTAGCGGCGGTCGACCATGTCCGAATCTATCAGAAGAGAATAGCCCGTGCTTTCAACAAAAGGGTTCGTCCAAGGAAGATTGTCAAGGGCGACCTTGTCCTTAAAGAGTTGCGAGCTCCGATCTTTGATCCCCGTGGGAAGTTTAAGCCAAAATGGATCGGCCCTTATATCGTCAAGACTGTTCTTTCTGGAGGAGCAACTTATCTCATGGACCTCGATGGTGTCCAATTCCAAGAACCGATCAACATGGATCGCCTCAAAAAGTACTATGCTTGACTATCCAATAACCATTCCTTTCAAGCCTTGCCTTGAACTACGCTCGACCTGATTCCCGCTCGGGGATACGTAGGCAACCACATCGGTTCGGTCGCTCCACCAACAAAAATAACCTTTCCTTTCAAAACCTTGGCCTGAACTACGTTGGAGCTGATCCCCGCTCGGGGGTACGTAGGCAGACTTTCAAAAAGAAAAAGAAGGATGGCTCGCTAGGTCGAAAATCTGAAAGAACGCCTAGGCAAAAATTAGAGCTAAATCCAAAGTGAGCAATAACAAAAGAGAGAAAATAGCTCGCTAGGTCACCTCCTTGGTGCCTAGGCAAAAATTATGAGCACGTGAGAAAAATAAAGTCGCGGTCCTTACCATAACCCAAAAACCACCCTCCGCACTAGGGGCAAACTTCGGCCACTCGCCTCGTTTGCCTGAACCTCTTCTGAACTAGGGGCAAACGTCGGTCATCTACCTCGTTTGCCTCACAACCATATATATCCCAAACTAGGGGCAAACTTCGGCTACCCGCCTCGTTTGCCTCTAACAACCCCAGCATGCTCAAGCAAGTACCAAAAGCAACAACTAATTGAAATCTCAAGTTACAACATGTTTTCAGAAAGCTAAAATGCATAAAATGAGATTCCCAAAATAACCAAGGTTCACCGATAAACAAACTTTGAATATTACATAAGCAGGAATAATCAAAGAAATAAAAAAGTCTTTCAAAAAGCAACCACATGTTCAAAGACACTTGGAGGAATGAGCAAAATCAGTCAGGACTAGTTTTGTCTTAGTGTCTTTTATTTCTTCAAAGGTCTTTAGAAGTAGGCCTTTACTCGGTCAGTCCAACCATCAATAAAAGCAGCAATAGTGGTAGCTCTGATCCTGGAAGCAAAGACCCTCTCAGTAAACCCCCGGGGAACCTCCTGAACCTGTCCATACTGTCGGGCCAAACGGCGAGGATGATAGAAAGAAGTCTCTCTCAGACCCATCAACCACACTCTCTGGTGACCCCTGAGGCTCGTGGTGATAGCATAGAGGCCCCAACGCCTCACAATCCAGCAAATGTCAGCCTCAGATAAGGTGCTCATCATGCCTACCCAATCGGCAAAGGTATAGTAAGAATGAAGCACGGCTCGACGGAAGTAAACTGGTGGTATACGGCCTGTCCACAGCTGAAGGCGATCGTAAAGCCAAGTCTGTAACACCAAAGGCGCCCCAGAAAGAAGAGGAGTCCCTTGGTTGAAGGCATTATCCAAACCGTTCAGAGTTTCAGCTAGAACCATGGCCATGGGATTCCTGCTAAGTTTCAGCCCGAGGCACACATGCACCAAGTCAACGGAAGTGCTCGAGAACAGGAAGTGCGAAGTCATGCACAATATCAAAGCGGCCCCACGGGAAGCATCATACACGCTGGGATTCCCAGGACTGGCATACCGGGTAATAATAGAAGCAATGTTGAGAACCTCACCTTGAATCAGCCGGCGGGAAATAGTGACAGAGCAATTCAGGTATTCAGCCAAGGCTCGCGTAGGGCTGAGGGTGTCAGCAGAAGGGAGAATCAAGTCGGAGTCAGAATCATAGCCGAGAATAGCGCAGAACTCCTCAAGCATGGGGCATATTTCCAGGCCGTTGAAGTTGAAGACATGGTTCACTGGGTCCCAGTGAGCAATGGCAGCACGCAAGAACTCTGTATTCAGGGTCATCTGGCGAAGAGAAAACAGCTCGGTCAAGCCGTAGCTAAAGAGGTTGATCCGCTCCACGCCATCCGTAATGTTCAGCCAAGCTGTGAGATGAGCAGGATCATATAAGGCCATATTTTCTGTCGCGGCTCTAGCAAAATTCAAAATTTCGGCAGCACCTCCCCGTTTCACGGACTATCCCACCTGCAAGGCAAAAGCACTCACTATCACAAAACTGCCCATCGCAGTAACATCCAGCAACCACAGTGCACATATATCAACAAGCACACAACTGCGCCTCTAAACCGGAAGATATCCGGCCTAGGAGGCAAAACATCATAATACTCTGTCAAAAGGTCACAAATTGTGCTACACATCGTCCTACACTGTCCTAATAATCATATCCTCAGTACAACCCGATCGAAAACAGAAAAAGAAAATAAAAATAATAATTCCCGCTTGGGAAGCCTCAGTCCTCCTCTTCTTCGTCCTCCGTCGGACCACCCGGAGTGTACGTCGGCGACGGCCTCCTCCTACCGCCTCTACATCTTGGACCAGTCCTCGATGAGCCAGCCCCGCCTCCACGATACTGCACACACAAATAAAAATGAGGGCAATCAGTAAGGGAACAACAAAATGTACAAAAACAGAGTCGAGTCAGAGACTTACCAAGGACGCCATCTGATTGGCGGCAAATTGCCGCATACCATCCATCTGTCAAAATAAAAAATCCAGGGTTAGAACCTTGTAACCTTAAGAAAGTGCAAAATTAGAGACATACCCGGTGGTCTCGTGTAAGGACCAGGGACCGTAGGCTAGCCGCCAAGGCGTGACCCTCCTCAGCGTAACTCCAAGGAACGTTGAGGACGCCCGCTGGCTGAGTAGGGTACCTACATGTGACTCGCGGCACCTCTATCATTTGGGGAGTGTCATCAGCGCCTAGAACATTGACAGTCCAATCCCAAGGAGGGATAGGGTCGGGAGCCTGAGGAGCCTGTCTCCTGTACATCTCGCGAAGCTAAAGGCACAGAATAAGTTAGGAAAAGATAAATCAAAAACATGGACAATGAATATAAACAAAAAATACAAAAAGAACTCACCTCCAGGAGTGGGAAGTTAGGCATCAGGAAACGGCCACGGTAAGCCTCATAACCGGTCTCAGAAAGAAAATGGTCCCAAACATCGGTGCCAGCTAAAGCCGCCAGCAGAGCATCTCCAGAAAGGTCACTAGCATCCATCACAGGAGGATCATGAGGGACGCGATACTGGGAACCACCAACCACCTGCCGAGATACCCGCTCACCAAGGAACCACTGCCTGCACTCAGTACTCTCCAGCAGAAGGCGGCAAGAGGTAAGAGATTTAACCGCTTGTATCTCCTCAGTGGCGGCATAAGCGACGCCCTCCCAAGGCGCCCAATCAACACTAGAGGCTGTCAACCCAGTTAAGAAGTTCCGAAGCAAAACAATCCGATGGGCCCCACTCTTTACCCCAACAAAGTCCCTCCGCCATCTCAAGCCTCGTGGGAATAGAGGCACAGGAGCCATACCATCCTCATCCTCGCCTGACTCGTCTGCTGGGGAGGGAGCCAACATCTTCAAGTATTCAAAACTCCAAAGCTGCACAGACAAAGGAGAAATCAGAACAAGTATGAAAATCAAAAAGATGGAAAATAAAAGAAGAAGCAGTGCATACCTCCCAAGCTCGCCAGAATCCCCCAGTAGATTTAACATCGCCCCGAGAGACCTCCCCCATATGCTTGTAGAGATGGGCCAGGGCAGCACCGCCCCAGTTGTAGGAGGGGGTCTCATCAATGGTCGCCAGGCAAGAAAGAAGCCTCAAGCTCACCCGGTCGTTCCTTGTCGCAAAGATGGAGCACCCGAGGACATACAGAAGGTAAACCCTCAAAAGCTGGGAATTGTTCAGATTGTGATTACCTCTACCATAGGCCCGGTAAAGCCAGCCGCAGGGGAACCAATGCCTCTCCAGGTTAGGGGGAACAGCCCCAATCAACATCTCCACCGCCTCCGAGTCAATCTCATAAAAATAGTCCAGAACCAGGCGCTTCCCGCCGACCCTCAAGCCCGTGATCATGGAGAAATCAAAAGGCGTCATAGTCATCTCTCCGAACGGCAGGTGGAAAGTGTTGGTAGTGTCCCACCACCTCTCGGCCAGTGCATAGAAGTGAGCCAGATCATTGCTACTTTTCGAAACCAAGCGGACGAAGCCTCCGAACCCGGCATCATCAACCATCCTCTTAACGGTGGGCGAAAGCTGGGTATACCATAAGAAAGCATGGGCAAGGCTACCATGGCCTTTCAAGGCCACTTCCGGCACCTACACACAACAAAGGCGACAAAAGATGCACAAAATCACTATTCACGACCCGAGAGCAAAATTCACAAAATCAACATTTGAGCACAAGTTGTACTTCTAACAGTCTTTAAGTGTACGCTACGGCTCACAAAACTAGCATAGTACATAAAAGTGGTCCTAAAATGTCGAAAGTTTCACATACCAAGCTCGCTAGAGCCGCGGCCGAAAGATGGTGTTGGGGGTCCCGCAAAATCACGTCCGGGGTGTGCATCTCGGCCTTCATCCGTCCTTTGGCCTTCTTAGACGGTCTCCTTGAGCTCGAAGCCATGGATCTACAAGAAAAATGGAAGTCACATTTAAACTTTCTTCTTGAAAATTTGGGCAAACCAAAACACCAATCAAAAATCCAACTACGGGGAAAGATTACTCACCTGAGCGCGCACAAGCTGCGTTTTGATGAATTTTGGCTTCAAAAACACCTCAAAGTGGCCAAGAATGAGCTTCAAGAGCTCAAAAACCCGAAATATAAGAAGATGAAGTCCGGCCACCCAGTGCCGCCGCGGCACTGGCCAACTGCCGTCGCGGCAGTGGCCCAGTACCGCCGCGGCACTGCTCCCTGTGGGCCCCGCGTCTCTCCGTTTTGCTCCGTTTCGCCCCGTTTTGGCCTTTTTTAGCCCGTTTTTGGCCCCGATCAGCCCCGATGGCCCATTTCAGTCAAGATTTATGAGGTTTTACCCCAAGCAGACTAAAAGTTGTTAGAACTACCTCCAGCAGGCAAAAACTGGGAAAATCGGCTCCCGAAGACCCGAATCGGTCGTTTCAGGACAATCGTCGCGAATTTCGATCAAACACGAGAATTCTGGTAATGAATCCTGGTTCCCGATCAAGAAAAGAGATTCCCCGAGAACCCTGCATCATCCCCCGAGGACAAAAGCAGACAGATACCAGCTCCCAGAGGCCCTGAGAGGCTCTCTTGGATTGAGCACCAAAAGAGATTCCCCGAGAACCCTGCATCATCCCCCGAGGACAAAAGCAGAAAGATACCAGCTCCCAGAGGCCCTGACAGGCTCTCTTGGATTGAGCACCGAAAGAGATTCCCCGAGAACCCTGCATCATCCCCCGATGACAAAAGCAGACAGATACCAGCTCCCAGAGGCCCTGACAGGCTCTCTTGGATTGAGCACCGAAAGAGATTCCCCGAGAACCCCGCATCATCCCCCGAGGACGAAAGCAGACAGATACCAGCTCCTAGAGGCCCTGACAGGCTCTCTTGGATTGAGCACCGAAAGAGATTCCCCGAGAACCCTGCATCATCCCCCGAGGACAAAAGCAGACAGATACCAGTCCCCGGAGACCCCGGCAGGCCCGAAAGATTCGATCAAAAGGAGCAGTTGAAGAGAGATCCTAGAAAGTATCGCTTCATCCCCAGCAGATTCAGTTTAATCCTCAGCGGATTTATACACCGTCAGTAGTCCATTGTCGACTCGTCATCTCGATGCAAACATCGTCGGTCCATCGCTCTCATCACACCATTGGGGCCTCCATGTTCATCATAGGACGTCCCAGGATTTCACGTTCGTCCCGTGACTTCTATGTCAGTCTCTTAATTTCCGGAGCCCCTGTGTCCGTCGGTTATTTGCCAAAAGACATCTTCGATCATAGTCCTCTGAGACCCCACACCCAATTACATTCGCTCGCAAAGCACACTTCCAGAAGTTTTCCCCTAAACCCGGAGTCTTCTAGACTTCAATGCCCTTATCTAAGTCACCCACCACGTCACAATCACTAGCACAACACTAGCCCACTCGGAGTGGCACACCCCATGGCACCTGCTCATTCTAGGGTCAGAAAACTAGGCATGATAGGACTCATGTATGAGATCATATCACATCCACACATTGCATATCATCCTCATATAGCATAGCATCCGCCTGATTGTTGTGTATGTGCATATGTGATTTATCCCTTTGTGTCCTGAACTACGTCCTGGTCTGATTCCCCTTGGGATACGTAGGCAGCTCACGCGGAGCACGACCAGCATCATCCTTCCATCTTTTGCAACGCTGTTTGTCCTAAATCTATAGCCTCCAAAAAGTCCTGTCTCTTCAAAACTTTGGCACTCGCTTGCGACATGCGTTGCCTCGCAAGTTCATGCCAAAGAGGGGCAAACTATAGACACCCCATTTTGTCGGCTATCAGATTTGGGAGACCCATAGCTTGGTGGTTCGCAATGATCGTAAAAGACTCAAAAGGACTCTCGGAAGTCAGCTCTATCTCTCAGAATGCTCAGAATGACCAAAATGCCCCTGAAAGCCCGAAAACTCCCAGATTTGGTCCCAAAGTTCTGAAAACATGCTACGTCGTAAGAAAAGTGATAAAATGAGTTTTTAAGTAAAACTGGATGAAATCGTCAGCTCCCGGAAGTCCCGGAAGTTCCCCGAAAGTCCCCGTTGACCGGTTTGACCAGGTTTGACCAGAGTTTGACCAAGTTTGACCAAGTTTGACCGAAATTGTCTGAATTCACCAGAACCATTCTAAATCATGAGAAAAGTATTAAAACAAGTTCCAAAAGAAAATCGAGCGAAAACATCAGCTCCTGGGAGCTCCCAGAGGTTCCCAGAACTTCCCGGGAATCCCAGGTTTGACCGGTTTGACCAAGATTTGACTTTGGAATCGGGGCACCGAAACAATTTTCAAATATTTTTCATGGATACTAGAGGTCAATAGCTTTCCAACGGTATATCGCACATAATTTCTGGATTTAAAACGAATTTATTATGAATTTCCAAAGGCGAAAAAGGCGATCAAATCGGCTTTTATCGCGAATACCGCAAAACTTTTCAAAGTGACCTATCCCCGAACTATTTTTTATGTAAAGTAGACTCCATTACCTTTCCAACGGTATATCACAACCTCGATTTGGAGTTCGTACGCATTTTTTGTGAATTTCGGACAAAATAGGGCCTTTTCGCGAATACCGGAACTTCGGGGGGCCTAAACAGCATTATCCAGATGAAGGGAGGAGCAGTGCCGCGGCGGCACTGGGCCACTGCCGCCACGGCAGTGGCCCAGTGCCGCCGCGGCACTCCCCTCCAGAACAGTAAGTTTTTGTAAATACTTTTGTGGTCCCATTTTGATTAATTAAAATCCAAAACGACGTAGTTTCATGATTTCAGATGTTTGGGACCAATGGGAGTACTTTCTAAATCCCAAAAACACCCCAAGTTGGCCTATATAAACACCCCATTACTCCTCATTTTGGGGGGAGTCAATTGCAAGTTTAGAAAAAGTTTGGGAGAGAAAGTGTAGAGATAAGGTTAGAGTGGAGAGAAAAGAAGCTTTCTTCTTTGATTTTTCAAAACAAAAGTGAGTTCTAACTTTGTTTTTACTTCATTACTTCCATTTACTTCAACATTCAATACTCCCAACCACCATTTTTAGTGAGCATTCAAGAGTGTGGAAGCTTCTTCCATGTCTAGTGTCATTACATATGAGTGATACACCAATCTACAAGTCTCATGCTTCATGAATATCATCTATTGATTATCATCTACTTGCTTGTTTATTTATTGTTCATCTCTTCTCATCCCATTTCTTTTTATTTTCTTTATTTACTTACTAGTTCATCATCATCTAAGTGATGACATGAAGTTTGGGGTGAGTGAATCCTCATGGATAGTAGCTCTTGACCTCAAAAACATGTTTGATAGATGATGACCATAACCTCAATACTTCCAAGGTATTCTTGGAATGTATTGAAGTTATGTCCAAAAACAAAATAAATCTCTCCAACAATCTTGGAGGTTCTTAAATGATGAGTTTGATGTAGGTATTCTAAGTGGCTATGATCCTTATTGAGTGTTGGAAACATGTTTTCAAAACACCTATTTCAAAACCCCTCTCAATCCCTCTCATTTGGTTTCAAAAAACAAAACTTTGTTTTCTCCAAAATCTTCAAAACAATGAGTCAAAACAGTGAGTGAGTTGAGTTCAAAGATTTTTCTAGAACACAATACTTAACATATGGATACAAGGCCATTTGGAAAGTCTTCCTAACTCATTGGAGAACACCCATGATTTTTGATTTGACTTGGAAGTACTTGGAAATGGTCCATTTGGGTCCCAACATTCCTTCCAAACATTCTGTTTTTTGCTGTCACAGCAGCTAGGTCAACTTACGACCTCTTTTCCAGAAAACTTTTCCCAAAGGGGTGATCCTAACTTATTTTTCCCTTAAAATTCAATGTCTTAGGAAACTTTCTGTATAAAATGGGCCTCTAGATCATTCTTTTTCATTTTCTAAGATTTTCTAATATTTCAGTCGACAGTACGAACTCTGTTTCTGAGTGACCTCTATTTTTTATATAATTTCTCTCAATCTGTGATAGCTATTCAAGATTGGACTTTTGGGTTGTGTTCTAGACACAATAAGGAACATCTCCATAAAAAATCATGCATTGAAAACATTCCTAACCCCTCTTTTCAAATTCCAAAAGATCATGCTACTGTTCTGTCCACTATTCACAGCAAGTACACTTTAACTTTCATTCTTTGATTTGAGGCTTATATGCATTCCAAATTAGTTCATATCTTAGGAAGTGGTTCATACTACATTTGTATATATCCCATGTTGATTTCATTCATTCATTCTTGCCCATTTTAGACTTCTAAGCCATTCTAGAAATCCATGTACACAAAACACACTACAACCTTTGCACATTTTTAGATACATACATTGCATTCATGCAAGATTTGGGGTTTTTTGTAACTCTTAATCTAAGGAGATTATAAGGAATGAACTCGATCACTCGTTCATGCTTCCCCTTGATCTATTCATCCTTTCTCATCCGTCCCGGGGATTGAGAGGTCTTCTTTTATCAAAGAATAACATGCATCATTCTAGCCTTGCTAAGCATATTTTGATTTCTTTGCTTATTTGTTTCAATAACAATTCATGTCCCCCTTTAGATTAGGAAGTCTTGATTATTTGATACATGATTAGACGATCTTTCCTAGGTTTATTTGTGTGATCTTTCACTTTACATTGCATGATATTTGGCTTAGATCTTATGAATGATATCTTATCTTTTGATCTTCCAATTTCAAGTTTTCTTATGTGATGTAATATACTACAATAGTATTAATTGTCGAACCAAACATAGTATAAGATGATTATTTGGATGCTAATTGAGGCCCGTCGAAAGACGGGGCGAGTTGAGGGTGTTTTAGTCGCGACAAAGGCTCCTTCCTCTCTCGTACCAAAACCCCGAACCAAGTTCTTTGGTTATGAAGGGCCGGTGCCCTTATCCGCTTGGGTGAGTCAAAATTAGGTTTCTTGGTTCCTTAAAGACCAAGTGGCGACTCTGTATCTGTTTTCAACAGACCTTTCGTTTTCTTTCCTTGATTCAAATCAATTTCAAAACAATCTCAAACAAGAGAAGTGGTCCACTTCCGGTGTCCACAGGACCTATTGACAAACACTGAATATTGCACATTCATGTGACAATATAATAGACATAATGCTCAATTAATCCCCCAAATCCCTAATTTTACATGCATATTTGAAATAATATAATTTATTAGTAATGCCATTCAAATGCATGTAATTATGTGTTTTTACATATTTTATATGTTTAGGTAAAAATGAAGTGAAATAAAGGGAAGGAAAGAAGTAGCAACCACACCGTAGCAATACTTGTCTACTGTTGTCAAAACATAGAACAATCTGTAAAACTAAAAAGAATAATAAAAAAAATCAAACAATCAACAAAACATAAACAGAAGAAGAGAAACGGACAAAATGGCAAGCATTTTTTCTTTGGAAAGTGACATGTGTTTTTTTTTTGTTAGTCTAAACTTTCGCTCTCTCTCACACACATTTTTTTTTCCCAAAAGAGACTGACGCAGGTTTTGTTTTTCAAAGCAGTGTGTCAGAGGAGTTGAAGAAAATTGAACACGCGAAGAAGAAAAATTGCCAAATGACGAAGGCAGTGATGACTATTTTCTCAATAAATCATCTATAAATAAGAGAAAGCAGCAGCTTCAATCAAGGGTAGACATCAACAAGCTGCAATAATTTCACACACACTGTTAGGGAGAGAATAGTTTAGGGAGGTTATCATGTGAGCACTTCATATTGTCCCTAGAAGTAGGAAACTTTAGTTTTTCTTTGTCTTTTCTAGTTCTAGTAGTTATAAAAATTTACTTTTATGTAATTGATGATTTCATGTTCAAAAATATGTAACAAAAACTTTGTGTACTGTATTTCTTAAAATAAAATATTTGTTTTCTTGTACAACGTTTGTCACTTTGTAGTAGTAAAATATTCCCAATAAAATTTAGATTTAATATTTTTAGTCTAGTAGTACTTGTAGTTGTCCCCTAAAATAGTTTAGAACCCCAAATTTCCAGTTTTTATAGCAATATTTCTATTCACTAGAAGACAGATTTTGCAAGTAAATACCAGATTTCTTAGCCACGTAGTTGTTATAATCACCTACTAAAGTCCTAAGCACACCATATCCATATCTCACTCCAAAATTAGATTAGGATTTGGTTTGGCCTTGCTTGTGTTCTTGAAGTTCAACCAATGTGACCCCACAAGAATCCAAAGTCAAAGATTTAGTATTTTATTATTGATTCAGTATTTTCATTTGTTTATGTTTTATTAGCCTAGTTGTACTAAACTTTGTTATTTTGCAGATTTCACAAATTCAACCCCAACTCATGTTAAGTGAGGAAAAAAAATATTAATATTATATTTCACCCTTAGCTTAGTTTTATAACTTTAATTTTAATTGGGCAGTCACTGTGTATATCTATTTAATCTTTCTTTAAAAGATAATTTGGAAGACAGTTTCAATTCCAAAATGGTAGACTAAAACTTTAATTGGGGAATGCAATAAAAACTTAGAAACCACAGCTTCTGTGCACTAGTCTTAAATGGGTAAATTTATCTAGATGTGTTGTTTTTCCATTTATGGCCAAAAATATCCATGTATCTATAGTTTATGACCATTTAATATGTTTATATGCTATGCCTATATTGGACGTAAAAGATTACATATTTGAAATAAGAATATAATTATGTGGGTTGTCAAACTATGTCTTTTGTCATAAAAAACACCTAGCATACTCAAACAATTCATATGACAAAGTTTATGATTCAAATATGTTTATATATATATATATATATTTCTATCCAATAATGGGCAGGTAATTGTGTAGTGGCAGAGTGGTGGGGACTGGGCGCCGAATAACCCATGTTCGCGGCGGGTCACGGTTCGAACCTGGCTACTACCCAATTGCCTTTTTATTTTTCTTTAAACTAAACGACGTCGTTTCATATCAAACCTGGCACACTTGATATGACCCTGACTAGTGAAAATTTATTTTCAAATAAAGAATGACTCTGCAGTCTTAAATGCCAAATCCTTTTCAAATGCACAAAAGTTGTGGGATCTAGTGTTGGTTTTGCATATTCCTAATTCCTTTAAATCATTTCTCTTAAGTTAATTAATATTTCTTGTTTTTAATAGTTTTGCTTAAATATTTGTATTATTTCCATCTTTCGCTATAATAATATCCATAAAGTCATTTAATGTAAATTTAGCTTTTATTTCTTTTTCTTCATTTTCTTACTAGTATCTTAGTTAATTTATTTTGCACTGTTAAAATCTTTACCATAAACTGTTATTAAGAAAATAGCTTTTAATCAGTTTTATTGCAAAAAAAAATATATAAATTAGTAGTTTATTAAAACCCCACAAAAATCCATCATCTTTTATTTTCTTTTTAGTGACAAAATAGTTATTGCCTATCTTTGTTTCCCGTTCCCTGTGGGTTCGACCTGGACTTCCAGAACTTTATTACTTGTACGATCACCTACACTTGGGTGTGATAAGAAAATGCGTCAATAGGATGTCGTCACCTATCATATAAATGTTAAACAACAATAATGACAAGTAAAAAACTTGCCCTTTATTAATATGAAACTGTTATTACAAGGTAATATTCCTAAAACTACACTCCAATCTAATTGGCTTTTAGGGCATCTAACAATCTCCTACTTGCACTAAAGCCAATCAACCATGTATCTTATACCATCTTCTCAAGATGGAGATCCAATTGCTGCTGATGGGTTAAGGCCTTAGTGAATGGATCTGCTACATTATCTGCTGATGCTATCTTCTGTATCTCCACATCACCTATACCAATGATTTCTCTAATCATATGAATAGACGATGAATGTGTTTGGAGTTCTGATGAGACCTTGGCTCCTTGGCTTGAGCTATCACTCCATTGTTATCACAGTACAGAGGCACATGTGATTCAATGGTTAGAACTTCACCTAGTTCACTGATGAAATTTATTATCTATACACTCTCTTTTGTTGCTTCTGAAGCAGCAATGTATTCTGATTAGGTCATGGAATCTGCCATTGTATCTTGCTTACATCTCTTCCAGCTAATAGCACCCCCATAAGGGTAAACACATACCTAGATGTGGATTTTCTATCATCCACATCAGACTGGAAATTTGAATCCATGTAACTATCAACTCTCAATTCCCATCCTCCATAAATGAGGAACATATCCTTAGTTCTTCTCAAGTAGTTAAGGATGTTCGTTATGGCAATCCAGTGATCCATTCCTGGATTAGACTGATATCTGCTTATAATACTTACAACATGACTGATATCAGATTTGGTACATATCATGGCATACATTAAACTTCCCACTACTGAAGCACATGGTACTTTGCTCATGATCTCTCTTTCCTCTGGTGTTTTAGGACTCATATCCTTTGAGAGATGTTCCATGTCTAAAGGGCAGCATCCCTCTCTTGGAATCTGCCATGTTGAACTATGTACAAGGATTGGGATAAATCAAGCAATCTTTTGGATCTATCTCTCTAAACCTTTATACCCAGTATATACGATGCCTCTCCCAAATCCTTCATGGAGAAGTTTTGTAAAAGCCATAGTTTGATTGATGATAACATTCCTACATCATTTCCAATGAGTCGTATGTCGTCAACGTACAAAATTAGGAATGTAATCACTCTTCCACTGAGCTTCTTATATACACATGGTTCATCCATATTTTGATGAAAATCAAACGCTTTGATCGCTTCATCAAAACGGATGATCTAACTTCGAGATGCTTGCTTGAGTCCATAAATGGGTCTTTAGCTTACACACTGTGGTTTTCACCACGAGATATAAACCCTTTTGACTGCTCTATATAAATCTCTTCCTCAATTTGACTATCGAGAAAAGCGATCTTTACATCCATCTGCCATATCTCATAGTCATAGTGTGCAGTTATAGCAAGCATAATCCTGATGGATTTTAGCATGGCTACTGGCGAAAAAGTTTCCTCATAGTCAACTCCTTGTCTTTGTTTGTAACCTTTTGCTACTAGCCTAGCTTTGTTGGTCTCTACCTTTTCGTCCGAGCCTATCTTCATTTTGTAAACCCATTTGCAACCAATAGGTACAATACCTTGAGGCGGGTCTACCAAAGTCCAAACTTAGTTGGGGTACATAGAATCCATTTCTGATTTCATGGCAACTTGCCATTTACTTGAATCGATGCCTGACATCGCCTCTTTGTAATTAGTAGGATCACTCTTGTCGCCATTGTCTCCACAATGAAAGAGTTCCTCATCACCTTGATGGAGATCCAAGTATCTCTTATTAGGTACGGGAGTCCTACTAGTCTTACGTGGAGGTTGTGTGATAGAAGGTTCTTATGTAATAGGGTTTGAGGACTCTTTCTCATATTGGACAATATTGGTTTGTGGTTCAGAGGATATTTCCTCTAATTCTATCTTTTTCTCATTGCCTCCATCTTGAATAAACTCTTTTTCAAAAAATATAATAAACTTGCTAACAAACACCTTTTGTTCGCCTGTGTGATAGAAATAGTATCCCAACGACTCTCTCAGATAGCCCACAAATCTACATTTTACTGATCTAGATTCCATTTTG
Source organism: Hydrangea macrophylla (assembly GCA_033977485.1). Lineage (NCBI taxonomy): Eukaryota > Viridiplantae > Streptophyta > Magnoliopsida > Cornales > Hydrangeaceae > Hydrangea > Hydrangea macrophylla. Next base: position 98,254,898 of record CM066984.1, read on the forward strand.
TCCACTTCTAGTTTCTTAACATAGGCTGGACAACCCCATATCTTAGGCCTCTTCCCATACCACATCTCATGCGGTGTCTTAGGAACAGACTTAGATGCGCTGCTGTTTGAAGCGCATGTCCCCAAAATGATATAGGTAAATCTGTGTAGCTTATCATGGTTCGTACTTATCCAATAAGGTATGATTTCTCCTTTCGAATACACCATTTAATTATGGTGTTCTAGGTGGAGCCCATTGTGATAAAATACCAGTTTCCTTAAGATGATCCAAGAATTCATTGGTCCAAGAATTCATTGCTTAAGTATTCACCTCCTTGATCTGATCAAAGAACTTTAATATTCTTCCCAGTTTGTTTTTCTACTTCATTTCTGAATTCTTTTAGCTTTTCAAAAGATTCAGATTTGTATTTCATTAAATACACAAACCCAACCGCGAGTGATAATCGATGAAGGTTATGAAGTATGAAAAACACCCTCTTGCAATTGAATTCATAGAACCACACACATCAATGTAAATTAATCCTAGTATGTCAGCAGATCTTTTCCCATGTCCCACAAAGAGTGATTTGGTTATTTTGCCCATAAGACAAGATTCACAAGTTGGATAAGCTTCATAAGCTAATGAACCAAAGTGTCCATCCTTAACCAACTTCTTTATCCTATCATCACTAATATGACCTAATCTAAGATGCCAATATAAGTAGGATTAACTTCATCTCTAGGTCTCTTTGGTATTTTATCTTTTGTTTGCTCAATATAGTTAATACCATTATCCAAGTTTAAGAAATGAAGACCATTCAAATATATGCCAGAACCAACTAAATCATTATTTAAATAAAAGGAGCATTTATTTTTCTCGAAAACAAATTTATAACCATCTCAAGATAAAGTAGAAATAGAAATAATATTCTTAATAACATCTGGCATAAATAAATAATCTTTTAATTCTAAAACTACGCTAGATGGTAATGGTAAATAATATCTCCCTACAGCTAATGCAGCAACACTTGCTTCATTTCCTACTCAAAGAGCAGCTTGTTCTCTACTCAACTTTCTGCTTCCCCTTAATCCCTGCAACAAATTGCAAAATATGAGAACTAGCTCTGTTGTCTAATACCCAAGAAGAAACATAATTAACCGAAAGGTTAGTTGCTATAAAAAGCAAATTAGACATACCTTCAGAAGGTTTGTCTTTTATGGAAGCAAGGTACTCTCTGCAGTTCCTCTTCTAATGTCCTTTGCCACAGAAGAAACACTTTCCTTTACGTACCCTTATCATTTGCAGGCTTGCCTTTTTTAATCTCGCCCTTTGCCTTCATCTTGGACTTCTACCCCTTCCATTTTCCTTTACCCTTGGACTTGGACTTGGAAGTAGACGCCTCATGAATGAAAAGAGTAGATCCCTTTGTCTTTTTGATAGAGCCTTCAGCAATATTCAACATATTTAGCAACTCATGCAGTGGAACTGTCATGTTGCTCATGTTGAAGTTCATAATGAACTGCGAAAATGAATCTGGCAAGGATTGTAAGATCAATTCTATCTGCAAATTTGTATCCATGCCTACATCAAGCTTTTCAAGTTGCTCAATGTAACCAATCATCTTAAGCGCATGCTCATTTATAGATGACCCCTCTGCCATTTTGGCCTAGAAGAGTTCTTTTGAAACATTGAACCTTGCGGTTCTACTCTGTCCTTATACAACTCTTGAGGGTGAAGAAGAATAGAGGTTGAGCTTTTATATGAATCATGTTGCTTCTGAAGCTCATTGCTCATGGATGCTAACATGTAGCATCTTACCTTTATTTCTTCCTGCCACTTTCTAAAAGTGTCTTGCTCTTCCTCAGTGGATCCTTCCAGAAGAGATTCAAGTATTGGCCCATCCAAGACATATGCAATTTTGTCAGAAGTAAGAATAATTTTTAGGTTCCTTAACCAATCATCAAAGTTCAGTCTAGTCAAACGGGTGGTATCCAGAATTTTAGCGAAGGGGTTGAAATTTGACATTTTTAGCAGTGATGTACATATAGGGGTGGCAATTTTTGACACGATAACCCGTTTTACTAAGACAACCCGAATACGACATGACATGACACGATTAATTTAAAATAATTTGTATTATAGATGAATAGCACTCAAAACTAAAAATTATACTCAAAGCACACAACCCGATTAATGACACGATTATGATACAAGAATCCGAATTGCCACCCCTATCTATAGAAGATAAATAGCAATTTATGAGCATAAAATAAAATTCAACTTTATTATCCATTAGATTCTAGGTCTTTAAATCATAATGGTACATCCCACTATTCTTTTCAAATTTCTCACCCCTTTAAAGAAATTTGGGAATATTTATTTATAAAAATTCCTAGTGGAGACTGAGGTCCCACCAAAACTAGTACAACATCACATAATAATTTCTTGGCCATACTAATTTTGATAAGAAGGCAACTTCTTTCCTATTGTTTCTTAAGCAAGTTCTCATCATCATTTAGCCTCTAAATTTATGAACCTCACATAGTAGTTTCTTGATCTATATATTTTAGTTAAGTTAGATCCACTATTCATACAAGTATGAGTCACTAATGAGACCCTTACATAATAGTTTTTTGGATCCCACTAGCACCTTATCTCATAATATCATATATTTAAATGGTATAAATAGATTTTCTTAGAATGAGCAGTCCCTACATATCTGTAGCCGACAAACACAAATAAGAAATTACAGTCACCTATAATGGTGGAAGGCTACGATAAGACATTTATAATGTCTCTTCACTTACAGCCTAACATCATACCAAAAAGGAAATTTTATGGTCTCATCAATTATATATGCATAAAAAACATAAAGCAAAAATTTCATCATTTTTATTTTAATATGTTCGTACGATGCTCCTTCTAATTAAATTTAGAAAACAATTTTAAAATTTTAATTTAAAGGTGTATCCTCATGACACAACAATTGGATTAAATTTTAAAAACATTTTTATTTTTATTTTTTAATGGACATATAAAATATATGGTGAAACTACCCCAATAATTATCACATAAAAGGGATTATGAATTATTATAGACTTTTAAGGTGATTCAACTTGAGCCTTTAAGTTGAATATATGTCTATGGGGTTGTAATCATTATTAAACATCACATGCTTTCAAGCTCTAAGCTTTGAACAATAATAATAAATAGTCTTCATTCTTTTCTTGGACACATTGTCTACTCCAAGTAGGCTCCACCTTCTAATCTTCGCCTTGTCTACTCTCAAAAGAAAACCCTTGATACATGATCAAGGGGGAGGTACATAGGAGCAAGATAGAAATTACATCGAGAAAAAGAGAGTAAGGCATGGAAGCCCCATTTAAAAATTACAATCCCAAAATAAAAAACCATTCAATCACATTGAATATATTAATAACCAAGCACATAGCTCAATTATTTTTTATCTAGTCCATAATCATCCATTATATTAACATTCACATCTCATGCAAATGAAATAATAAATTATTGTTATAGCATTTATTTTGGGACAAATTCTAATCACATTAAAATTTTAATTTGATTAAAAATTAAATAATTTCAAACCAAATTCAACACTGTTTTGGGAACGTGACGGGTCGTATGGAAACCGACTGTACTTTGGCATCGCTATTCTTTGTTTTTGTAAAACTGAGCACATACTTTTGATTGCCTCCAAGACTGATTTGTACATCAAGATGACTTGATCAACAAACATATATATATATATATATATCGTATACTATATACATACATATATATATACACATGTATTTAATTTTGTATCTAACACAAAATTTAGAGTCCCAAAATTACAGATTTATTCATAGTAAATTCATATTATAAAAATAATTAAATATTTTGGATTAATCATAGATTAATGCTCTGATACCATTGAAAGAAAACCATGTGCAACCCTTAAAGGCTCACGCAGCGGAAAACAAAAAAATATTTAATGACTTCCTTAAACTCATGATCAAGTCTATGATGTATACAAAATACATAAAACATCCATAGGGGGTTAATCGAATAGTTACACTTGAAGCGTGCTTTACAAAATATTGAATCTGGTTCGTCCCACAAACAGTTCAACAAATCTTCCAAGCATCCGATCTCTAAAAGTAACCACACGAGCAAATTACAAACTAGAAGAGTGTCCAATTTCTTAAAATAATTAGTTGAAGAAAAATGGAAATCTGTTGAAGCCAAAGTGGCCGTACCGCCGTACGGTTTATGCAGGGTATGTGGTTTTGGGAAAATATTGTATCTGCTAGCATGACTTTTAGTTTCCCATACCTCATATATATAATAATCCTTTCCTAATCTAATTAGGAAATTATTTTTGATTGGAAGACTTTTTTTAAATCAAATATAAACTAATAGTATTATTATACTACTTCCATATTAACAACTTAATATGAAGTAGACGCTTACAATTTCTTCCAATTACACATTGCCCTTTGTGTGTGACCCCTTAGGTTCATACTAATCTGGTAGTAGGTACTAATACTTTAAAGTATTACAATTAGAACCATTTTTAATTAATTTAAATTAGAACATCTTCTAATTCTCCTTTATAGAAATAATTGCTATTAATATTTATTATTTCTGGGCTTTCACTAGTCACGAGTGACACCTAGCAATGTATCATACCATACTCCAGACAGTCTGAAAAATACTAAAGATTTTCATTAACAGTTACCGTATAATTCAATCCTTTTATTACAGTATGTCCCAATTAAATCTTTTGGATAATGGACATATTTATCAAACCCCGATTTAATTTATATGTTTTCAAACTATTTGATATTTCTCTATTTGGTGAAATTAGAAAACTATTTTCTAATTCTCACTCTGCCCTGCCCAGGGAGCTTTACTTGAGATATATCATCGAAAATCACATAGGACATTCTCTCCCTTACTTGAGATTGATAGATTCCTTGTTGTACATTCATATGTCTCCATGCATGACTTACTATACCCAATAGTACATGAATATGCCTTTGATTAAAACATAAACACCATGCACATTAAAGCATAACAACTCACACACAAGACAATAATGATGTCTCAGGTTTAAGGATAACTAGTACCACTGTAACTAAGAATAATTCATTGATAGATAAGTAAAATTTCATTTGGATGTTCTTAATACTTGATCACATTCAGTGAACTTGTTCTATAACAAGCACCCACATGTCTGTTCTAGTGTCCCCACACTAATGACTTAAGACTAATCATATTTTATCAAATAAAATAAACATGACACGTGTTAGTCTAGTAAGATTATTAAATGCCAAATTTATCCTACGACTAAGAACAATTTTAGAATAAAGCAACCGAGAAGTATATGGTATTGTTCCTTAACTCCTTAAGTACATAACTTCTCCACTTCAATTCTATGGGCCTATCATATAAATGTTAAACAATAATAATGACAAATAATAAACTTTCCTTGTATTAATATGAAACTATTATTACAAGGTAATATTCCCAAAACTGTACTCCAATCTAATCGGCTTTTAAGGCATACAGTATAACAGAAGGAAAACACAAGTGAACTAGTTTTTCATTTTTATTAGGATAAAATACATTTTATACCCCTGTAGTTTCCACCTAGTTTCAAAATGGTTCCTCTAGTTTCAATTTCTACAATTTACTTCTTGCATTTTCAAAATTAAATCAATTTGCTCTCGCCGTTTGAATTCATCACAGAAATAAACGAGCCCCATCACATGTCCAGCACATGATACAAACTCAAGGTCAAATAGGGTATAAACCCATTCCCGCCAAAAAAATAGACAGTGGCTTTCATGGCGCAAGAACTGCAAGAAAGAGAGAGAAAACTGTAGAAAAAAATAAGAAAGAGAGAATCTGCAAGAAAAAGAGAGAACCAGAGAGAAATTTGCAGGAGAGAGAGAGAGAGAAAAAGAAAGAGAGAGAGAGAGAGAGAGAGAGAGAGAGGAAAGCTCCCTGCGATGCAACTTTATACCAAAGTTGAAGTGTTGATAATGGAAGTTTAATTCTGCAAATCTTGAAGTGCAAGGACTATTTTGCTTTATTCATATTACAAATGCAAGGATTTTTTTTGCCATCTAAGCATTTTATGCATGTTGTTAATTAAGATACATCACAAAATTAAACCCATCAGATTTAACAAAAAAAACATAAAAATTGAACAAGAAAATTTATGTTAAAACAAAAACCATGTTCCATTCAGCCATAGAAACCCTTCCAGATTCAAGTATGTCTATAAACTATCTGATTTGGGCCAACAAAAACCACAATTTACCACACACAAAAAACCCCCACAGTTTGACAATCAACACACCCACATATTGTGACCCAAAAAGTTTTCTACCCAAAAGTGAAAAACAAAAAATCCAAAAAAAAAATGACCCAGCCATATCAGCATATTCAGTTCCTCTGTGCATGTACAATATTGCTTCATTTAGTCCCCCCATCCACTGGTGCTTACCTTCTAACCTGCAACACTGAGTAAACAAAAATTCACACACAAAAAGTCAAAATCAAAGCCACATTAAGCACATATTTGAACTAAATTAGGTTTTTTTTTTGGATGGAGACTGACGTGGGAATGGTTTTATACCCTATTTTCCCTTATGTTTGTATCATGTGCTGGGCATGTGATGGGACTCCATTTGTTTTCGTGATGAACTTTAATGACCAGAGCAAATTGATTCAATTTTGAAACTATAGAGAGTAAATTGGAGAAATTGAAACTAGGGGGGGACTATTTTCAAACTAGGTGGAAACTACAAGTGTATAAAATGTATTTTACCCTTCTTATTATTTATTTTTTCCTTCTTTAAATTTGCAAACCGAACAAACCCTAAAGTGAAACTTAAACTTGAGGCTTGTCGTTGTTTGCTCCTTCTAAACAACCTGTAGGTTTCTCTCTGCACCACTATCACTATGACATTCTCAAATTAATGATCAAGACATACCACACATGAACTATCTAGCGATATGTATCAGGGTTTCATTCTTAGCATTAATGAAATCTAGTGCTCCAAATCTGTCTGTCGGATACGCAAAAGCACTATTGGGTGAGCTATAAATCCTAGGATTCATAAGAGTAATTTTATGCTTTCCAAATCTGATTCCAAAATTTAATTCCCAGATACTTTGTTAGTTGTATCATATGTAACAGATCACTATACAATGTATTATTATACTGTTAAACCATTTGTGAATCAAGTTTAAGATCTAAATTTGAAAATCATAACATTCGATTGGCTTAAATAGTTTGAACAAACCAAAGTAATAGCAATAGGTGGGAACCAGGATTTTGTCTTTGGGGTGCCAAAAATTTGCAAAATAATACAATGCATACATGTATAATTGTTACCTACATATGTGTTATTTATTTATTAAATTTTTTTTAAGTCAAGGTTGGCTACATTGCTTTGTTCCATCACACGAGACTAAAGAGAGTAACGTATTTTACTTATTCTGGGGGTGTCAATAGAAAGACCAAAATTTTTTTGGACACATAAGCTAAAATGCTAGGACATATTGTAGTGGTTTTGAATGTATCATACATACTAATAATTTTGATACTAAAATACTATAACTTTGGTGTCAAAGTGTAAAACATTAGAGAAAAAAAATGATTTTTAGTAGTAAGGTGATTTTTTTTCATAACAAAATGAGTAGTGCTATGCACACTTCAAAATCCATATTGAAATCTACACAGGACAATCTTAGCTATTGATTTCGGTGGAATCCGCGTGGGACCCATGTGAAATCCACAAGAGCCCCACCAAAATCAACGGACACAATTGTCCTGTGTGGATTTCAGTGTGAATTTTGGAGTGTGCCTAGCATTATTAAAACAAAAAAATGGTTATTATAGTTATTACATTTGGCACAAAATTATAACATTTTGGCACCAAATTATATGGTGCCCAAGTGTAGTAACTTCAAAACAACTAGGATGTATCAAAGAAAGTTCCTAACACATATACAGTCCGAATCTTAGGCGGACCTTAAAAAACAGACCTAAGAGACTCTCTGTGTAAAGAGTGAGAAATTCTCACAAAAGACTCTCACTCTTTTGTGAAATTCTCAGTCTTTTGTGAGAATTTCTCACTTTTCACACAGAGAGTCTTTTGTGAGAATTTTTCAATCTTTACACAGTCTGTTTTTAGGTCCATTTTTTAAGATTCGCTTAAGATCTGAATAGAACACATATATACACAAATATATATACATATATATATATATATATTTATGATAGTTTAATACACATGAGGGGTGCCATGTTACCCCATCCCAAGCCTTCAGTTCCTCCCCTAAATAACAAAGTAGCATAACTAATTAGGACTATATATCTCTATTTCATTATGACCTTAGGATGTGAGGGAATAATAACAAGAATAAATTGGAAAATCCTAAGCAATATATACTCAGACCATCTCCTATGTGCATGTTATACTTCATGCTATTGCCAAATTATAGCATGATCTTGAAAAATTTCTCCTAATGCCATGCCAAAGCTCATGCCAAATTATAACAATGTTATATCTTGTGCCAAATTTGGCATGACCTTTGGCATTACTATTATAACACCCGCTCCCGCGGTTTATCTTTAATATTGCTTTAGCATGCATAATCATGAGTTAATATTAATTATGGTATTTTGTGACACTTATTGGAGGTAGGATTAACCCACTAAGTTGATTATAGGTGTCCAGTTGGGAACCCAATTGTGCCCAGTATGGTAGTCTCAAGTTGGGACATGTGTTGTGATCTTCCATTTGTGATGGGACAGTGATGAGAATATTCTTATATGCCTAAATATTTATTAAGGCTTAAATGATTTATTATTTCATTGTTAATTATATCATGTTATTAGTTGGTGACCACTTTTGGGGTCAGTTAGGGGTATACCTTTGTGAGAGCGAATTGAACACGTTAATAATTAGTAGGTTAATTAGAAACTTCATATAATTATATGGGACCACTTATGGGACCCATGCGTGACATAGACAAATGCTTATTTAAGTTGGGATAATTTGATTAAAGTTTCATAATTGGTAGGGGTGTAGTTGTAATAACCGGAACCTTAAGGGATATAAACCACAAATCACAAAAGTTGGTTAACTCATGTGTTGACAAGAGGTTGGTGACTTATGCCACCAACAATCTCATCATCTTCAACATTAATTTTTATATTTTCGGCTGGAAACAGTAACAAAGATTTGAGATTTCTTCGGTAAGTTCGTCCATACCCTCCATGCCAAACGATGCGTTATTTGACATCGGATTTCAAAACAAGCTACATATTCAGACTCCTAGAGGTGAATCTAACGTGTAGTTACCGATTTGGTTAAGTTTTGTAATAGTTTTTCTGCGACTCATTTCGAGGGTTTAGCTCATAATTTGTAATTTTGATATAGGATTTGTACCCGGAAGTTAGGGGAGCTATAATCTCAAGTTTAGGAGCGATTTTCAGGAGGTGGGTGACATTAATTATGATATATGAATGATTTCATGTTTGAGTTCATATGGGATGTAAAAGCATGTTAATTTAGCTTAATAAAGCTTATTAATTTATTAATGGGCAAAATTCATGTGATTAAAATTAGGCCCAATTTGATTGTGAAAGCATGGTGTGATTAATTATTTGAGCATGTAGAGTTGCTTGTTTGGGTCAATGGAATTGCTAGTTCTATACCACCATGAGGTAATCGATGTGGTGATGACCACGGATGCCAGAGGCCTATAGGACCGCACGTGTTGGGGCGTGGGTCATGACTAAGTCACGTGGGCTTAGGGAGTGGAGCCACGGACTAGTTAGTAGTGGTAGAAGTGAACTAGTAATTTTCAGAGACTATAGTTGGTTGTAATGAAATGAAATTGAGCATGTCTATTATCTATGTACATAATTAGTGTTGTTCACAAGCATATAGCTTATATATTATAGTGGTTATTGAATAACCATCATAGGTGTTCAAGATGGAGCTTAGAATGAAAGAAATGGAAAATTGGTGAGTACTCGTGGGCGTGGGGATTATTACTTAATTCTTTCTTAATAGGCTTATTTTTAATAAGTAAAATTAGTGGAATATTACAATCATTTATTTATTTGGGTTTGTATAGCAAAAAGACAGCAGCTAAATTCTTATAATATGGGGGACGTATTATGTTGGTTGATTTTGGGCTAAGGTTGTATTCTATGTACCTTGCATAGTTGGATTGTGGTAACAAACTCAGAGTTTCTATTCGACGAGTTTGACATGAATTGATTATAAATAATAATTTCCTAAGGTATTTTAAAATTGTGTTAAGAACTCATGAAGCTCGGGGTTTGACAGTATATATGTATGTTCAAATATGAAGCTCGGGGTTCGATAGTATATATGTATATTCAAACCTTCAAAAAATAAAATAGTGTGATGAGTTCTTTGGTCAAAACTTTTATTATTTTGATTTTCGCAACTTTAATAACTTGAGACGAGCCTTGGTGGTGTGCCACGTGTCCTAGGATCATTTGGGTGGTTCCGGGGCGTGACATTTAGTGGTATCAGAGCGATAGGCTAAAAACTTGGGTACGAGAGAGGACGACTTAAGAGTTACGTGATTGTTATGAATGGAGTTGCATATAGAAAAGCATTTATGCATGAGATAAAATTGGCATAGCATATAATTATATGTCAAGCAAGATATTAGCATGTGTATCATGTTGCATGTTTCCATCTACATTATAAAATGTAAAGTAATGAGGAGATGTTGGTTTGAGCTATGACAAGATGTCAAATTCGACGACAAGAATGGGTTCAGTGAGGTATATTGATTATGTTTAGAGCAGATTGAAATGGTAAGAAAAAAAAAAGAATTATTAGGAAGTGAAAATTGTGTACTCTGAGTTAATGATGTTCTATGAGAGTATGACTCCGGGATAAAATTTAGGTAATACGAAGGGAAATGATTCTCTATGGATTATTAGATAATTTATGATGGGTATTTTAACTTGGGTTATTGAATTATGGGATATTATTGAAGCTTCTAGATACCGATATTGACTTGGGATTTACGGCAGAGATTATTATTTATTATTTACTAGGATTGGTATAAGTGTTTCGTTCTAAGAATTGGATTGTGTTATTAACACTTGATGTGGTGAATGGGTTATGGAAAAAAAAAAAGAAAAAAGAAGAGAAGATGATAAAGCTATATAGCAAGTCTTTTGGGTATGGATAATCTTCCATGTGTTGAGTATGTGATCGGGTATTCTTATATATGGATATTCATTATTATACTTCCGACAATGGTTCGGGTTTCGGGATTTCTTTATTACGGAGGGTCTTCTTTTTATTTGTTGACTCTTTGTTGGAATATTATGATTTTATTCTCCCGTGATTTGTATATTTCATTAATTTAGTGATTTGATTTCCTTTTGTTTTCTTTCTCTTTTCTATTTCCTTTTTAGTATTTTCTCTTCATTCATGTATATATATTGTAACATATTGGGATTCAATATACAAGAAATTATTCTCTTCTTGGTATTAGAGCCAAAACAAAAAGAAAACTCTAAACCCTCTTCACTACACCCGCTACTAGGCATCACCACCCATCTCCTCGCCACCACCTACCACCTCGCCACCACCAACCACATTGCCACATCCTCTCGGCCAGCCCCCACCCTCAGTGCATCCTCTCGGCTAGTCACCTAGCCCATACACTCTCTCGACCAGCCTTCCTAGGAGCAGCACAGGTTCAGTTTTGCCAACTTTTGGCCTATCTCTCTTTTCTGGTTAGTTTCGGCTAACCCTTACACAGCCCGTGTGCTGCGTCTTGCCCTTTTTCTGAGGGCCTTGCTATGATATAGAGCCGTTCTTCATGCTCTCTGTTATTGCTTGTTTGGGCTATCCATATCCTTGGTAGCCTCTCTTTCTGCCGCTTATCTCTGTCTGACAGCTTTCTCGCTGAGGTTTCTCTTTGTCTTTTACTGACAAAGATATTCAGATTGGCTCCGATTCTCAACCAAGATCAGATCTCTCGTTATCTCAGCATTTTCCTGCACAGCGTATTACTAGTGTCCTATTCAATGGACAAAATTTTGTCGCTTGGTCTCGATCTCTTCATCTCTATCTTGGCGGTAGAGGTAAGCTTACTTGGCTTTCCGATACGACCCCCAAACCTGCTGTTTCTGTGCTAATTGTGCTCAGTGGGATATAGATAATTGTACTATTTTGGGTTGGATATTCAACTCTATGGAAAATCGTATTTATCAGATGTTTATGTACCATGAATCGGTACATGCTCTTTGGCGTGCTCTGACAAAGATGTACGCTCATACTTATAATGCCTCCTATATTTTTTAGCTTCATTGGGAAATCTCCCAGGCATCCCAGGATTTCCTTCGACTCAGTATTGCTGACTATTTTGGTTTTCTCCAGTTACGTTGGGAGGAATTAGCCCAGTTTAAGCCTATTTGTGATTTACCTATCGAGGTTGCGGAGATTATTGTTAAACGGTTGGAAGATCTCCACACGCATCAGTTTTTGATGGGTTTAAAATCTGAGTTCGAGTCTCTTCCTACTCAAATTTTGAACACCACTCCTTTGCCCTCTCTCTACGAGGCTTTTGCTACTCTTGATGGTGATGAGCATCGTCGACATTTGATTTCGGCTCCTTCTACTACAGTCACTGAGCCTCCTCCTATTCCTGATCAGATGGCCTTTGCGCCCAATACTAGCACTTGTCCTGGTAATCAAAAAGTTATCTGCCGTTATTATAATGGTCCGAGTCACACCAAAGACCGATGCTTTAAACTTCATCCGGAGTTGAGGCAACAGAATGTACGTACTCGTCCAAATGGTCCTCCTAGTGGTCCTTCTCGCTTTGCTACTATGGCTGACACCGGTTCCAACTCAGCCCTTTTTGATCTTGGACAGCTTCACCAGGCCTAGAGTCAGCTTCAGTCCCAGTTGGGACACATACAGAGTCAACTGGGATCTCTTCTTTAATCGTCTGGGCCAACTCCTACTACACCCACTGCTGCTCACGTTACAGGTACTTCTAATGCTTTTCATGTTAAGTCAGGAACCCCAACGTGGGTTCTGGACACTGGCGCTAACGACCATATGACTGGTGAGTTCCCCTTATCCCTGTTAACCAGTCTGTATGTCTCGTTGATGGTTCCATCACTAGTGTTCGTAGTAAGGGTGATGTTTGTTTATCCTCTATTATTACTTTATCTTCTGTTCTCCATGTTCCTCATCTTTCTCTTAATCTTTTATCAGTTAGTCGTCTTGCAAAGAGTTATAATTGTGCTATTATTTTCTTACCCAATAAATGTCTCTTGCAGGACATGACTGCGAAGAAGATTTTTGGTACAGGGCATGAGCGCAATGGACTTTACTACTTTGGGGAGCCACCACCATCTTCTGTGACTTCTAGTCTCCAGGCTTCTATTTTACCTAGTTCATCTTCTCGTGTTTTTTCTTTTAAAACTTTAGAACTATGGCATGCTCGTCTTGGACATGCAAACTTCAAATATTTATGTTTACTTTTTCCTGAATTAATAAAAGCCCGTGAGCATAATAAATTTCATTGTGTGATGTGTGAACTTTCTAAGCATACTCATTCTACTTATATACCTCGTATGTCTCGTGCTCGTTGTGTGTTTGATATTATACACTCAGATGTGTGGGGTCCTTCCCCTATTACTTCTTTATCGGGATATCGGTATTATGTTACTTTTATAGATAATTATTCACGTTACACATGGGTGTATTTACTTTGAAAAAAATATGAGGTTTTCTCATTATTTTCTCAATTTTTACAAATGGTTAAAACCCAGTATCAAACTATTATTCGTACTCTTCGCTCTGATAATGACCATAAATATATCTCTAATGAGTTCTATTGTGAATTAAATAAGCAAGGTATCCTCTAACAGCTTACATGCACTTATACTCCAGAACGGAATGGTGTAGCACAACGTAAGATCCGTCACATTATGTCTGTTGTCCGGTGTCTTCTTTGTGGCATGGAGGTACCTAAGTATTTTTGGTATATTGTTGTTCTTATAGCTACGTATCTTATTAACCGTACCCTGAGTTGTGTTTTAAATAGAAAGGTTCCTCTGCATGTTCTTCAGCCCAATTGCACTCTTTTTTAAGTTTTACCTCATGTGTTTGGCTGCACCTATTTTGTGCAAAATCGCAGTCCACTTCGTACTGAATTAGATGACAAGGCTATTCGATGTGTGTTTCTTGGGTATTCACCTATGTCTAAGGGTTATCATTGTTATGACCTTCTTTCCTGTCGATTTCATACTTCTATGGATGTTACATTTCTGGAAGATGTTCCATTTTTTGCAGGTTCCTCTCAATCACCTGTCATATCCTCTCCGACTACTCCAGCTATGTCAAACGAGCTTCCACGTCCTGTCCCCATCTTTGATGATTTTGGTTCTCCAGGTGCCTCTACCTCTTATAATTACATTTTCTCCTGACTACTGTTACTCTCGTCGTCCGCGGTCTCCTGCTCTTGCTTTAGATTCTTCTCTCGATACAGGTCCTACCTCTCCTGTCCCTCTCAAATGATCTATCTGTGTGTCTCGCCCGGTTAATTGGTATGGTTATTCTTGTTCTACTCACCATCTTATTTCCTAGTGTATTTCTTATTCTACCCTTTTAGGTTCCTATCAAGCCTTTCTTAGTCAGGTTGATTCTATTTTAATTCCTTGGTCTATGTCTGAGGCTCTCTAAAATCCACATAAAGTCACTACTATGCAAGCAGAAATGGATGCCCTACAGCGTAATGAGACTTAGGAGCTTGTTTCTCTCTCTCCTGGGAAAAAGACCATTGGCTGCAAATGGGTATATACAGTTAAACATCTTGCTGATGGTTCCATTGATCGATATAAGGCTCGTCTTGTAGCCCGTGGTTTTACTCAGGTCCCTGGACAAGATTTTAGTGCCACTTTTGCACCTGTTGCTAAACTTACTATTGTTTGTCTCCTTATCTCTTTGGCTGTTTCTCATTCTTGGCCTCTTTATCAACTTAACGTCAAGAATGCTTTTCTAAATGGGGATCTACAGGAAACTATTTATATGGATCCTCCTCCTGGTTTTCAGGCTGAGGGGGAGTATTCTGGGAAAGTATGCCGCCTTCGTAAGTATCTATATGGGTTGAAGCAATCTCCACGGGCATAGTTAAACCATTTTAGTTATGTGGTTTTATCTACTGGTTTCACCAGGTGTCATTCTGATTACACCTGCTTTGTTCGACGGTGTCAAGATGGTCGATGTACTATTTTATCTGTGTACATGGATGATATTATTATCACTGGTGATGATACTTTGGGCATTGCAGATATAAAGAAACACCTTGGAATCCTTTGATGTCAAGGACCTTGGTGCTCTCCACGATTTCCTTGGTATTGAGGTTGTAAGATCTCATCATGGAATATCTCTGTCTCAACGAAAATATGTCTTGGATCTTCTTCATGATACTGGCATGATGAGTTGTTGCCCCGCTTCCATACCTATGGATCCAAATCTCAAGTTATCATTTGAGTCAGGAGAGCTCTCATCTGATCTGTCTTCTTATCAGCGTCTAGTTGGTCGTCTCATTTACTTGACTAATACTAGACCAGATCTTACCTTCGCAGTCAGTATGGTGAATCAGTTTATGCATGCTCCTCGGTCATCACATATGGAGGTTGTTCATCATATACTAAGGTATCTTAAAACACGCCCATGTTCGGGTCTCTTTTTTGCTGGTGAAAGGCAGTCTGGGGTTTCGTGTTTCACGGATGCTGACTATGCTGGTTCTAAGAGCGATTGACAGTCTACTTCAGGTTTTTGTACCTTTTTTGGTAATCACCTTATCTCTTGGAAAACTAAAAAACAAGCAGTTATTTCTAGGTCTTCAGTTGAAACTGAATATCGTGCTATGGCACAAGGCACGTGTGAACTTTTATGGATTCGGTCTCTTATATACGAATTAGGATTTCCTATGACTGAGTCGTCTATATTAATATGCGATAACAAGTCATCTATAATACTTTCTTCTGATTCTATTCTTCATGAGCGTACTAATCATATTGAGGTTAATATTCACTTCATCCGTGAGAAAGTTAGAATGGGCATCATTACTCCACAACTTGCTCCTTCCTCTGAACAAACAGTTGATATGTTTACTAAGTCTGTTGGGCCTTCTCTCCTAAAAGCTTCTTTGGTCAAGCTCGGACTCGTGGACATCTTCGCCTCAGCTAGAGGGGGAGTGTTGGAATATTATGATTTTATTCTCCCATGATTTGTATATCACGTTGATTTAGTGATTTGATTTCCTTTTGTTTCCTTTATCTTTTCTATTTCCTTTTTAGTATTTTCTCTTCATTCATGTATATATACTGTAACATATTGGGATTCAATATACAAGAAATTATTCTCTTCTCTCTTCGATATGAGAATTGTGGTATTGGATATTACAGTTTTCTCATGATATTTATATTGTGGGCATTATGGGTATTTATGCTGTTACTGCTACTTATAGTGGATTTTCTTATTATTCCATGATTCTCTGATGAAGGGTATGATTATGGTAGTCTGGCTTCCTATAAGTTGATCTTGTGAGTATGGTATTAGGGGCACCCGTTATGTGGTTGCTATTTATTTGGCTTATTTATCAGGAGATTTGTATCGTTATTTTATTTGGGGGTATACAAGGAACTCAGAGTATTTCTTGAGATTGGGGTGTATGTGGGGTTAAGGGGATATCTGGAAATGGAGGGGTTATACGGTTGATTTTATTATATGAATTTGTTGAGTAATCTCTCAACCATATAATTACTTTTCATATTGGGTTTGAGGAATCTCTCAACCCTATTACGGTATTGTATTGGTTGGTTGTTCTTATTGGGTTTGAGGAATCTCTCGACCCTATTACGGTATATTGGTGTTCGTTAGTGGTTTGAGGCAAGGTTGTTATTAATTGGGAAGTTTGAATGATTGTATATTGGTATGTCAACGTAGAATGCAAGGAGTGGATAGAAATTGTGTGATGATTGATTGTGATGAGAAAATATTGAAGAATGGGTGAATGGATAAAAATGAATTAGTTAACCTTAAGAATTAAGACAAGGATCCGCTTCGACAATTGAAGGATTGTTTGGATAGTTATAAGGGGATACATAACTAAAAAAGGAATTTGAGACTTAGACAATGGGAATAAATGATTGAAGGGATAGAAAAGTTATGTTTGGAACCAAATGTACTTACAATGGATTATCTGGATGATGATTAGGGATTTACTCCTAAGGTTTAGAATGGTTGGATTTAAGATTTGGAATTGTGGTGAAATGGAGAATTCACACGAGCAAAATGTAGCATTATAAGATTGTGGAATTTAAAGTTATTTTTGAAAAAAAAAAAAAGCATTTTCTTTTAAAAATGTGAAAAGTGATTTTTTTTTTTTTTTTGGGGGGGGGGGGGGGGGGGTTGTGGAGGTGAGTACATAGAATGGTTACCTTGAGTTTATTGATTCCAATTATGTTGAAGGATTTTAAGAAATTTCGAAATTCATTTTCAAGTGATTTTAAATATTTGAAAATTATTTAAAATATTTTCCATTCAAGAGGGAAGTTGCAATAAATGTTGAGGATGTATAAATGAGTTTGTGAGTTGTGTTATGCTTAACACTTTTGACACATCGATTTCTGCTTGAATAGGAGCGATTTTCAAGAGGTGAGTGACATTAATTATGATATATGGATGGTTTCGTGTTTGAGTTCATTTGGGATGTAAAAGCACGTTAAATTAGCTTAATAAAGCTTATTAGTTTATTAATGGGCAAAATTCATGTGATTAAATTATGTCCAATTTGATTGTGAAAGCATGGTGTGATTAATTATTTGAGCATATGTTGAGTTGCGTATTCGGGTCAATGGAATTGCTAGTTCTATACCACCATGAGGTATTCGATGTGGTGACGATCACGGCCGCCAGAGGCCTATGGGACCCCACGTGTAGGGGTGTGAGTCATGACTAGGTCACGTGGGCTTAGGGAGTGGAGCCACAGACTAGTTGGTAGTGGTAAAAGTGAACTAGTAATTGCCGGAGACTATAGTTGGTTGTAATGAAATGAAATTGATCATGTTTATTATCTATGTACATAATTAGTGTTGTTCACAATCATAAAGCTTATATATTGTAGTGGTTATTGAATAACCATCATAGGTGTTCAAGATGGAGCTCAAAATGAAAGAAATGGAAAATTGGTGAGTACTCGTGGGCGTGGGGATTATTACTTAATTCTTGCTTAATAGGCTTATGTTTAATAAGTAAAATTAGTGGAATATTGCAATCAGTTATTTATTTGGGTTTGTATAGCAAAAAGACATCGGCTTAATTCTTGTAATATAGGGGACGTATTATGTTGGTTGATTTTGGGCTAAGGTTGTATTCTATGTACCTTGCATAGTTGGATTGGGGTGACGAACTCAGAGTTTTTATTCGACGAGTTTAACATGAATTGATTATAGATAAAAATTTTCTAAGGTATTTTAAAATTGTGTTAAGACCTCATGAAGCTCGAGGTTTAACAGTACATATGTTTGTTCAAACTTTCGAAAAATAAAATAGTGTGATGAGTTCTTTGGTCAAAACTTTTATTATTTTGATTTTCACAACTTTAATAACTTGAGACAGGCCTTAGTAGCGTGCCACGTGTCCTAGGATGATCATTTGGGTGGTTCTGGGACGTGATAACTATAATTTGGCATGATATTTCGCACACCATTGGAGATGTGTTTTTAAAGGGTCATGCTATAATTTAGCACGCCAATAAGGCAATATCGTAACTTTTTCCAATAAAAGGAAATGAATAGTATTTCATTTAGCATGCACTATTGAAGCACACATACTAAAATATAATATTTTAGCACTATAACAATATCAAAATATAAATTTAACATAAAAATATATATATATATAAAAATATATATATTTACCATTAGAGATGCTCTCACAGGACATGAGTTATTACACCAAACTTTTACTTTTAGGAAAGCACAAGCGTGGGTACTGAAAAGTAAAAAATGTTCTTCATTATAAACCACAAATGCATATCCATGCACTTTCAAAACATATGCCGAGGTTACAGAATGTTTGGCCTAAATAATAAATAAATAAATAAACAAAGCATCTTCTTATTTCATTCCTGTAAGTACTAAGGACATGTTTGGTAGACTGAAATGAATGTTGGAATGGAATGGTCAATTCTGGATTCTTTCTATTCCTATGTTTGGTATGACCAGATATGGTGAAATGGTCATTCTATTTGGATTACTTATTCCCACTTTAATAGGTATAGGCATTCTTTATCAAAACCTAAGGAATACTCATTCCATTCCAAAAGTGAATGGACTCTTCCCTTTTGAAAAAAAAAAAAAAACACGATCTTTCCTCACCGCTCTCCAAAAAAACACGATGTCCCTCGTCAAATAATCAAGTTAGTCTCTCTCTCTCTCTCTCTCTCTCTCTCTCTCTCTCTCTCTGTGTGTTATATATATATATATATATATACAAGTATACATATAGAGTAGTGTTACATACACATACTTTTTGACACAATTTTTGACACACAGTTTTAAATGCATGTACCTTGTCCTATGCAAGTGGTACACAGAAAAGTGTGAAAAATTCAAACAGTACAAAGTACATGTGTATAAAACATAGTGTGTCAAAAAGTGTGTGTACCAAACATTTTCCATACATATAATCTTACGCCCATGTGTTGCTTGGTGACTTTTTTTTTTTTTTGATGGCATGTGTACTAAGCTCCTATTGGAGTATTATATAGACAGTCAGGCTCTAAGGAGGGCTCCCTCTCTTTATTAAAGAGAGGTTTTGTTTTGGCCGTCGGATCGTATTTAAAAACTGTGAAATGACAACAATGCCTTTAATGAAAACACGATCTAATGGTCAAAACAGAGGCCCTCTCTTTAATAAAGAGAGGGCGCCCTCTTTAGAGAATTTTCAATTATATAGATATATATATATATACATAAAATCCTCCATGTGATACATAAAATCGTACATAAAGTCATCCATATGTATATATATATATATATATGAAAGTTCATATATATATGCAAGTATATATTGGGATATTTGACAGAAATTGAATTCCATTCCATTAGGTTGACTGCTTAAACCAAACACTGGAATATAATCGTGCATTTCATTTTTGGACATTTAGCCAAACTAATGAATGAAATGCTCATTCTCATTCCATTCCAGTTTCATTCCATTCTCACCCGTTCATCACAATTTTGTTATACGTTCTATTTTATTTTTATTTTATCCTTACTAAATCAACGTAATTACTAAATAGAACACGAAGGAACACATGTCAATTAAGCGGATGATGGAGAGTAAGTAATTGGTGAACAAAAATGTACTTCAAAGTCAGGCCCTCGTTACATTGTTAAACTACTGACATCTTCTGAGCATCTATAGATTATAGGATTTTTTTTGTTTGTGATTTTTAAAGATTATACATTGGCCACCAAGTCCTCCCTTCCACTAATCTTCTCTTTCCTTCTCTTTTGGCCTTTTCATTCTACGAATTTGGTCCATTGTTTCATGAATTAAGTTTAATGGAAGTTATTTAAGGGCTAAATATTGATAGATATATTGTTAGATATGCACAGACTCTGGGGTCACACTATAAAGAATGATAAACCTTTTTGACTATAATGGCTAATGACAATGCTATAGTACTGCCCAGCCTTGAAAAAAAAAAAAAAAAAAAAAAAACACTAGCTAGTTTAAAATCTGCAGTAGATTCAGATGATCCATTTTCAGTTAAATAATGGCCTTTCCAATTTTTGAGCCTTTGGTTTGGATGGCTATCAAAAGCTTGAGAGATTGTAATGGTACAAAAGTCCCCATCAGCATAACTCTATTAGACAGAGATTGATTATCGCACATACGAAAAAGACTATCACCTGTTTCTTTAGGGCTCGTTTGGTAACGTTGTTGTTTTCTGTTTTCCGTTTTTGTTTTCGTTTTTTAGAAAACGAAAATTGAAAACGCGTTTGGTAACGTTTTCGTTTTTTGTTTTTAAAAAACGTTTTCAAATTTTGGGTAAAAAATGAAAACACCAAAAAGTCGTTTTGAGTTTCCTATTTTTGTTTTTTTTAAAAAAAAATCAATAATGTTACCAAATAAATTTTTGTTTTTTTTTTCAAAACAAAAACCAAAACTGATTTTCGTTTTTAAAAAACTGAAAACTGAAAATAGGAAACGTTACCATGCGAGCCCTTAACTTTTGTCCAATTAATATTGGAGTAATGGCAGGGGCCTTGGATTTGGCTGCACCAAGTGGCACTGACAGTTCCACTCATTACTAATTTTACCTTTAAAAATAGGGAAATGCTATTGTGAGAAGCTTCTCATATGAGAAGGCGGGTTTAAACCGTTGGATGAGCATCTACCAATAGATGCTTTTCCAGATTCCTGGGAATCTTATGGCTAGATGCTCATCCAACGGTTAAAACCCGCTTTCTCATATGAGAAGCTTCTTACAATAGCATTGCCCAAATAAAATATATCAAAAAAAAATAATAATAATAATAAAATAAATAAAAATTGTGATCCTAAGTCACTGGTGCCGCATGGTTGCGTGCTGTTCGCTGAGCAGCACCCATGGTGCAGCCGACGATCCTTAAGTCAATGGCAGGAGTCCCAAATTTTTGAATCACAAACTTTACCAAAAACCACCCAATATGGTACAACAACTAACAAAGTTTTGGAAAGCAGATTTGAATGTCAAATATTAAAATCTCAGCATTATTCTTAATGCTAAGGCTATAGTACCAAAAAACTTTGAAACCATAATAACCATACAATTAAAATCACTAGAAATTAGTAGGGTGTAGATTGAAGAAAAAGAAAAAAAAGAAAGGACATCGCTAAATCAACTATCCAACATGTAGGGACCAAAACACAAAACCCGTTTAACATTGAAGAAAAGGAGTACTACTTTCAACACATTAGACAAAGGGACAAAAATCATTTTAGACCATTCCCTGGAGTGGATATAGCAAGATCTGGAAAAGAAAAGCAATCTCCAGTAACAAACCCACCTTCTCCACTCTCAAGCTGCCACGTGTTTCCGGCCATGGTCACAACACCACCACCACCACCACCGGTGGCACCACCAATACTATCTCCCATTCCCGGAAAGGGCCAAACAGTCCTTCCAAGCCCAAAGCCCATATCCTCATACCCAGGCCCAATACCAAGCCCAAAACCACCAAGTGCTAAAAAACCAGGCCCCTGAGTCCCCAACAAGGAAGTAAAACTCCCACACACATTCAGACCGGACTTCTGGTCACCCACAAACGGTCCGGCGCCGCCGTGGGAGACAAAAACAGGGGAATTGGAGGCGGCGGTGGTGGTGGTGGTGGCAGTGCGGGAGCGTTTGGCGTTCTTGCGGGTGCCACCGCCTATGGGGATGTCGCGGAGAGTGCCACCGTGGGTCCAGTAGCGGCGGCAGGACTTGCAGAAGTGGCGTGGCTGAGAGAAGTTGTAGTTGTTGTAGTAGCAGAACTTGGTGTTGGTCGAGTCGCAGCGCGGGCACGGCAGGTGCTCCGGCTCCGGCGGCGGCGCTCCAATCTGGCTCGGCTTTGTGGGTCGTCTTTGTTCGCCGGAATCTGACGTCATCCTTTTATTCCCCCTCTTTTTTTTTTCTTTCAATGTTCTGTTAATTTGGTGATCAGGGTGGAGAGAGAGAGAGAGAGAGAGAGAGAGAGAGAGAGAGAGGGGTTGGTGTGAAAGGGGATTTTTGAAGACTTGAGTGAGTGAGAGTAGAGGGGATGTTTCAGTTCATTACGAAGGAATAAGGATACAGGGAGGGGGTTTTATGGATACTTTTGGAGAGAGAGAGAGAGAGAGAGAGAGAGAGAGATTCTGTGTTGTGGTGAAACAGGATTCTGAATTGTGAGGAGGGGTTACCGGTTAAGTGGCAACATGAGTAATGGAACAGCTTTTGCAGAGAATTCTGTTGGGCGCCACAATTTCAGTCGGCTCGATAAGAAGGGCTCTTATGATCTGTTTGGGTCGTCTTCACATTACTCGGCACAATTATTTTCCATGCTCTTTATATTTATTTCATTTTGTATCAAGTTATTATCCACCAAGATTATACATTTTAAAATATGTTTTACCTATATACCTTCTAAAGAGGGTGTCCTCTTTCTGTTTTGACCGTCAGATCATATTTAAAAACTGTGAAATGACAATATTGTCCTTAATGAAAACACGATCTGACAGTCTTTAGAGAATTTTTGTATATATGTATAGGGTTTTGTTAACATGTGCCATTAGGACAATGTTAAGGTTCTAAAAGTAGAAATAAACAAAGGGTATAGTGTGTTTCAGTGTCCGGTGTGGTGTTCAATGTTTCTCCCTTGTTTATTTCTACTTTTGGAACCTGACACATGTTAACAAAACCCATATATATATATATATATATATATATATAGTACCCTTCTTATGAGGGTTAAATATTGAATGCAACTATTCTATAATTCTACATGATATCTCAAACCAATAAAGAGTATGCATTAATCCACCTGGCTCCTATTTGTATGGTCCAACTCAACAAAAAAACTTATCCAACTCAGCAAATTTTAAATCTTGTAAGAGGGGATAAAATCCCACATGGTATCGCTGTGATACCCAATATTTACTCTTTATGAGGGAGCATGCAACTTAATGTTAGTAGCGGACTCCCTTTTCAGCCACTGGAGCCTGTAAAATTACTACAATACCCTATATGAAAACTGAATTCAATGTCTGAAAACAGAAATTCGTAACTTAATAAGTTGCGGATTCCTTCATAAGAAGGGTTCCACACACACACACACACACACATATATATATATATATATATGAAAGTGCCGAATTTTGGTACTCAGATTGAATTGGATATTCGACGTGTAGTAAATATGAGAGAGAAGGAGACGAGGTTTGTATGTGGTTCAACGATATTAATGAAGCAGCTTATGCCCACGCATGATGATGTGTGTGTGTCTGTGCTTCCACTAAAAAAGATGTTTACAAGAGTGGTGTAGGAGGTCCCGATGATCCAATTCAATAGAACTGGAACTATCGAGAATATGCTCTAACAGATGTTCTTAACTAGGAGTGAAAACGGTTCAATTCGGTTATCAGTTGCCTATAGGCAAACTGAACCGAACCAAAAAATTAAAATTTTATTTTTTTATTTTTATTTTCTATATTATTAATATACTTATACATAACTATAGATAATAAAATATAAGTATTTTTACAATTGAAAACAAATAAAAGTATGCTTTCTTTGCAATATGAAAGAGAAAGGAAAAAAAAACATTAAAAAGTTGAGAAAAATGAAAATAAAAATTGGATTTTTTACAATTCGGTTAACCGAATAAACAAATCGAACCGAATTTGTAATTCAGTTAACCGAACCGAACCAACCGAATTATATTTCAGTCAGTTAACAGTTGATAATCCTCCAAACCGAACCGAACTCAAACCGAACCGAATAGTGCCAAACCGAATCGAACCGACCGAATGCCCTCTGATGTTGTCAGTATCAAGATATAAAAAGTGTACTTTACTTTTCTAAAGATTTGTAGTGTGGAAGTAAAGATCGAACCCACAGAGATTGAAATACTACAGTGCTTTAATTTTAAAACCTAAATTTAATTAATTAAGGAAACGGAATTGGATTTGAATTTTGTTTAAACTAATAACAATGAAAATAAATATAAACTACGAAAGTGATTTAAAATTGTTTTTATGAATATGTTTAAGGAACCTAAGATTGCAAATCCACCACTAGCTTCATAATAAGGGTATTTATGAATTACTTTAGCTTATCAAGTTGGATGATAATGGGGAATTGTAGCTACAAGCCCAATTCCTCAGTCAAGAAAATAACTATGGTTCAAGCACCAACATAATCCATCTTCGGTTAGCACGAATTATCCCACACTAAACTAGGGTTGTGGTATAATCTGTCTAATCTAGGCATGGACTATTCGGATACTTGATAGCACAATTCAATTTAAGCACCATTACATGTAAATAATCTAAACAAGCACAGCAAGCATAGATCATTGAGCACATCACAGTCAAAATAGATCTAAGACAAGAATAAACTTTGAAAGTAATGATTTTAATCAAGGGGAAAATACCTTTTACCCCCCTGTGGTTACACTCATTTTCTCATAACCCCTCTGTGGTTCATTTTGTAACACTTAACCCCCCTGTACTACGGACTGAAGTGAGACTGTTAACTTTTCTAACGGTAGTCCCACTTCAGTCATTAGTACAGGGGGGTTAAGTGTTACAAAAATGAACCACATGGGGGTTATGAGAACATGGGTGTAACCATAGGGGGGTAAAATGTATTTTTTCCTAAAGAATATGCATAGGGGCTTGGGGGTATTAATGTCATTTCCTTTTTTTCCGTTAGAAAAGTTAACCGTCTCACTTTAGTCCGTAGTACAGGGGGATTAAGTGTTACAAAATAAACCACAGGGGGGTTATGAGAAAATTGGTATAACCACGGGGGGGTAAAAGGTATTTTTCCCTTTAATCAATAGAAGCACGATTTATTTAAAAAAAAATCCTCGGAACATGTACTCATCATCCATACATAATAAAACTAAAATAAAAACATAAAATATACCATATTACTTGGCTAGGGTTTCATTGAAACCCTAGATCTAGAGTCTAGTTGTCCATAAAAGTGGTAGATGGCAAGAGGTTGATGGATCTTCTTCTTCTTCTTCTTCTTACCGTCCCCTCTTCAATGGCTGAAAGTATGGTTGTATATTGTGTGTATATTATTTGCCAACCCCTTAATTGAAGTAAAATAGGGTATATATAGATTTTAGGCAAGTTTTGGAAGCTTTCCTAACCCGAAACGCACTAAAATAGCTGTTATTTCCAATCCGGACGTCATTAAGCAGTTTCGTTCGCACAGTACTCTTCAGTATAGCAGAATACGCAACTTTGATTTTTGTACGGATCGCGCGAGCGGACCGCGCGAGCGTGTAATTGGGAAGGTCGCGTGCGCGGATCGCGCGAGCGAATTCTGGGATCTCGCACGAGCGAGTCGGGCGAGAGATTTCTTGGTTTTCGCGCGAGCAGGTCGCGCGCGCGATGTAGTTTTTCTTGCTTCTTTCTTCCTGCTTTTTCACCTTATTTAACCAGATCTCCTTGTTTTCTTCCAAAACCTGTCAGAAAAATAGAAAACGAAGTAAAAATATACAAAAATAGGATAAAAGGGTACTAACAAACGTATGTTAAGGCGTATAAATAGGATATGTTCTCTCCCGATCACTCTCCGCTAATTGAAACTGGTGGGACCACTAATTTTCGATGCATATTCTCGGTAGACTTTGGTGCCTCCATCATTATTGATATATATATATATATATATATATATATCAATTAGATTCTTGTATGCTTACAGAGGGATTGGGAAGTTTGATATATGATAGTTTAAGTTAAGCTACTTTAATCTCATTGGTACTGGAATTAAATTTTTTTTTTAAGCTATACGGGGCGAAATAATTTTTTATTTTGGTCTATTTATACATATTTGATAATAAGATATAGTGTTAAATTGGATTTATTTAAGTATCTTTTGGGTTAATACTTATACATTTTAGTGTCTGTTTATCAATAAGGTATGGTGTAAACTTGAGTTTGGAATCCTTAATTGAGGTGGACTAGACTACATTTGGACTAAAGTATCACATATGTACTAAAAAAAATTCTCAAATTTTCGGGTAGGCTAGACTACATTTGGTTTAAAATATCACATGTACTAATTTTTTTTTTTTTTTGGGTGTTGGGAGGGGTTAAAAATTTTCCAGATTTTGGGAGACTGCAGCCTGGCCGACCCTGCTAGTGGCTCCGCTCTTGTATCACATGCAACCATGTGCTAATCACATCCACTGGACCTAACTCTCAAACTTATATCTTTACAAATTCAAGAACAACATAAAAGCACACTAAAAAGCTTGGACTTGGTTCTTGCAAGATGTTTCAAAAAAAACAAAAAAAAATACAAACAAACAAAAAACTTTGTAATGAAATACCCACTTTGTTATGGGGAAAACCCCTCATGCCTTTGAAAAGAAATCTCACTATAGTTTAAATCAAATTTATAAAGTTAATAGTGGTTAATTATCCATGGAGCTAGGGCCGGGTGCAACTCAGGCAGGACTCAAAGGGACCGAATTTCAAGCAGTCTGCCCAAGTCAGAGCCCGAGCCTGATAAAATCCGAACTTTTCAACCCGAGCCCGGTTTGTGAATTAGTACTACAACTCGAGCCCGAAATGAAAATATTTTTTTTTATCTAAACCGATTTTTAGTATGTAAACAACAATATGTAGAGTATCAAATCTATTTTTTTATTTATTTAGATTTGTGAAAAAACATTCATCTATTAATTTAGTGCTAGAATAATATCTAATAGTGCATTATTATCACTAAAAAAAATGCTACTCCCTCCGTCCCATTTTGAGAGTCCATCTTTGGGAACTCAACTTATTAAGGGGACAAAAAGAATCTACACCTACTTTCCACAATTGCCCCTAATCATTACAACAACTTTTTTAGTTTTGTCTTGGTGTAGATTTCAAAGAGGGATAATTTTGGAAAGTAAGTAAAAATTGTACATCAATTTCAGGAAAGTGGACACTATTTTGGGACATCCCAAAATAGAATAATAGACTCTCAAAATGGGACGGAGGGAGTATAATATAATGTCAAAAATAATACATAAATAGAATTCGGGCTCGGGCTCGGGTTCCACGGGTTAGCAAAATTCTGTCCAAACCTGGCCCGAATTGAATTCAAGCTTGTATTTTTCTACCCAAGCCCGCGCCATGGTGAAAGTACTGCGGGCTCAAGCCCGTTAATTTTCGGACTAGGCCCGAATTAACCACGGGTTAGCCCGCCCAAATATATGGAGCCAAACCTACTTCAATACCTACAAATTCCCCTTCACAAACAAGATTTTCAAACTGAATATTAAGAAAATTGTCATTTTATACCATCATTCTCAGAGATAATAAACTAAAAATGTAAGTGAGATTTTAATGGAGTAAAAAAAACAGAAATCCAGAATGTATCTCTGACTTTGCATAGATTGAATACTATATATAGTGCGTGGGGATATTTATTGATTGAACAAACACTCTTGGACAGAGGCAGAGTCAGGATTTTTGGTCAGGGAGACCTAGACTATACGAGGGTGTCCTCTGAGGCAATTTTTTTTTGGTATACCTATACATAATTATGTGTAAAAATGTAGAATTGTAAGTAGAATTGGTTTAATTTAACACACCTAATTTGGTAAAATTATGTAATTTTAGGGGGTCTATTTCTAAAACCTGTAAAATATTACATGCATATCTAGAATTTTCAAACGTCTAGGGAGGGATGTGTCTAAAATCTATTAAATATTGTATGCATGTAAATTTAGAATTTTTAAAATTTAGAGGGAACCTGTGTGAATTTTAAAAGGACTTACTTTTAAAATTTATAAAATATTATATATAATTTTATAATTTTTAAAAATTCTTAGAGAACTTGGGCCCACCCAACCCTGGACCTTATGTGTCTCCGCCCATGACTCTAGATGATAGGGAACCTGAGTAATTTTTAATATATCCTCAAAATCTATCTATAAGATGTATTTATATTCTTTAGTATTAATTAAATTTTACATCTTACTAAAACGTTATGATTGACTAAAAGCAACAACAGCATTCGTGTTCAATTCCACATGCATATACATTGAGTTGGTTCGTGTGATAATAATTGCCTATCACTTGTGTGTTGTGGGTTGGTGTATGTTTCTAAAATTCATCGCTTTAATTAATCCTATTTCAATAAAACGGTATCGATAATTCAATGAATACAGGTCCTCGAGAATAGGAGGAGAGATTTGTTCTCGTACACACTCCCCTCTCCCTCCCCAAAAAGAAGAGAAAAGTAAGTATTAAAAGTAATATTCTTTGATTTCTAAATCTGTATCAAATTTATTTCCTTTTTTTTTTTGTTGCGAAAATTTGTTTTAGAAAGTACACTGACCCATCAGTTGCAACCAAACAAGTCATACGATTTTAGTGCTAAAATATTGTAGTAACTTTTAGTGCTTTAAATCATTTTTAAAAGGGTAATCTTATGGCCAGATGCTCATCCAATGGGAATTTTATTGCCAGCTGCTCATTCAACGGTTAAAACTCGTATTTTCATATGAGAAGTTTCTCACAATAGGCTTACCCTTTTAAAAATAGTATTTTTGAAAGGCAAATACATCATAAACCACACGGATGCATCTAGGGGTGTATACGAGTCGAGCAGAGCCTGTTCACGAGTTTTCTCACGAGCTCGCGAGCTCAAACGAGCCGAGCATTAAAGTGTTCGCAAATTTTCTCGCGAGCTTTTTAACGAGTTTTTTTGCACGCTCTGTTAAATAGTTTAATAATAAAATAATCACTTATCCAGCCTATTTACGAGATATGTCATATTTTCTCTAAAATTATATAGTTTTATAATATATATATAATTTACTATTCTCTTTATCAAACCTATTAATGAGCTTTTGAACGAACCTGTTCACGAGCCTTAATCGATCGTATTTACGAGCTCAAATAAGCAAGTCGAACTTAACCTTTATCGAACGGAGCTTCGAACCCGTGTTGAGCGGCTCAACTCATTTACATTCCTAGATGCATCGCATAAGGGCCCATTATTCAATTCTTAATATATTTCAAACTTAACGAGGATAAAATCAAACTGGATACTAGTATAAGTTTTACACTGATTTAGTTAATGTTACGTTTTCGTGATGGGATGGTACTAAGTAACAAACGGACCAGTTTACATGGATTCAGAAAATTTTCCGTTCTAGTGATGGGTCAGTACCAGTAGATTACTCGTTTGAATGGGCTGAGCGGAAAACAAAGGACAGAAGAGAATAAAAGAGATTGAAGAGAGAGAGAGAGAGAGAGCAGGCAAATAAAATGATGAATGTTGGATTAGCGTGGGTGAGGGAGCAATTATTGGATTTTGTTCTCCTCTGATTCCGGACGCTGTCGTTTTAATTTTCTCTTCTTTGCCCCCCGGCCCCATCATCATCATCATTATCATCATCATCATCATAGTCCTCCCTCCGTACTCTGTTTCATTTGCCGGATTTCTCGCTCACTGTACCCACCGCACCAATTCAATCCCAAACCCAGAATTTTTATGATACGGCCCATATCGTACGACATAAATCAAAGGTACAATATTTTGTGACATGATATACATTATCTATCATATCTAACTAACAAAAATCTTATCCAAGTCATATTAAACATTGCATTTGATAGTTTTTTTTTTTTTTTTTAGATTTAAAATTTGAGAAGTATAATATTAATATTATTTTTAAAAAATTATTTATGTCTATATATAATACAATACACATTTTTGTAAAGTAGAAGCCAAAAAATTACGATACATGATAAATATTTCAAAAATCAAACTTCTCAACTCTCAACAAAAAAAAAATTTGTAAACTTTATAATGCAAAAAATTATACCAAAAAATTTGCATAAATAGGTCATAAAAAATCGTCTCGGATCCTTGTTTGGTTGTCTATCTAGTACTCTCTCCATCCCATATTTGAGTCTTGTATTCTATTTTGGAATGTCCTAAAATTAGTGTCAACTTTCTTCCTACATTGGTGTATACGTTTTACTTACTTTTCAAAACTATCATTTTTTGAAATCTACACTAAGACAAAACTAAAAAAATTATTGTAATAATTAAAGGCAATTGTGAAAAATAGGTGCAGATTTTTTTTATCCTTTTAATATGTTAAATTTTCAAAGATAGACTCAAAATATGAAAGGAAGGGAGTAACTCGCTCCTTAAAATGCAAATTTCCGACTCCGCCCCTGGGGCCGATTAATAGTATCATAGAGAGAGAATACTCCCCATCCCAAAACGTTCTCTCCTGATTTCACATCATAAGTCTTCAAAATAATACTCGCAAATAATTCAAGTGTGCACAGAGAGAGAGAGAGAGAGAAGTGGTACGGTTTTGTGGTAAGAGAGAGATGTCAGTTGATTGGCCGGTCTGGTCGGAGATTCTTAGGACTCGAGCGGCACGCGCGCGGTTCAGCCTTCAGTGAATTGCCATCCCCCACTGTATAGTGTGTGTGTGTGTAGTTTGGCAACACACACCCTCTCATACGTCGCTTTCTAATGTTCCCTAGTTTCAGAGAATAGCTTCAAGGCCCCCCAACACAACATCTCTCTCTCTCTCTCTCTCTCTGAGGACTGCTTATTGAGTTGCCCTAAATAACTAGACAGCAGTTGTGTCTCCTCTGTCTTTTCTGATTTTAGACTTCCTTTCTTTTTGACCATTTCTCTCTTTGAATAAGAAATGAAGATTCGGATTCACATCCATTCCATTTGAATAAATGTAGGGGCAGTTTTGGGAATTCTCGTGGTGTTAAGCGCTTCAGCTACTTATGCATACCCAACCCAAGTGTTTTTTAGATGCTGATTTTTTCTTGGCTTAATTACAAAATATATTTTGAAGTTTGGTCGCTGTTTCATTTTAATATTTGTAGTTTCAATTATGATAATTTAGTCCATGAAGTTTTTAAATAGAAATAAAGTGATCTGAATATCCAATTCCATAAGAAGAATTGATAGAATTTATCCACTAGTATGCACAATTACACTGATAAGCGAGTGGGGATCGACATTAGTGATTTTCCATTTTTGCCCCTAAAAAGCGTGAAAGTGTATAGCATATGAGTAAATTTTGTCAATTTTTCTCACATAATTGTACATTTGGATCACATTGCTTCTATTTTAAAAAAACTTCAAGGACCAAATTAATACAATTGAAACTATATGAACTAAATGAGACGGGGCCTCCTTTGTTGTAGCTTAATCATTCGTAATCTTTTCAGTTTACATCTTTTAGTGCTCAGAATAAGCTTTCAACTGTTTGGCATAGCTTTTCACAAGTACTGACTGTCAAATAGCTTATTTGTGTAGTATTATCCAAAATGTCCTTAAAAAACTGGAGTTTCTGGAATATAATTTAAAAACTATTTATTGAAATGTATAAATTTTGAGTTACACATCTCAACTAATTAGTTTTTAAAATGCGAGAGTGAAGATAAATAATGGTCGGGTTTTAGACAAATGGGGGGTTTAATTTAGTTGGGGGTAATTGATGTCAATTAAAACAAGAATAAGTGACAAGGTTGTTCTAATAAAAGATTTATTAAATGATAAATAAGCTATAAGCTAGAAAAACACCTCCAATACAGTTCTAATAATTTGATTTTTGGGCCTTAAATAAACTGAAAAAAATCTATAAATTCTAAAGCTACAAGCCATACCAAACAATTTATTTATATTTACATTTTTTCTAAACTATAAATTATAATTTATAACTTATAAGTTGTAACAAACGGAGCCAGGAACCAAACTTCAAAGAAATATTCTGTAGTTAAGCCTTTTTCTTTTGAGCAGAACAACATTTTTTTTTTTTTGGACTCCATTATATTAGCTACTTTTCGTCCTAAGAAAACCAAAAACGTATGTGCATATAAACACATTTACACACTTAAACCAAAAACATTTTATATTGGAGTAGATACACCTAAGAAAATGGGAGAATTCTACAGTCAAGCGCCCCAAAAGTACTTGACGTCAACCTTTTGAACCCACACCATTGGATCAATAACAAGGCTATGTGGTGGTGACATGTAGCGTTTTTTTTTTTTTTTTTTTTTTAAATAAAAAACTAAAGTGGTTTTGAGGGGTAACCTGCCCAACTGGTAGCCCACTATTTGGATTTGCATATGATGCATTTGTACCTTATAAGAGAAATTTGTAGATTGCAAAATTTTTATTTTTTATTTTTGTAAGAAAATTGTTTATAACTTATTATTTTTGTTTGTACATTGTGTAATAAACCTTGTACACACTTTTAATAAATCCCAAGAAAGCAAAAATTACATTTTTTATAAAAAAAAAATTTGTTTATAACTTGTTATTTTTGTTTGTACATTGTGTAATAAATCTTGTACACAATTTTAATAAATCCTGAGAAAGTACAAATATTTTCTGAGAAGTTCAAAATATATCTTGAAAAAGTACAAACATTTTTTAGAAGGTTCAAATTGATCTTGAAAAATTCCAAATTGAAAATGATCCAAATTAATATCGAGAAAGTATAAACATTTTCTATGACGGTCCAAATTGAACTTGAGAAAGTAGTAATATTTTCTAAGAAGGTCAAAATAAATCTTGACGAAGTACAAACATTTTCGTAGAATGTCCAAATTATTCCTGAGAAAGTACAAATATTTTCTATGAAGGTCCAAATCGATCTGTGAGAAAATACCAATATTTTCATTGAAGGTCCAAATTAATACTGAAATAGTACAACACATTTTCACCGGGGTCCAAATTTAACCCGAGAAAGTACAAACATTTTTTGAGGAGGTCTAAATTGATTCTAACAAAGTATAAACATTTTCTTTAAAGGTTTAAATTGATCCTGACAAAGTACAAATATTTTCTATGAATATCCAAATTAAACCTAACAAAGTATAAGTATTTCTATGAATGTCCAAATTGAACCTAACAAAGTACAAATATTTTTATGAAGGTCCAAATTGACATGAATTGTATCATACTATTGGTATTGTGGGTTGGAATTTCAATGTGTGGAAAGATGGATCAGGAAAGAGAGCAAGTGTAACCATTGAGAATGAATCAGGAGGAAAGGGAAATTGAGGGGTTAGTAAGAGTTGTAGATGTTAGAGTATCACCAGTGGAGGTAGGGCATGAAAACCTAAACCTTGGGACCAAAACATACAAACTACAACGAAGAAATTTTCAAAGAAGAAGTCGTCATGATTCCTACGGAGATTGCTCCAACTATGATTCCTACTGATGAGGAAAAAGCAAGAAAGTTTAAAGAGGATTTGCGGGATAATATCCATGGCCGAGTGGATACCTTACGATTGCTGACGTATGCAAAAGGATTAGATGTTGATTTGATTGCAGAGTCTTCTATGCTCTTCTTCATGCTCTTTTGTCACGACCCATCCCGCTACGCGTGAAAATAGGACACGTGACACACCACCAAGGCTTATCCAGTTTCTTTAAAGTAAATTGCAGCGAAAGACATAAGTAAAATCTATAAAAAAAAATGAGTTATAAAAAGTTTGGCGCGTTTGAAATACTTAAAGAAAACATTTGGTTTGAAAATAGTAATCCAGTCGACTGATCGAGGGTCCGGTCGACTGGAAATGCAAGATACAAAGACCCCCAAAAACTCAGGCCTCAACCCAGTCGACTGTTTATTGCACAGAAAAAAATCAATAATTACGTCAGAGGTCCAGTCGACTGTATCATGGACCCAGTCGACTGTTTTTCTAATTATAAAAGTAGTGTCTAAAACTAAACAGTGATCCAGTCGACTGAACCAAGGACCAGTTGATTGATTCCTAGCAGTTTGCTGATCAATCTGTAGAACCACACCAAGGTCTTCCAAACCAATACCAAAACATTTCGAACTGTATTGCAACTTACAGTAACATAACTATAGGAGTT
Source organism: Hydrangea macrophylla (assembly GCA_033977485.1). NCBI lineage: Eukaryota > Viridiplantae > Streptophyta > Magnoliopsida > Cornales > Hydrangeaceae > Hydrangea > Hydrangea macrophylla. The sequence continues at coordinate 98,289,620 of CM066984.1, forward strand.
TGATCACAAATTATAGTACTACAAACTATCCCAAGTTCTATTACAACATATTACATCTTCCAATTCTCATTACAAGTTGGAATGAAAACAAAATTATAAACAAGAGGTAATTCCCCGGCATTCCTCGGCCTCACTCCTCATGCTTCTTCTTGCCTTTCTTCTTATTACTTGCAATGGAGTAAAGCTCCATTGCTCAGCAATATGTTGAGTGTACAAATTCTAACATATGCAATATATGATAAACACATGCTTTAATCTCATAACAAATAGTTTCTAGGGAGAAAAATACGCATTCATCCAGTAGCTGTAAGTTCAAGTCTTAAACCGCGATGCCAATGGCAAGTCCAAGTCTATCAACCATTGCATCCCCCAGTGTCATGGCAAGTCCAAGTCTATCAACCATACACAGTAGCCGTCTCTACTAAATTCTCAAACATCGAGAAGCTTACTCTGGCATAAAATTGTATAAGTCCCCCCTTTGACCCATATAAATAACTCAACGTGCTCGCATAAAAGTAGACATGCTTTTTACATTTAATCGCGTGCATAAGTAACGGGATAAAATTAATACGTGAATTTTGTCCAGATCACAATTTCGTCGTCAAAACCAAAACATGTATATTTTCTATATAACACAGGTTAGGACTTCATACCTTGTGCTAATTCTTTCAAACTTTGAGGGAAGTACTAGGGAGCCAAATAAACGTCGGATCTCCGATTTTAGGTGATTCCTACAAGTTTACAGGGTTTTTTTTTTCCCAAATTCCTAGAATTAGCTTTTCGAAAAAAAGTTAGTTAAACGAGGCTTAAGAGGTATCAAAACGTAGATCTTACCTCGTGGAGTCCAAATATAAAATCTGGAGAAAAGTTGAGAATTGGAAGTTCGTCGTTTGGCGTCGTGAAGCTCGTGACACCAAATCTCCTTTCTCTCTTTCTCTCTCTCTCTCTCTCTAGATATTTGTAAGTTGTGGATAATTATGAAAATCCTAACAACTACTATTTATAGGCTCAACTCTCGGGATTTACGTTTACATCCCCACGAGTTCTCAAAACTTCTAATTATCTCCCAAAACGTCGTACACGTCCATTTTATTACTTCACGAGTAAAAACTATAAATTGCAAAAGTTTTTGACTAAGTTCCGTTTGGGTCCGAAATAAGGATCCAAAAACTAATCCCCATGGAATCTGTATGCCACCTACTTTTCATGCAATGTAACACTCACGTTCTCACCACAGTATTTAAAACAATCTAAAAAGATAACCAACTACCAGAAGTTATACTACACATGTATAATGACTATTCACAAAATATCATATATGTCAAATAACATTTAATACACATAAATGCCATTTAACCAAGTTAATGCATCATGGATTATCAAATCCTTGTGTCCTTACTGACACACCACCGTTGACCTCCAGTCAAAATCATTCACAATTATCAAATAACATTGATAACTCATAAAATTTAAATATGCACGATAAAACATTTGATTTTCCCGGGACGGGTGTGACATCTTTTTTTTTTTTTTTTTTTTAAATCTTGTTTTTGAGTCAAATTCTCTTGTTTTTCAAAGGTTTTGATCTCTGAAAATGGGTGCTTGAAGATGGAATTTGAATTCCTTACACACACACACACATACACACACACACACACACACGCACTCTCTCTCTCTCTCTCTCTCTCTCTCTCTCTCTCTCTCTAAAACTAGAGATTCAAGGCTTGAAAGTCTCACTACAAGAAAAGTGATATTTAGTGGCGACTTTTTAGTGGTGACCAAAATTTTGTCATTAAAACATATCTTTGAGTGAAAAGAATTAAGTTGCCACTAAAGGATCTCTATAGCCACAAAAGTGAGTTTTGTGGCTAATTGTTCGTGACTAATATTTTTGGGGGGGAAATTTTTCCAGCGCGCGGGACTACACTAAATATTTTTGCCACTATAATGCTATTGGTAGTGAGTAAATATTTTATATTTTTGTGGCATAAATTATATTGTGAGTAAATCACATCCAGAATGTTTAGTCTTGACTTTTTGCTAGGCCAAATGCCTTTTCAAGAATAAAAGGGTATTCTGAAATCTCCAAACGAAATCTCCACCAGATACACTCTTACCCGCCCTCACTCTCTCTCCATTCGATCTCAATCCTCCAAAATCACAATTTTATCGATCCTCCGACTGGTGCACTCATCTCGATGGGACAATCGGTTCGAGTTCTCCATATAGAAGTGTAATACCCTGTATTTTGGTATTTTAATAAGACCCGGTATTTCATTTCTATACTCGTATAAACTTTCTCTTCCTTTTGGTGAATTTTGTTACCAATCGATTGACATATTCCCAATCGATTGACACTTTTTGATACCAATCGATTGATAAGTTATCCCAATCGATTTACATTCAACCGACTAAAAGTGATTACGTGTCAAACATTACAATCGATTGCCATACATCTCAATCGATTGACATTGTTTCCAATCGATTGACTACAAATATCTGTTACGAATCGATTGACTGGTGTCTCAATCGATTGACATAACCTGAGAAATGTTTTCTTCTTTCCTTCAGCTTTAAACGCGTGGCACTCCCTTATGTCTATATATATGTTTCATTTAGTGGCCTTGGGGCTGTTTTCAGACCTTGGGAGAGAGAGATACATACGTACCTCTTGTGAGATATATACACCCATATATATATATATCTCTATATCTACACATATATACACACCCTCACACACACTCACTGCCGTGGCAGCTGAGAGGAAGGAGAAGAAGCAGAAAGAAGAAGAAAGAAGAAGGAGGAGACAGAGAGAGGGCTGGACAGAGAAGAGGAGAGAGAGAGAGAGTTCAAAGGTTTCAAGCTTAAACCCAAGCCAAACGCACCCTAGGTGAGTCCTAACTCACTTGGTCCCTTTATATGAAGTTTATATAAGCTAATATGATGTTTAGATGGGTCACATACATGTTGTGTACGTTTATATATGCTGTTTTTACAATCTGCTGGAGAAGACGTAGTTCCAATCGATTGACATAAATCTCAATCGATTGACATCAGTTGCATCCCAATCGATTGAATAGGATTTTCAATCGATTGACATTATTCCAATCGATTGACATGTTTATCAATCGATTGACATAGTTTTTGTTCCAATCGATTGAACCTCTGTTCCAATCGATTGACATGATCAGTACATGGTTTCCTTTGCCTATTTATTATATAAGAGGTTTGGTTGTTCGATGTCTGATTCGGAATTTCCATTATGCGACTATGGGGTAGACAGGAGAAATGTGACACCAAAGATTTATGGATAAAGAATAAAAAGTGATATGAAGACGTGGGTTGACGTGTTGTTTCTGATATCAATTTGATGTCCGCTTTCTTTTAATCCGAGTAGTCAGGCCACATTGGGAATTGTCATGTGTCGATGTAGAATGGAACGTAAGTAGGTTTGGTAAGTTCTGGGAATGGTGCGTGGATAGACGATTGGTTGTGATATGCTCTTGAAATGCGGTGAACCGGACCATGGTTCTTAAAAGCGGTGAGCTGGACCAAATAGTCCTAAGATAGACTGGATGATCTGTGATATGCTCTTAAAAGCGGTGAACCGGACCATGGTTCTTAAAAGCGGTGAGCTGGGATCACTAGTAGATGACGTTAAGTCGTGGCAATAGATTGATATGCCTTGTTCAAAACGTTATATCCCTGAAATGCGGTGAACAGGACCATTGTTCTTAAAAGCTGGGGACAGACTGACGTGAAGTCCATGACATGCGGTGAGCAGGACCATTGCTCTTAAAAGCGATGGACAGAATAAGGGTGTATCCCTAGAGTTAAACGATTGAGTCTGTTCATGAAGATCAGAATATGTTGAGTTCGGTATTTGAGTAACAAGACGATAAGGGTCGGTTTACAAGAATGAATAGAGGAACAAGATAATGTTATTTTTATAATAAGATATTAACTCGTGTTTTCATAAGCTTGTGTTTACTTCAGATAACTGGTACCTCGTTAGTTTATGCTCACTCAGCTCTCAGTAAGCTGACGGCCTTTTTATTGCCTGGATATTCCCCGTCCAGAATATCCTGCCCCTTGTTTTACAGGTGATGACCAGTACACTGATGAGTGTTAACCAGAGGAAGGCCCCACCGATGATGGTTACGCCAGGAAGGATTATCCTTATGCCAGTTGAAGACTGAAGATGTTATAGTTAGATTTAATTTCAGTTGTTCTGTTAAACTTTTGTTAACGGGTACTTGGGCATTTGTTGTCTTCAGACCTGTTGTGATCCTGTGGACCATACTCTGATAGTTTGTAATAGTTAGCACTTTGTGCTATTTTCAGTTGATTACTGTTGCTTTCTTTTGGACTAGTACTGCGTGGTGTGGATTATTAGTGACTTTCACCTGTCATTCCTTATGGACCCATAAAGGAAATTTATTTTTCTCTATTTATGCTGCTCCGGGGCGTGACAGGGTTTTTCGGTATCAGAGCCTGCGTTCGGTACTCTAGGTTGTGATACTTTTGTTCACTAAGTATTTCCACACCATCTGGTCCTAGTATGTTAAGATTCTTTGAGATGAGATATGAGTATAAGATAAGTTCGTCTTCCTGACGATAGATAGTTTCCTTTGCAGGATAGCATGGATCCGGAGTTTCACCAGTTTGTGACTGATGCTTATGGAGGTCATATTATCCATGGAGATACCGTGGAACCAGCTGACCCAGATTTTTATCATGAGCGTGTGTGCCAGATAGCTAGTCGACATTTAGAGGAGGACATGTGGAGAGCACTTTATGTGACCAGGAGTACTCACCCGACCCAGATGCGCATGGATGCTTACCACTTAGCGAGAGTTGGCAGAGACATTTGCCAGGAGATGTTGCGACTAGTTTTGAGTAAACCAGAGATGGATGAGATTGAGTTGAGAGCCATTGTAGCCGGTCCACCAGAGCCCGTAGTTGCACCAGCAGCAGCTCCAGCAGCCCCACCATCACCAGTACCCGTCCCAGAGCCAGAGCCTGAGCCGATTGAGGATGAGGAGGATCTAGAGCCTGAGAATGAGCATCCCGATGAGGACATGGATGGAGATGGAGAGGAGGATCCGATGGATGATGAGGACCCAGTAGAGGATGAGCATGCAGATGATGCAGATGATGATGAACCTGAGGATGACCCCGAGGAGCCAGAGTTTGAGCCAGAGGATCCAGTACCAGACCCAGAGGCTATTGAGGCAGACGTAGTAGTAGATGATGAAGATGACCCCGAGGAGATAGTTGTGCCAGAGATACCCGTTGTGCTTCAGATACCAGCTGGACCCATTATGCATATGGCAGCCATGGCTGATATGGCAGTAGGATGGATAGCTCAGATGATAGCACAGCCAACAGATTTTGTTATGGGAGAGGTGGCGATAGTAGGAGCTCTTGATATAGCCGACGGTTTTGCTGCAGTAGCTGTTGATGTCGCTAACCAGGCGATAGTAGACGTGATGGAGGACGATGATGCAGAGATGATAGAGGATTGGGATATAGGGGTAGTAGTCGGAGATCTTGTCGCACCAGTTGAGGATGATCCACTCGAGGAGATGGATATAGACCCAGAGGACGAGGCACCACCAGCAGGATCAGATGCTGACAACTTTTGAGTCAGGATCGGCAGGATGTAGATTTTGTTAGTTTATATTAGGACATGTTGTCCACTAGATTTTTGGGAGCTTGAGAGATAGCTATTTGACCATAGCTTTGTATAGTATTAGCTGACTTTAGTTGTTGTAACTTTTGTCCCATATGGTACACAGTTTGACTAGTGTTTACTATACGGTACATCTTTTGATATATATATATATACGAGCAGTACTTTTGTTATATTTTCGGTTGTTGCGTTGTGATGTGTTGTTTAGTAGAATGGTTAGTTTTGCTGTTTCTTGTTCTATCTTGAGTTCGTTTCTACGAGAAGACTTTCAGCTGATCAATATGTCGTTTGTAGGCGATACTCGTTATCATCATGGTAGGACCCTTGAGAAATCACCAAGCACGTAATGGAGCACCTATACCGGAAGGGATGGATCCAACGGGAATTTTTGAAGCATTTATGCAGAGGATGGAGCATGTGGGGGATACATATAATCACTCCACCCACCAGAGACCTCTTGTACCCCCGCCACCAAGACAGACTGGAGATAAGCTGTTAGCAAATTTTCGTGGGTTACGTCCCGAAAAGTTTGATGGACTAACAGAACCATGGAAAGCAGAGCAATGGATAAGAGAGATGGAGTTAATATTTGGAGCATTGGAATGCAACGAACAAGAGAAACGTCGCCTTGCTACGTTTCAGCTCACCTATGCCGCCGCAGATTGGTGGGAAGCTGAACAAGCCACTATTGGGATCGATGCCGCTAGAGCTATGTCGTGCGAGACATTCAAAGGCAGATTTTTGGAGAAGTATTTTCTAGAAGATGAGAGAGATCAACAGGAAAGGAACTTTCTCAATTTGATCCAAGGAGGATGGAATGTACGGGAATACACAATACTGTTCGAGCGTTTATCCAGATTTGCTCAGCATATGATAGACACGCCGCAAAACAAGGTGAAGAGATTTCACCAAGGATTGAATCCCCATCTCAGACATATGATGGTTGGTCATCTGAATCAATCATTTGAAGAGATTGTCAGATTTGCTGCAGGATTAGAGAAGGATGCTTATCCAGCACAACAACCACAGATGAATCAATCTCAGTCATCTAGAAGTTTTCAACAGAGAAATTTTCCTAATCAACCACCAAGAAATACCCAAGGTTGGAGACCCCAGGGAAATTTCCAAGGAAACAAGAGAATCTGGGAAGGAACCAGGAAACCACATCAGAGTTATAATCGGCCCCAGCAAAATCAACAGCGAGGACTACAGCCACAGGCATTACTAACAACCCCACCAAGCAATAGTGGAGGATGTTTTAACTGTGGAAAGCCAGGACATATTGCAAGGAACTGCACCGTCTTCAGACCTAATCGCAGACCAGATATCGTCTGTCGCAACTGCAATAAACCAGGACACTTGAGTAAGGATTGTCGTGCGCCACGAGGAGGATACTACGGGGCACCAGTGCAAGGAATTCAAGGACCTCCAGATCAGACGAGGATGAATGCTATTATTCCAGAAGAAGCAGGCTTTAATGCTGATGAGCAGCAACATTTGGAAGGTACACTTGTACTCTTTCATAGTCCAGTTAAAGCTTTATTTGATACTGGAGCCGCACGTTCTTTTATTGCTGTTAAGATTGTGCGTCAATTGGGTTTAGAACCCCAGACACTTGAGTCAACACTGAATGCTGTGTCACCATTAGGAGTGACAGTTAAGTTGGGTAAGGTGTGTAGAGATTGCCCTTTGACTTTGGAAGATAGGAATCTTCCAGCAGACTTGGTAGTTCTGTCGATGTTAGAATTCGATGTTATCCTAGGGATGGATTGGTTAACTAAGTACAGTGCCAATTTGGATTGTCCTACTAGGACGATTGTATTTCCAATACAAGGAAAGCCGACGATCAGATTTCAGTGTCAACCGACAAGCGACCTGTTTCTTACGAGTAGTTTGGCTACGATCATTAGTACGAGTACGGAGCTTAAGATGGATCAAATTCCTATCGCACGAGACTTTCAGGATGTATTTCAGGATATTAAGGGACTTCCACCGAAAAGAGAAATAGACTTCTGTGTGGAATTAGTACCTGGTACATTGCCTATTTCTAAGACTCCATATAGGATGGCGCCAACCGAGATGTTGGAATTGAAGAAGCAAGTTCAAGAACTCGAGGATCTAGGATTTGTTTGTCCAAGTACGTCACCTTGGGGAGCACCAGTTCTGTTTGTAAAGAAGAAGGACGGAACACTTCGACTCTGTATAGACTACAGGGAGTTGAACAAGGTTACGATTAAGAATAGATATCCGTTACCTCGGATAGATGATCTATTCGACCAGTTACAAGGATCTAGGATCTTTTCCAAGATCGATCTGCGTTCAGGATACCACCAATTGTTAGTTCGACCAGAGGATGTATCGAAGACTGCTTTCAGGACGAGATACGGGCATTACGAGTTTCTAGTTATGCCTTTTGGATTGACGAATGCGCCAGCGGTATTTATGGACTTGATGAATAGAGTATTCAGACTATATCTGGATAAATTCACTATAGTGTTCATTGATGATATACTGATCTACTCAAAGACAGAAGAGGATCACAAGGAGCATTTACAGGTTGCCTTGCAGACACTTCGAGATAGCAAGTTGTATGCAAAGTTCAGCAAGTGTGAGTTTTGGCTACAGGAAGTCAAATTCTTGGGACACGTTATATCTCAGGAAGGTATTTCGGTGGACTCATCTAAGATTGATGCAGTCTTAAGTTGGAACAGACCGACAAATGCGACCGAAGTCAGAAGTTTTCTTGGGTTAGCAGGATATTACAGAAGATTTGTAGAAGGATTTTCCAAGATAGCAGGACCTTTGACAAATTTAACAAGGAAGGAGACAAAGTATGAATGGACGGACAAGCATGAGGGTGCATTTCAGGAGTTAAAAGAAAGATTGACTTCTGCACCAGTACTCGCATTACCGAAGAGTGGAGAAAAGTATGTGATCTACAGTGACGCATCGTACCAAGGACTTGGATGTGTGCTTATGCAAGATGGAAATGTTATCGCATATGGATCAAGACAATTGAAGGTACATGAGAAGAATTATCCTACGCATGATTTGGAATTGGCAGCAATAGTGTTTGCCTTGAAGATTTGGAGACACTATCTCTATGGAGAAAAGTTTGATCTGTTTTCCGATCACAAGAGTCTGAAGTATTTGTTCTCTCAAAAGGAGTTGAATATGAGACAGCGGAGATGGATGGAGTTACTCAAAGACTATGACTTTTCTTTACAATACCATCCAGGTAAAGCAAACGTAGTAGCAGACGCTTTGAGCCGTAAACCTCGATTAGTGATCGCTGCATTACTAATTAGAGAATGGAGAGCATTAGAAGTTTTAGCCGAATTTGATCTTCAGCCAGTGGAGCCAATGAAAGGACAACATTTTGGATGTCTTATGGTACAACCAACTTTGATCAGCCGTATCATGGAGGCTCAACAGACATCAGAGGATTTGAAGTTATGGTTCGCCAAGATGTCAGCCAAGGAACCAGAAGTCTGGAGTATTAGTACCGACGGAGCTTTACGATGTAAAGGTAGACTCTGTGTACCTAATGAAGAAAATCTCCGGAAGGAAATATTGGATGAAGCTCATAAGTCACGGATGACTATTCACCCCGGAAGTACGAAGATGTACAAAGACTTGAAGAGAAATTTTTGGTGGGAAGGAATGAAGAGAGATGTGGCAGAGCATGTTTCTCAGTGTCTTACTTGTAAACAAGTAAAGGCAGAACATCAGAAACCGCCTGGACTTCTACAGCCGTTACCTATTCCTCAATGGAAATGGGAACACATAACCATGGATTTCGTGGTAGGATTGCCGAAGTCACAGCAGAATCACGATGCTATATGGGTAATCGTGGATCGACTTACTAAGATGGCACATTTTATTGCCTATAGCATGACGTACTCAGTAGAACGTTTGAGCCGAATGTATCTACAACATGTTGTACGATTACATGGAGTGCCTGTATCTATTGTGTCAGACAGAGATTCGCGCTTTGCTGCAGAATTTTGGAAGAGTCTCCAGACAGCGATGGGAACGACATTGAACTTGAGTTCAGCTTTTCATCCACAGACAGATGGACAGACATAACGAGTTAATCAAGTGATGGAAGATATGTTACGAGCTTGTGTCATTGATTTTGAGAGTTCTTGGGAGATACACTTACCTTTGATTGAGTTCGCCTATAATAATAGTTATCATTCGAGCATAGATATGGCGCCATTTGAAGCATTGTACGGAAGACCTTGCCGATCGCCGCTATGTTGGACCGAAGTCGGAGATAGTCAACTTCTTGGGCCAGAGATGGTACGCGAGACAAACGAGAAGATTCAAGTCGTACGTGAGAAGATGAAGACAGCCCAGACCAGATACAAGAGTTATGCTGACAAGCGACGCAAAGACTTGGAGTTTGCCATTGGAGATCACGTATTACTCAAGGTTTCACCTGTTCGAGGAATCGTCAGATTTGGTCAGAAAAGGGGCAAATTATCGCCACGTTTCATCGGACCATTCAAGATTCTGGAGCGTGTTGGAAAAGTTGCTTATCGCCTTGCGTTGCCACCAAAGATGTCAGGAGTGCACAACGTTTTTCACATCAGTATGCTGAGGAAGTATGTTCACAACCCAGCGCACGAGATCAACTTTGAGGATATCGAAGTCAACAGCGACGTTACGTTCAATGAAGGACCTGTTCGTATTCTAGATCGAGGAATCAAGAAACTCAGGAACAAGGAGATCCCGTTAGTCAAGATTCAGTGGAAACATCATGATGAAGGAGAAGCTTCGTGGGAACTAGAGTCAGAGATGCGCGAGAAGTTTTCGTTTTTGTTTTAGACCTTGTTACTTTTGGATTTCGAGGACGAAATCTTTTGTTGAGTGGTGGATGATGTAATACCCTGTATTTTGGTATTTTAATAAGACCCGGTATTTCATTTCTATACTCGTATAAACTTTCTCTTCCTTTTGGTGAATTTTGTTACCAATCGATTGACATATTCCCAATCGATTGACACTTTTTGATACCAATCGATTGATAAGTTATCCCAATCGATTTACATTCAACCGACTAAAAGTGATTACGTGTCAAACATTACAATCGATTGCCATACATCTTAATCGATTGACATTGTTTTCAATCGATTGACTACAAATATCTGTTACCAATCGATTGACTGGTGTCTCAATCGATTGACATAACCTGAGAAATGTTTTCTTATTTCCTTCAGCTTTAAACGCGTGGCACTCCCTTATGTCTATATATATGTTTCATTTAGTGGCCTTGGGGCTGTTTTCAGACCTTGGGAGAGAGAGATACATACCTCTTGTGAGATATATACACACATATATATATATCTCTATATCTACACATATATACACACCCTCACACACACTCACTGCCGTGGCAGCTGAGAGGAAGGAGAAGAAGCAGAAAGAAGAAGAAAGAAGAAGGAGGAGACAGAGAGAGGGCTGGACAGAGAAGAGGAGAGAGAGAGAGAGTTCAAAGGTTTCAAGCTTAAACCCAAGCCAAACGCACCCTAGGTGAGTCCTAACTCACTTGGTCCCTTTATATGAAGTTTATATAAGCTAATATGATGTTTAGATGGGTCACATACATGTTGTGTACGTTTATATATGTTGTTTTTACAATCTGCTGGAGAAGATGTAGTTCCAATCGATTGACATAAATCTCAATCGATTGACATCAGTTGCATCCCAATCGATTGAATAGGATTTTCAATCGATTGACATTATTCCAATCGATTGACATGTTTATCAATCGATTGACATAGTTTTTGTTCCAATCGATTGAACCTCTGTTCCAATCGATTGACATGATCAGTACATGGTTTCCTTTGCCTATTTATTATATAAGAGGTTTGGTTGTTCGATGTCTGATTCGAAATTTCCATTATGCGACTATGGGGTAGACAGGAGAAATGTGACACCAAAGATTTATGGATAAAGAATAAAAAGTAATATGAAGACGTGGGTTGACGTGTTGTTTCTGATATCAATTTGATGTCCGCTTTCTTTTAATCCGAGTAGTCAGGCCACATTGGGAATTGTCATGTATCGATGTAGAATGGAACGTAAGTAGGTTTGGTAAGTTCTGGGAATGGTGCGTGGATGGACGATTGGTTGTGATATGCTCTTGAAATGCGGTGAACCGGACCATGGTTCTTAAAAGCGGTGAGCTGGACCAAATAGTCCTAAGATAGACTGGATGATCTGTGATATGCTCTTAAAAGCGGTGAACTGGACCATGGTTCTTAAAAGCGGTGAGCTGGGATCACTAGTAGATGACGTTAAGTCGTGGCAATAGATTGATATGCCTTGTTCGAAACGTTATATCCCTGAAATGCGGTGAACAGGACCATTGTTCTTAAAAGCTGGGGACAGACTGACGTGAAGTCCATGACATGCGGTGAGCAGGACCATTGCTCTTAAAAGCGATGGACAGAATAAGGGTGTATCCCTAGAGTTAAACGATTGAGTCTGTTCATGAAGATCAGAATATGTTGAGTTCGGTATTTGAGTAACAAGACGATAAGGGTCGGTTTACAAGAATGAATAGAGGAACAAGATAATGTTATTTTTATAATAAGATATTAACTCGTGTTTTCATAAGCTTGTGTTTACTTCAGATAACTGGTACCTCGTTAGTTTATGCTCACTCAGCTCTCAGTAAGCTGACGGCCTTTTTATTGCCTGGACATTCCCCGTCCAGAATATCCTGCCCCTTGTTTTACAGGTGATGACCAGTACACTGATGAGTGTTATCCAGAGGAAGGCCCCACCGATGATGGTTACGCCAGGAAGGATTATCCTTATGCCAGTTGAAGACTGAAGATGTTATAGTTAGATTTAATTTCAGTTATTCTGTTAAACTTTTGTTAACGGGTACTTGGGCATTTGTTGTCTTCAGACCTGTTGTGATCCTGTGGACCATACTCTGATAGTTTGTAATAGTTAGCACTTTGTGCTATTTTCAGTTGATTACTGTTGCTTTCTTTTGGACTAGTACTGCGTGGTGTGGATTATTAGTGACTTTCACCTGTCATTCCTTATGGACCCATAAAGGAAATTTATTTTTCTCTATTTATGCTGCTCCGGGGTGTGACAAGAAGTCTCATGTAATTCTGAAATCTCCGACTTGTGATCGACTATCGCCTCACTTTCTGCATTAATGTTGTTCTCTCCCTCAATCGAACAATACCTTGGTGGCAATAGCTTTATAAAAAACTAGTTAAGGTTGTGCAAAAAAAAGGTTAGATCAGTTCCTACTGTTTTGACCAATTTTCGTTCTTTCTATGGAAATACAAATTGAGTTCTCGTGATTTTTTGAAGAATGAGTTCCGATACATTTTGGTTTTTGTCCTTTTTTTCTTTTTGTGTTAGATGCCTTTGTTTAGCCTCTGATTGTTAGATTTTATACTTTCTTTAAAGCCCTAATGATTTTCATCTTGATTATCTTCTGTGTATTCTTTATTTGGGGTTGATTATCCTTTGTATTTTTTGTATTTTTGTCGCTTAACAGTGTTGGTGGGTGCAACCAATCCTTTTAACTGGTGTGGTGGTATTGGTCATTTTCTCCTTCCCTTATCTCATAGTGAGCAGGTTCATGCTTTAACTTTCAGAGAGTGATTGTTTGGTAAAATGTATGTTTGGTTGATTTGTTGTATCTTGCTTTGATTCTGAAAAAATCTAGATGTTTTATGACCATTATTTCTTCTCTCTATTAGTTTACTGTTTAACTATACATTGATTTGTTTGTTGACTTTTAATTGGTTTGACTTTGATGTTTGAGTTTTTTTGGGCAGGCTATGTGCTAGGTTTGGGGCTGGAATCGAGTTTTCTTGGGTCTGCTTTTATGGTGTTTGTTAAAATGCTTAAGAAGGTAAGTACTCTTTTGATGTCTTGTTTTTGTTCACTTTGTAATTGGTTTATGATTATTGAGTGAAAGTGTAAAAATAAAATGTAGAATCTAATAAAAATGTTATAATTATAATAAATAAAATGTACATCTGTTAGTACTCTTTTAGTGTAAACTTAACTTAACGGTTTAGGCATTCATTCAGTTGTCTTTTTTTTTTTTTTCTTTTTTCTTTCATTGTTGCTGCTCTTTCCTTTTTCTTTTTTTCCCCTTCATTGTTGTTGCTCTTCACTTGGTAGGAATCACTCCTATGGATGATATGATTTTCTTCTCTCTTTCTTTTTGATTTATGGAATTAGGTACCCACAACGGTACAACCTATTTGCACCATTTGAAGTCATCTCATAAAAAAGGTAGCACTTTCTTGCACTTAAATAAATAAGTTACAAGTTTCTAGCACCAACTTTGGTTTGCACATAGCATACTTCATTTGATGCTTATTTGATGCTTTTTACTTCAAGCAGATCACACTAGGAGATGTTGATGCAAAAAAATAAAAAATAAAATACACCAAAGTTCAGCATCACTAGTCAGTAAATCTTTCTTTGTGGGTCGCAGTATGGTGCCAAGCATGGCTCTTGAAGTTAGAATTCTACTTTTGTTAGAATTGAATAAATTTGGACAGCTAACTTTGAATTAACAAAGTGGACCCTGTAAAAAAAAATTACAACAGTGTTTGTAAACATTATATAATATTATCCAATTGGACCCTGTCTACATTTTTATGCACAAAAGAGGATGTAAGACAATTCCATGTTTGTATATATTAGTTTGTTTAGATGTTGTCGTTGCTCTCTGTATCCTCGTGGTGTTCATCGTAGGTGTTCAACTAGACTGCTATTTAAGTTGTTTTGACGATTAAGTTAGACAAGTTGCTCACCAAAAAAAAAAAAAAAAAGATTAAGTTAGACAAGTTCAAGCAATATTTCCCAATGAATACACAAATGGCTGGTTACTATTTTAGTGGGAGTAATGCTATGCTTCCCAAATTTTGTATCCCAAATGTGGTTCCCAACGCATGTGGCAGTAGGACCACTTCAACATCTTCCAATAACAATCAAGTAGACTCTTTGCCATATGTGTTGGGATGCAAATTTGGAAACCATGTGCTAGCACATTTGGGATGCAAATTCAGAAAACATAGCAATACTCTGTTAGTGTTGGCAATTAGTTCATATTACCTAAGAAGCACCGACACGGAAACGGTGACACGGACACGACACGATACGGCAACACGGCAAATCTAAAAAAAGGCCGACACGACACGACAGCGACACGGAAACTAGTAATTATACTATATATTTTTATATGTAACAATACAATATAAAAATAACAATGTTCTTAAAATAACTAAAAAATAAGATGTTAAATAAATCACCTCTAAATAACAATTCAACATGAAAATATCATAACAATAATACCAATTAACAACTTTACCATTTAAGCACTAGTAACAAAGCAACTATAATATCATAACATTCGTAAAAAAAAAAAGAAAAAAAAAAGGAAAATAAAGCAACATGCTTATAAGGTAAAGCAACAAGATGCATATAAGATCAACTTTATTGCTTTCTTTTTTAATTTTCAATCCCCCATATTTCTAGTAATCCTTCTATTTGCCATTACTTGTCTTAACTTTTTAACATAAACCCCTCTTTTACAACCTTATTTTACACAATAATACTTTTTCCCCCAACATTTAATATTCCTCTTTTAAAAAAACCCATAACGTGTCGGAATAAGTGTCGGAGCCATGTCGATGGTGTGTCGAAGACGTGTCGCTGCTATGTCGATGGTGTGTCGGAGACGTGTCGCTGCCGTGTCAAAAATAAAAAAATACAATTAAAAATCTCGACACGTATTTGACGTGTCGGAGCCGTGTCGGTGTCGGACACAGATACGGCACCTCCTTTGGAGTGTAAGTGCTTCCCAGCATATTACTACCTGTGGTATAAAGTAAGAGTAACGCTATGCTTCCCAATTTTGAATCCCAAATGGCTTATAGTTGTATCACATGCTCTGATAGTGATCAGTGATATCGTGTCATAGCATGTGGTACGACTAACAATGCACTTTGGAACCAAATTTGGGAAGCATAGCATTGCTCGTAAATTAATCCCTTAATTCGATTGTGACACAAAACCAAAATGTAATATATGCTATTATTTAGTTGGTTCTTAATTGTAACATTTTTTGGTGTTATTAATATTTTTGATAAGAATATACATTATTATTTAGTTGGTTCTTAATTTTCAATATTTTATAGTTGCTATTTGTCCAAGTGCTTTCCTCAAGATCTTTGATATGGATTTTCTCCTTTTAGTAGCGAATATTTATCCAAGATGTGAACGGGTCGTTCAATTTCTTAACACGTCTAAACATGAATTAATTGCATGGCAGTTCTCATTTGACTTGGTTGTAGAAATCAAGGGGTCTCAACAATTAGGCAAGGAACTAAGGGAAACGAGAAGAGTTGAACGGGGTGCGTGAAGGCCTTGAAGGTAGGTAAATTTGTAACTCAGATGTTGTTAAGTATACTTTAGATTTGTTAAGTGTTTATAGGCTGAGATAAACTAATGTATGTCAAGGTGGACAAGCACTTCCTATGTTGTGAATGAGTGCTGCACTATCTTTGAGTAGACAATTGAGGAATTGCATATGTGCTGCACTATCTTTGAGCAGTTTAGGCACTCAGGCTTATGCATATCCCTCGTTCTGACAAGGCAACAAATCTATATCTATGTTGTGAATGAGCTAAAATTTGTAGATTTTGCCATATAATAACACAAATTATTTAGGATAGATTCAAAATAAATTGAAACTCATTGATACTCAAGGGAATTTGTTGGAAATCGCAATTTAGTATGGTATTTGTTGTAGTTACTACTCCCTTGCTTTTCTCTTAATTGTGTATGAAATGTGTGCAACTTTTGAATGAACTGAACTTACCTTGTTGTGATAGGGGATTTCGTACATGATTGTACATAGTTGTCCTTTATTCAAGATACATATAAGTGTCTCCAAAAACATTCTGTGTTGTTGTCCATGTATTTGTGTTTGTTTCTGCATCTACACAATTTTGAAGTAAAATTAACGTATCTATCATTTTTTTTATTTGTAGGTTGGAATCACTTGACAATTTGAAAATTTAGAAACAAGACCCCAAGGGGAAGGCTGGGCACCATATCTTCTCGAGAAACAAGTGGGCACACCAGTTTTTTAAGTCCTATTTGGTTACCATTTTATTGGTGCTTTTGTAATTGTAACATTTGTCTATTTGGATCGTTTGTTTAGTTTATAATTAGTTACAGTGTATCTTGTGAAATTTGTTAAAACAAGTTATTGAAGTGTATCTAATTCAATGATTTTTGCTGGCGAGGAAATTTATAGGCCTTGTCTTACATAGACGTTTACTGTGAGAATTTTGGCAATTTAATGACAATTTGTGACAACTTTAGACTATTTTACCAAATCTTTCACACTTTTAATGGCAACTAAGGATAATGAGTAACATTATTAAATTTTATTACTCACAATGATGGTTGTGACTAAAGGATTGTTTAGTGTCGACTTCCTTTATGCGACTGAAGGATATGAGTTTTAGTGGCAAAATTTATTGTGATTAAATGAATATTTTTAGTCGCAGCATATTTTTCGCCACTGAAGGTTTTCAATTAGTGACAACATTCTTGGTGACACTAAAAGTTTGTTTTTGTCATAATTCTTAAGTTGCGGCTAAACAATAAGTCTTTAGTGGCGACTTTGTTAATCTTGTCACAAAAACTTTTAGTCACACTACAATTAGTGACAGCTTAGTGGCAACTAGGTTTATTGTCACTATAACTTTAAGTGGCAACTTTTTTGCTTTTAGTGACAAAATTTATTGCCACTAAATGTCATTTTTCTTGTAGTGTGATCTAATGGAAGTAGTAAAAGTCCCATTCTCTTTGAGAAAAGTTTGTATTTATAGAAAAATTTGATAAGAGTGGACTTGTCCTTTTAGAATGATTTCGGCATAAAAAGTGTGACTTAATGGTGTTAAATTCACACTTAAGAAATGTGGTCACTTGGGATATTTTTATTAGAGTTAGTTTTCTTAGCTTTAGGGTAGTTTAGTCTTTTTACTTTATATTAGGGTACTACTGTATACCTAGATATATTATTATTGTCTCTTGTTTTGTATTGTATTCATAGAATTCAGTTTTCATGTTATGAGAAACTCTCTCTCTCTCTCTCTCTCTCTCTCTCTCTCTCTCTCTCTCTCTTTTCTCTTTGTTGTTTTCTTGATTATTTGATATATTCACATGGTATCAGAGCTAGTTCGTGTTTGGATTTCTCGTTGATTCGGATTCGTATTTGGATCTCGCACTGATTCGTGTTCGTTTGTTGATCTGTCACTAATTCTGGTTTGTTTGTTTTGTGTTTTTGGATCTGTCTTTGATTTTAGTTCGTTTGTTTTGTGTTATTTAATTGCTTCGTTTTCGTAATGGCTACTGAACGCGATGATTCGCTTCAAGTGATTAGTGTTAAACTCGATGGAAAGAATTTTGCATATTGGAATTATGTGATGAAAAACTTTCTGGAGGGGAAGAACATGTGGGGTTATATCAATGGGGATTTCAGTAAACCTACGAATGAACAGGCTGATAAATTTGTAGAATTACTAGATGTTTGGGACACAAATAATTCAAAAATCATTACTTGGATCAACAACTCTGTTGCTCCCTCGATAGGCATGCAATTAGCAAAGCTTGAATATGCAAAGGAGGTGTGGGATCATTTGGATAAATTGTTTACACAGTCCAATTTTGCGAAAATGTACCAATTAGAGTGTGATATCGTGCCATTGAACAAAAAAAGTTGAGTATTCAGGAGTTCTATTCTACAATGACAGATCTTTGGGATCATTTGGCTCTCATGGAGTCGCCCGAATTGCGGGCGTTTGCACCATATATCGTTAGTAGGGAGGAACAACGTCTGGTTCTATTTTTGATGGCTCTACGTGATGATTTTGAGCCTTCGTGAGTCCATTCTCCAACTTAGCCCAATTCTGTCAGTTGATTCAGTTGTCCATGAGTTAGTAGCTGAGGAAATACGTCTCAAGACTCAGTCTGGAAAGGGAATTCTCCCCGACTCTACTCTGTCTGTTTTAGCAGCCCCTTTTTGACCACCGTCCAACAATCATAATAAGCCGTACTCGAGAGTTGGTAGTGATGTATGTAGCTACTGTAAGGAGAAGGGTCATTAGAAGGCTCAGTGTCCTAGGTTGGGTCTAGTAAACTAGCCTAATAGCAGCAACTAGCCCTCACATAGTTGACCACCACAACAATAGCAACCTCCACCTTCTCGTTGGAAATCTGACAACCAATCTCAGTAGCGTTCGTATAGGCCTCCACAGCCTAACATTGCAGTAGTTGTACCACCATCAGACTCATTTGGACTTAGTTCCCCTTCCCTATTCCCATCCACTCCGTCCATGACCTCCCTTGCTGTGCAATTTCAAAAGTTCCTTGCCACACAACTACATGCTATGGCCACCTGTTCACTAGGTATGTCCTCAGGTATTTGGGTCTTAAACTCTGGAGCTTCTAATCATATGTCACCTGACTTATCGTCTTTTGCTTCCTTATGCCCTACTTTCTCTTTGCCTGTTATGACTACTCATGGTATTCCCATGCCATTAACAGGTGTTGGATCTGTTGTCACACCTCATGTATCTCTCTACTGTTTACCATATTCCCAAACTTACTATGAGTCTTGTTTCTGTTGGTCAACTTTGTGATGCAGGTTACTTAGTCTCTTTTTCTTATACTTTTTGTCATGTGCAGGATCCGCAGTCTCAGACACTGATTGGGGCAGGCCATAGGCAAGGTGGATTATACATCTTGGACAAGTTCAATGTACCAGTGGTTGTAACTTCTAGTGTTGACTTGTCATACTTTCGTTTGAGTTCATCTTCGTCTAGTTTTTATTTATGGCATTTTCGCCCTGGTCATGTTTCAGCCTCTCGTTTAAAATATTTAGCTTCAACAGAAAAATTAGGAGATTTAAAAACTCATAACATTTCTGATTATAGTGGTTGTAAACTGGCAAATTTTTTAGCTTTACCTTTTAATAGAAGTATTTCTTATTCTCTTGCACCATTTAATTTAGTTCATTCTGATGTGCGGGGACCCTCTCCTGTTACTACAAGAAGGGGGTCTCGATATTATGTATCATTTATTGATGATTGCACTCGTTACTGTTGGGTTTATCTTATGAAACGTCGTTCAGACTTCTTTGATATTTACAATACCTTACGTGCTTCTGTCAAAACTCAACATTCTACTGTCATCAAATGTTTTAGATGTGATTTAGGTGGAGAGCATAACTATTATAAATTTTGTGAGTTGCTTGCTTTAGATAGAACTATTCACCAGTCCTCTTGTACAAACACTCCTGAGCAAAATGGTGTTGCTAAAAGGAAGCATCGGTATATTGTTGAAACTACTCGCTCTCTTTTATTATCTGCATATGTCCCTAGTGATTTTTGGGTAGAGGCTGTCCTTACTACTATCAATCTAATTAATAAAATTCCATCCTCTTACTGCTCAAGTCTGTCACCTTTTGAAAAATTGTATGGGCATGCTCTTGATTATTCTTCCTTAAAGGTGTTTGGTTGTACTTGTTTTGTCCTTCGACCTCGTGTAGAGCCTACCAAATTGTCACCAAAGTTTACTATTTTTATTTTTCTAGGTTATGGTGAGGGTCAGAAGGGTTATCGTAGCTTTGACCCAGTTACTAAGAAACTATATGTCTCTCGCTATGTTATGTTTCTCGAGCATATACCCTTCTTTTCTATTCCTGATAATCATCATGAGTTGACTAGATCTGATCTCATCTATTTTGACCCATTCTTTGATGATATCGATAGTGTGCTATCTCGAGCCCCATGCACCACTAATATTGTCTACCCTCATGGTTCTACTTCTGCTGATACTGGTACATTACCACCTAATGCTACCTCCCTTCTAGAGGCCACCCAAATACTTACTGAGGCTGTGGAACCTCCTCACTATCCTGCTTGCACTCGTAAGTCCACTCAATCACTTGATTTTGTTTATTCTTGTTATTCGGATTCTTTTGCTTCCTTTTTAGCTCCAGTTCATGATCTCTTTGAGCCACTGTCCTATAAAGAGGCAGCTCTTGATCCTCTTTGGCAGTAGGCTATAGCAGAGGAACTCTCTGCATTGTATAAGACAGACACTTAGAGTTTGGTTCCCTTACCTTCTGGTAAGAGTGCTATTGGTTCTCGTTATGTTTATAAAATCAAAACCAAGTCAAATGGGTCTGTTGAGCGATACAAAGAAAGATTGGTTGCCAAGGGTTTTTCCCAGCAATATGGTATGGATTACGAGGAGACTTTTACTCCTATTGCTAAAATGACTACTGTTTGTACTCTTATTGCAGTTGCTTCTATTTATCAGTGGCATATAACTCAGATGGATGTTAAAAATGCTTTCTTGAACGGAGATCTCCAATAGGAGGTTTATATGGTTCCTCCTCTGGGTGTTCCTCATGGTCTTGGTAAAGTTTGTAGGCTTAAGAAAGCCTTATATGGTATTAAACAAGCCCTCGAACTTGGTTTGAGAAGTTTTCCACTATGATTACCTCATTTGGATTTTCCCCGAGTGAGTATAATTTAACTCTCTTTATCAGGTGTACCACTACTGGTCGTATTATGCTTTCTTTGTATGTTGATGACATGATTATTACTGGTGATGATGTTGACGGGATTGCAGTGTCGAAGTGTGAATTAGCTAGTTGTTTTGAAATCAATGACTTAGGTCCACTAAGTTATTTTTTGGGGATTAAAGTAGCCTTTTCTCCAAAAGGTTATCTTCTTTCTCAGTCTAAGTATACAGGTGACATTCTTGAGCATGCCGCCTCACTGATAATAAGATTATTGATACCCCTTTGGAGCTTAATGTCCGTCTTTCCCTTTCTGATGGCGTTCCTTTGCCTGATCCTACCTTATATCGCACTATTGTTGGTAGCTTGGTTTATCATACTATTACTCGTCTAGATATTGCTCATGTTGTTCATGTTGTTAGTCAGTTTGTTACTTTCCCTACTATAGTTCATTGGGCTGCTGTTCATCATATTTTGAGGTACTTGAGGGGCACTCGGTTTCAAAGTCTTTTACTTTTGTCATCTTTTTCCTTGGAGCTGCGTGCATACTCTGATGCTGATTGGGCCAGTGATCCTACAGATCGCAAGTCTGTTATTGGATTTTGTATATTTTTGGGTGATTCTCTCATTTCTTGGAAGAGCAAGAAGCAAGATGTTGTTGCTGTGTCTTCCATAGAAGCTGAGTATCGTGCTATGGCTTCGACTACCCATGAGGTTATTTGGTTACACCGGCTACTGACAGATATGGGTGTCTCCCTTCCTCGCCCTTCACCTATGTATAGTGATAATAAGAGTGCTATTCAAATTGCTTACAATTCAGTTTTCCATGAGAGGACCAAGCATATAGAGATTGATTCTTACACTACTCGTCATGACCTTAATCATGGAGCTATTACTTTGCCTTTTGTTTCTTCTTCCGCGCAGATTGCTGATTTGTTTACAAAGTCACATCCAATTCAGTGTTTTCATTTTTTAGTTGGCAAACTCTCTATGCTTCTAGCTGCATCATCGTGAGTTTGAGGGAGGAGGGGGGGGGGGGGGTGGGGGGTATTAGAGTTAGTTTTATTAGCTTTAGGGTAGTTTAGTCTTTTACTTTATATTAGGGTAATACTGTATACCTAGATATATTATTATTGTCTCTTCTTTTGTATTGTATTCATTCATTCAGTTTTCATGTTATGAGAAACTCTCTCTCTCTCTCTCTCTCTCTCTCTCTCTCTCTTTTCTCTTTGTTGTTTTTTTTTATTATTTGATATATTCACAATTTTAAGGATCCAAAGAGGATTCTAGAAGTCACACATAACATAAGATTGTGCCCAGCGCGACACTCAGTGGGGACCGCACAACACTTAGCGAGTGCTGCATCACTGCTTCGACTGCCGTTTCTAGGAATTTCAAATTTCCTTGATTTTTTCCTGTTTAAAACTTTCAAAATTCATATCTAATTTATTTTAACTCCAAAATTTGCAAATAATATGTAATTGGAAAGGTATTGGAGTCTATCTCCATATGTATATAAAAATGGAGAGAGATGGAGTTTGGACTTTACATGTTTTATTTGTACTTTCTCATAAGTTTTTCGACTTACTTAGGACCATTTGGACCTTAACCCAGTATGCTTGAATAGCAATTGGACCTTACAAGATGTGTTTTGGACTTTGTTAGTATCTTTTGGACCTTCACATGTTTTATTTGTACTTTATCATAAGTTTTTGGACTTACTTAGGACCATTTGGACCTTAACCTAGTATGCTTGAATAGCAATTGGACCTTATATTACAAGATGTGTTTTGGACTTTGTTTGTCACACCCGTCCCGGAAAAATATATTCTTTTTAAATGCATAAGTGAATTTATGGAAATTATTAATGTTGATTAATAATTGAGATGGAGTTGACTGTGGGTCAACGGTGAGTGTTAGTCGAGGACACGAGAACATGGAAAATCATGAGGCATTGAATTGACTAAATGGCATTTATATGATTTAAATGTTATTTGATTTTATTTGGTATATACGAATAGTGCAATGTACCTGTGTAGTGTAATTTCTATTAGTTTTGATCTTGTTTAAGATCATTTTGATTGTTAGAGATAATCAATGTAATACGTTATATAAAAGGTATGTTATCTAGAATTTCACAAAAATAGTTTTCGGAAAGGAGATAAACGAAACTTAGACGAAAATTTTTATAAATTTTAGGTAATGAATTAGACGTGTAAGATGTCTAGGGGAATAATTAGAAGTTTAGAGAACTCGTAGAGAGGGAAATGCAATTTTTGAGAGTGTTGCCTATATAAAGAAAACTCAAGATATTTTTCATTCACAACTTTTCTAAAACCTAAATCAAAAGGGGGATTTAGTTGCTTAGAGCTTCTCGACGCCAATCGATGGACTTCTGCCCATTTATTTTCTCTTAAATTTTGTATAAACTCCCTGAGGTAAGAGCTTCGTTTTGATTATTGTTAGGCCCCGTATGGTTAAGTTTATAAAAATTCAAATTCTAGGAAATTGGGTAAAACCATGTATAACTTGTAGGTTTTGCGTATAATCAGAGATTCGACGTTTAAACAATTTCCTGGTACTTCTCTAAAAGTTATAGGACGATAGCACGATGTATGAATTCTAGATCTATGAATTATAGAAAATTTACATGCTTTAGATATTCGATGTTATACTTTGGATCTGGACGAAATTCATGTGTTAATTAGGCCCGTTAATTATGCACGTGAAAATGCAATAAAAGCGCGTATATGTGATTATATGAGCATGTTATGTGTCTATATGGGTTGAAGGGGGTCTGGTGTAAATTCATCCAGAGGGATAAACTCCTCGATGTTTGAGGATTTAGTAGCGACGGCTACTGTGCATGGTTTGGGAGAAGGCCCAGTCAGGGCATTGGATCAGTGGCAGGGAGAAGGCCCTCCACGACATCAATTCTATTGTTTCATTACCAGATGAATGTGTATCACTCTCCCTAGAGACTATTCTATGTGTTTTGATGTCTTAAAGCATGAAATGTCTTATAAGCATAAGTTTATAATTGTGCACTCAGCATATAGCTGAGCAATAAAGATTTACTCCATTGCAGGTATGAAGAAAGGAAAGATAGAATGCGAGGGATGAGGCCGTTGGGACCATTCGGAGGAATTGGGGTATAGATTCTTGTAACCGAATTGTAGAAGCTCTGGATCGTTATTGGGTTGATGTAATATTCTTTTAAAAATATTTTTTCGTTGGTTGGAAGTGAATCGGAACTCTTGAGTTCACGTCTTGATGTATAACAAGTTGAATTTCATGTTTTATGAATTTGTTGTAGCACTTATGAGATTTGATCTAATCGGGCCCTTAACTGAATTAGTTAACATTTTCCAAGCTTAGGCAGGTTATTATACTTGTCCTTATAACTTTGGTAAAGGTTGGAAGGATGAGAATGTGTTTAAAGTGTTGCAATGGGGGAAGGTTGAGTGATGCCTTTGCAAAATTCTACTACTAGAAGAAATTCTGCTAAAGGGTCATTCGATCAGTCGAAGGGGGTCGTTCGACCGGTCGAAATGACCCTTGCATGAAACCATTTTCTACCCCTTCTAGAAGTTATTTAAATGTTTTGGTCGGCTCTTAGGGTACCTTTGGGACCACTACACCATATGGCCTCATTCCTAACTGTCATACCCCAACCCACCCCCGGCGGATTAGGACACGTGTAACAAGAGTAACCGCACCCAAAACACACACTAATTAGAAAGAAAATGTGGATAAACCACTTTTTAGAACTCCATTGTGACAAAACAGCCCCCAAGGGCAAAATGGTCATTAAGAAAGTATGTAAAATTTTTATACCAAAAGTTAGATTTTTGAGGCTCGGTTCCAACACAACAAACGGCGCGCGAATCCAAATTTTCTAGAAAAAGTTATGCACGTTTCCGTAAAAGCGGACGTGCTATGAAAAATACAAGCAGATCGATCCCTTCAGAAAACCCGGATCGATCCATTTATAAGATCCACTAGCAGAATGCTCCTCAGAAAGGCCGGATCGATCCTTTCATAAACCCGGATCAATCCGCGACCTGCAGAACAGGTTCTGCTGCTAAATTTTGCTGTCAAAACGTTACCAAACCTACCAATACTCATCCAAACCACATGGAACTTGCAAGAAACTTCCCAAACACATTTCTAAATACATTTTAGCACTAACCAAGTATGTGGAACACATTCACACTTATGATTGTATCAAACCAACTATGAATTCACCTCAATTTGAATAAAAAACAAGTGTTGAAGTTTTAAACTCAATTCTCATCCAAAGTTTATAAAACTTACTAGACATGAACCCAAGATTATAACCAACATTACACATACAAATTTAACCTGTCAACAACACTTGCGACTCATCCAGCTTGCCAAGATGGTCCCAATTACCAACTTACACCACTTGAACAAAACAAGAGAGATTATACATTAGTTCTCAAATTCACTTCCAACTACCAAAATACTAATTTAGGATGCAAACTCTTTTCCTGCAACCTAAATATGAACATTAACATAAAAGAAAGCATAATTTACATTATGTTACAAGTTCAAAGAAGTTCTTATATTCAAGATCCCAAATCTCTCCCATCTCTCCCATCGCACGTCATTTCCTCTCTGGATAAGGCTCCGAACCTGCGGTGGTTGTTATGTACCACAACAGAAATAGGAAAATGGTTTTCTTAAGCAATTTGCTTAGTGAGAATTCTAAATATGATTGTATGTTTAACACGTGCAATGCTACAATTAACACACAAAACATAAATGTAATCGCCGAGTCACCGGTTATATAGTTCATTTAAACCCGAAGACCTCCCTTGGTCCCGTGGTCACTTCTATTCCTTGAACTTCCGTATTTATCGAATTATTCCTCTTCACCACCCTTATTACTCCCAACAATGAACCATTTTTCCCGTGCTCATTGACTACCACATAGACATATAAGCACATAAACAAATATTCATAGAATTGACATGGAATTAACATGATTAACATCTTTATAACTCCTAATCATGAATTATCATCTCTAACATCACATATAACTTTGAACCTATTAAACACAATCAATTGGTTTGTATAGAAAACTCACCTTAAGCAAGATTATACCCAAATTCAAGCTATAGAAGTGCTGAATTTCACCAATTAGAGCTCAATTTCAACACCAAAATGAATCCTACAAGAATTCGGTAGATGACATCTCACCGTTAAGTATGAGCTACCAAAATCCAACAATTTAAACGTAAATTAAGGATATAGAAACGTTCGTCTCACCTCCACGAGTCTGAAAATGGCTTCGATTCGTGAATCCAACAAACGTCGGCGTCGCGGGTTCGTCTTCTCTCTCGGTGATCTCTTTTCTTTTTTAATTAATTTCTATGCAAATGAGAGACTCCATGGTCTCTTGACACATACTTGCATGTATGTGAGATGTCATCACCTCAATTCCCATTATTTTCGTTTACACCCCCGGAACTTCTTAAGTTCTTATTATGAAATTCCCCAAACATTTTATTAACTACCCAATTATTTAATAAGTGTTTGTCTAAGTTCCGTATGGGTCCCAACATGGGTCCCACATATTTTGTGAAATTGCTATCGCAACTAAAAATTTTAAATCAGTTTCATTTATACCCTTTGACACGAGAATTTTCTTGTGCGCTCTTGTGCAGTACCCAAGTGTAGGTAGACGTGCAAGTAATATCTGGTAAGACCAGGTCGATCCCACAGGGAAGGTGTTGACCTATCGAATTAGACTAACCTCTAAAGAAAACAAAATAAAATAACTAAGTTTGAATGAAGGTGCAGAACACGAAGTTCCACAAACTAGGATTACTAATGAAAGTAATTAAAATTAACTAAACAATCTAACTAGCTAATTAAACAGTACTTAGAATTAAGGAGTTTAACTTTAAAAAGAAAGTGTTGGGATTACACGAATCCGCAATAACCTAGCCATCTACCATGCATTTACCTTAAAGCACAATGGAGTATATTACCTACAGTTTTCCGTATTCCTCAAAAGAAATAAAGATTCTATGGCCCTTTCATGACCGGGACCATATCATCACAGTTAAATTGAAATACACAAAAGCGGTTTAATTCAATAGTTAAGACTCGCATCCTCAATGGTGTTAGCATTGAAGATGGTTTGCAAAATGTATTGAAAGAAAATGCCTTAGGGCCTTAGTTTTAAAACTGTTTTGACAGACTGAGCATTTATTTGGGACAGAATGATAACAAGTCCTAAAACAAAAAGTCCTGGAATACTGCAGGGAACATCCTCAAGAATCCGAGAGTTCGATCGATCGACGCGCCTTCGATCGATCGAAGACCTTCATCCCTCAATCGATCGAACTGAATTCGATCGCTTGACTGTCTCTGGTTCGATCGATCGAACTAACTTCGATCGATCGAACACAGCGATTATTCTGCTGCATGGCAGAGGCTGGAGATCACTGTTTCATCGTGATCTCCCAACCTGGGACTACTCAGACATCGTCTGGAGTGTCGAGGATTGATTTTTAACGTAAGAAAACTTTAATACCATGTTTGGTTGTGAGTTATTCATGAAAACTATAAAATCTATGGTTTTATAACTATCTAGCATGCAACACTGTATAACAAGCGATTAAACTATGCCTACGAAGTGCAGAATGTAAATAACAATATATAAATAACCTGGAACAGAAGATACTTGTATAAACTTTGAGAAATCCAATCCACAATATGAAAATTCAATGAAAACCTACAAAAACCAAACAAACTCTCTATCTCTCCTTCTAAACTGTTAAAATGTAAAAGTGGGCATCCTTATGGACGTCTACAAAACGCATATAAATAGAAAACCTAATGCACTAGGGTTAAAATCCGCATTTTGCTGCGCACGCAAATGTTTCTGGAAATACCCCGTTCGATCGATCGAACGGCTCTCGATCGATCGAACACTTGAGACTCAAGCGCTTCTACTCTCGTCGAGCGATCGAACGCTCGATCGATCGAACCTTCTTAGAGCGATCGAACTTCACTTTTCAGCTTTGACTTCTTTTGTTTGCATTCCAGCATTCAATTTATTCTGATGTTCATCTGTTCAGTCCACACAGCAGTAATCTGCACAAGCAACAGCTAAAACAATACAACTTATCATAGATTAATCATATTGTATAGAAATTAGCCTTGTAATGCAAATTGCGGATAACATGGGAAGTTGTGATAAAAATTAATACAATTCTTTCCTTTAGCGCGGTTGTATTTTACAAAAACCCCCGCTTTGCACAACCCCCAACTAGCTTATTGCTAGTCCCTAGCGATAAAGCGAAAATAAAAATAAAATAAAGAAACCTAAACTAATACTACCACGACTAAGAAACGAAGAAAAACTAAAAACAACCTAAACTAAGATAGAGAGAAAAAATCCTAACTCACTTTCGCAGGAATCGCGGTTGCATTTAGCGAATGCAACAAGCCGTTAAACCCCTAGGTTCCCCCTAGTGGACGAGTGTTGTCTCGTGAGGGTTTGCAGTGAATGTACCCACAAAATTCCAATTTTTAGCTCAAAAAGATTTAGAACAACTTGTAGAATTTCCCCTTCCATTAAGCTATTAATTCAACTCTACAATAATATAATATCCTCTATCAACCCATGAAAGAGATCCACATGCTCTCCCATATCACCAAGTAAAATATACAAATGTATTACCATCATGCACCCGTGTGTGTGTGGAATTAACAACCATGCGTCCAACCCTTATTAAGGGTTATCTAGATTATTGTACTTTGGAAACTTGCAGTTTTAGCTCAATTCTCACATTGGTCACACTCAAAAAGAAAGTCTCTCAGAAACTTGCTTTACAATGATCGCACATCGTATGAAAGCTTTGATAAGAATGATATTCTAAGTGCTAATGCTTTCATACTGGACTCTATGAAAAACGAACATTTAAGAGTGTATAGTCTCATGAATGGAATACTACTTACTAGAGGAGCGAAATACCGTGGACAACTCAACTCACACTTTCATGTTCAAATCAATTATTGAGAATCTTCAAGACTTTGAAGTATGGCTTTTATTTAGTAGGTGGGGGTGTTGTAGAGAAGAGTATGCTTTTTAGTATGTGATGGAATTTCTTCTCTTTTTATTATTTATTCTTTTCTCCACCCAATCTCCCATTCATTTCATATTTTTTTTTTTTTTTTTTTTTTTTTTTTTTTTGTATAACTCCTTCATTCATCATCATTTTTTTTTTTTTTTTTTTTTAACCTGGAATATCCCACAACAACTTCCTACCATTTCACATACTTTGATGACTCATTCTCAATAAATTTATCAAACAGTTCAATGAGGTCAAGGTATAGATCAAGGATTTGGATTCTTGTGATTTCATTGGAAATATTTATTTGAGGTGGGATCAGGGGTGAAACGATTCAATGAATGAGGGTGAGCTATATTAGGTAAAGGAATGGGTAAACGATGGCTTGAATCATTTTCTCAACTTTCAATTTTTAGCACTTAAGTGTTCATCGAGTTTAATTGGTAAATCCTGAACGTTCTCCTCTAACAAGCAGTCAAAACTTTAAAGAAAACTGAGACTTAACAACGAATTTACCAAGTATATGCAAGAAAAAACATTCGACAATGTATGAGAATCCCCTCAGAAATGAAGATTGGCTCAAAAGCTCACAAAGGGTTATTAGCTTCCACTACTTGTTCTTTTTCGCACAATATTCATTTTAACTCCATTTTCAGATTTTCTACATAGCTGCCAATTAGTGCACAAAAGTGTTGGGTACATAATAGCTTTACAGATGCAATTCATTTCAATGATACAGAAAAACCGCGTGGATTTAATCCATAAAAAGATAAGAATACTACAAATGTATCATTGTCTAATTAACAAGCAGGAAAGGTTATTCAGAGTTATTCTATCAATACTATTCAATAAAAAAAATTTTCAAATTTTAACAGACTGTGTTCTCATTAAATTTAAAACATGTCTAAGTGCAAAACCTGATTATTACGGGTGTATACCTATCTATTGTCTCCTACCCCCAACTGAAAACAACAAAGTCCTCAGAAGTTGATTTTCAATAAATAAAAGAGATGGGTATCACCTGTATAGAGCAAATGATGATCGCAAGCAAAGCAACCTAGCATAGAAAAGTAGAACACAATCTCCAAAACAGACAGGATCAAAAGATAACAATAATACAATAAAACCATGATCCAATCAATCGAAACCACTGGAATATGAACAGAATAAAATAAAATACAAGCAGTGATAAATACTGTCCATACAATACCAACTAACCAAATATTACACCCAAAAACCACCAACATATACAACCAACCAAAAATACATAAATGCCACCTCCCCGGCAACGGCGCCAAAAACTTGACACGAGAATTTTCTTGTGCGCTCTTGTGCAGTACCCAAGTGTAGGTAGACGTGCAAGTAATATCTGGTAAGACCAGGTCGATCCCACAGGGAAGGTGTTGACCTATCGAATTAGACTAACCTCTAAAGAAAACAAAATAAAATAACTAAGTTTGAATGAAGGTGCAGAACACGAAGTTCCACAAACTAGGATTACTAATGAAAGTAATTAAAATTAACTAAACAATCTAACTAGCTAATTAAACAGTACTTAGAATTAAGGAGTTTAACTTTAAAAAGAAAGTGTTGGGATTACACGAATCCGCAATAACCTAGCCATCTACCATGCATTTACCTTAAAGCACAATGGAGTATATTACCTACAGTTTTCCGTATTCCTCAAAAGAAATAAAGATTCTATGGCCCTTTCATGACCGGGACCATATCATCACAGTTAAATTGAAATACACAAAAGCGGTTTAATTCAATAGTTAAGACTCGCATCCTCAATGGTGTTAGCATTGAAGATGGTTTGCAAAATGTATTGAAAGAAAATGCCTTAGGGCCTTAGTTTTAAAACTGTTTTGACAGACTGAGCATTTATTTGGGACAGAATGATAACAAGTCCTAAAACAAAAAGTCCTGGAATACTGCAGGGAACATCCTCAAGAATCCGAGAGTTCGATCGATCGACGCGCCTTCGATCGATCGAAGACCTTCATCCCTCAATCGATCGAACTGAATTCGATCGCTTGACTGTCTCTGGTTCGATCGATCGAACTAACTTCGATCGATCGAACACAGCGATTATTCTGCTGCATGGCAGAGGCTGGAGATCACTGTTTCATCGTGATCTCCCAACCTGGGACTACTCAGACATCGTCTGGAGTGTCGAGGATTGATTTTTAACGTAAGAAAACTTTAATACCATGTTTGGTTGTGAGTTATTCATGAAAACTATAAAATCTATGGTTTTATAACTATCTAGCATGCAACACTGTATAACAAGCGATTAAACTATGCCTACAAAGTGCAGAATGTAAATAACAATATATAAATAACCTGGAACAGAAGATACTTGTATAAACTTTGAGAAATCCAATCCACAATATGAAAATTCAATGAAAACCTACAAAAACCAAACAAACTCTCTATCTCTCCTTCTAAACTGTTAAAATGTAAAAGTGGGCGTCCTTATGGACGTCTACAAAACGCATATAAATAGAAAACCTAATGCACTAGGGTTAAAATCCGCATTCTGCTGCGCACGCAAATGTTTCTGGAAATACCCCGTTCGATCGATCGAACGGCTCTCGATCGATCGAACACTTGAGACTCAAGTGCTTCTACTCTCGTCGAGCGATCGAACGCTCGATCGATCGAACCTTCTTAGAGCGATCGAACTTCACTTTTCAGCTTTGACTTCTTTTGTTTGCATTCCAGCATTCCATTTATTCTGATGTTGATCTGTTCAGTCCACACAGCAGTAATCTGCACAAGCAACAGCTAAAACAATACAACTTATCATAGATTAATCATATTGTATAGAAATTAGCCTTGTAATGCAAATTGCGGATAACATGGGAAGTTGTGATAAAAATTAATACAATTCTTTCCTTTAGCGCGGTTGTATTTTACAAAAACCCCCGCTTTGCACCCTTATAACACCAAATGCTACACATATATCAACATGTAATATGAAAGCATGTAAGCAAATATTCATGTAATCACATAAAATGCATTTAATCATTTAAAATGCAAATTGTCAATTTACCCTTCGCTGGGTTCCATTTCAATACCTGTCCCACCTCACTGGGGACTTTTCCAACTAGTGTCCCTCTCTGAATACTTTTTACATGGGCGAGTCCATACCTCCCCTTAATCCGTTTATACACTAATTATACTAATTAATGCATATTAATACAATAATTAACCCGTTCTCCGGGTACGGGTGTTACATTTCTCCTTCCCTAAAAGGGAGTTTGGTCCCCAAACTTATTATTATCTCAAGAATAAAAGAGATGTGGGTATTTGGCTCGGATTTCATCCTCTCGTTCCCAAGTAGCCTCCTTGACTGAATGGCTTCGCCATTGAACCATAACAAGTGGAATCACCTTGGTTCTCAATACTTGATCTTTTCTATCAAGAATTTGCACGGGATGCTCCACATAAGTTAAATCTTCCTGAATCTCCAATGGTTCCGGAATGATAACATGTTTTGAATCCGGCACATAACGTCGAAGCATTGACACATGGAACACATTATGAACATTCTCTAACTCTTGTGGAAGCTCTAATCGATAAGCTAACGATCCCACCCGATTAAGAATCAAATACGGCCCAACATACCTCGAGCTGAGCTTACCTCGCTTACCAAAATGTGATATGCCTTTCGAAGGCGATACCTTCAAAAATACATAGTCACTCACTCCAAACTCCAACGGTCTTCTACCCGTATCCGCGTAACTTTTATAATGATTCTGAGCCATTTGTAATCGCTGCTAAATTAATCGAATCTTGTCGGTAGTAATTTGAACTATCTTTGGTCCCAAAAGCTGTGTCCAACAAACCGGCGATCTACACTTTCTTGCATATAATGCCTCGTAAGGCACCATTCCAATACTAGTTTGAAAATTGTTATTGTAAGAGAACTCGATTAAAGGCAAGCGGGTCTCCCAATCGGCCTTGAAGTCCATTACACATACTCTCAACATATCTTCCAGAATTTGAATCACTCTCTTGGATTAACAATCGGTTAGGGGATGAAATGCAGTACTAAAATGTACAGTTGTCCCCATAACCCTCTGTAAACTCTCCCAAAATCTTGACACAAATCGAGTGTCACGATCTAACACTATCGACACTGGTGCTCTATGAAGCCGTATAATCTCTCTAATATAAATCTCTGCAAGTTTTGATGGATCTTTGGTCTTGATAGGTAGGAAATGGGCTGACTTAGTCAATCAGTCGATAATAACCCAAATGCTATCATTAGACTTTGTAGATCTTGGAAATCCTGATACAAAATCTATTGTAATATGTTCCCACTTCTACTCTAGTATCTCTAAAGGATGTAATTCTCCCCCGGGTCGTTGAAGTTCCAGTTTCACCTTTTGGCAAGTCATACATTTAGACACAAATTTTGCGACTTCTCGCTTCATACCACTCTACCAGTAAATTTCTCGCAAATCTCGGTACATTTTTGGTACTACCCGGATGTACTGAATATCTGGTGTGGTGAGCTTCTTCCATAACTTTGTCTCTCAAATCACCAACTTTAGGAACACATAATCGATTGATGTATTTCAGAACACCATCTTGGAAACTGAATTCTGGCCTTCTCCCCTCAGGTAACTCATCCACAATCTTCTTGAATTCTGAATCTAAGAGCTGATTAGTCTTGATTTCACCAATTAAACTCGACTGTGCCACGATCGCAGCCATTAAACCACCTTTAATTTTAGGAACTATTTCAAGCTTCAATTGTTCAAATTCTTTTATCAACTTTTCTTGTCCAGTCAAGGCATAGGCTAAGTTTTTCGACAACTTTCGGCTCAAGGCATCAGCAACTACATTTGCTTTCCCGGGTGATATTGAATCTTCAAGTCATAGTCTTTCATAAGTTCCAACCATCTTCTTTGTCTCATATTAAGGTCTCTCTGAGTGAACAAATACTTCAGGCTTTTGTGATCGGTGAAAATTTCACAAGTCTCCTCGTATAGATAGTGTCTCCAAATCTTTAACGCAAAAATTACCGCTGCTAACTCCAAGTCATGGGTCAGGTAGTTCTTCTCGTGAAGTCTCAACTGCCTTGAAGCATAGGCTATTACCTTGTCATCCTGTGTTAGCACGCATCCCACGCTTCGTGAGAAGCATCACTATAAATTCTAAAATTTCCAGTACCTGTTGGAATTGTAAGTATCGATGCCGTTGTTAATTTTTCCTTCAATGCTAAGAAGCAATCTTCACACTCCTTATTCCACTCAAACGGTACGTTTTTTCTCATTTGCCTTGTCATCGGAGTCGCGATTCTAGAAAAGTCTTTAACAAACTATAACAACATGCATTTCTATTTAATTATTTGTATTTGCATTTGACATATTTAAATTGAAATTGAAATTCCATGTTTAATCTGTGTTCATAGAGCTATTTTAATTTATAATCTTCATGTTTTAGAATCTTGTGACTTGCTTTAGTTCATATTTAAAATTCTTTTGGGGTCAAGCTGTGATTTTATAAAATTAGTCACACCTGTGTTGGATTTTAAAACTGTATTTCAAAACCGTGGAAATATTTTCTTTTAACTCAAGCAGTATTTTTATAAAACCGAAAAATCATTTCTTACGTTAAAATAAATTTTTTGTATTTTTGTGGTGACCACCGCGACGCAAAAATACCAGTTTATGTGCAAAACTGTCTGTGCCGCGTTGATCTCCTACAGTTTGGGAAACTCCACCAATCAAGATTTGACACATACTTTTCCATTTATGGAAAGTAATCATTTGATAGGGCTTTGTTTGGTTTTGCTTATTTGTTGTATGTTAATTTTGTGCCTACAAGCTAATTTCCCAAACAACTTAAGCTTGACCCCTATTGATCTATACTACCCTTTCAAAATCTGTGGAGTTACCACAACTGTATATATACGTATATTTGTATCTGTGTATTGGAGGTTATTTAGTTAATTCAGAACAAATCCTTTTTGTTGAGTGAAGCTTAAACAACTTGGGCTCCAAGTTGGGAAATTCTATAGATACTCTTATACACCCTCACATATCACACACTCTTTCACAAAAAAAAAATATGTAGAAACACAGAGAGAAAAGAGAGAGTTGGAGCATTCGATTTGCTGAAAAAAATTTCAGAGAGAGAAAGCTTCTCAAATTTAGCCAAAGCTTGAATTGGAGATTCTTAATTCTTGTTCTTGTATTCCTTTCTCAACAATCTCTCTGCTCTTAATCTCAGTGAGTATTTTAAACTCACTCCAAATGTAATTTGTGCTCAATTAGTGTTTGTATGTATGTATATGTTGATCACCATGGTTAATTTCTTCAAGAACTCCATAGCTCAAAAACATGGATTTTCCAAACTAAATCAAAATTCATTTTCTGAATGAAGTATGAAAGATTATAGTATGTAGACTATACGATTGTAAAATTAGAGCTTAACTTGTTCGTATGGCGACGTATGATTAAAACAAAACTCCGTCGTCTCTCGGATTTTCGTAAAATCCGAGAGTTACGGATCGTATGGTGTTAAATTGATTATAGATTCATATTCCTTGCGAAAAACTGAAGAGATCCATATATAATAAGTCATGGTAGTAATCGAATTGCAAAATGGGTTAAAAGGACCCTGAAATTCTAAAACAGGGGAAAACCAGCGAAGAAGACGAAGACACCACTGAAACTCGCGCGAGCGGCCCGCGTGCGCGAGCTGTGTGTTTTCTGGTAGAAAGTAATGTTTTTTAAAAGAAAACGAAAATTGGGCATATCGCGCGAGTGGCCCGCGCGCGCGCCTTCTGACAGTTTCTAATTTTTGCTTGTCTTGTGTTAAGGAACTATTTGGGTGATGTTTTATGAACTTTTAAAGCTCTGTTTGGGAAATTTACTTAAATAGAATCCTATTTGGTTATGTTTGGACGATTAAAACGATGTACTATGACTTATCAATCCCCGTACGCACGTTGTTTCTATATTTCAGTGATTTACTTTATGTTTAAAGTTTTATGACATACATGTGAAGTCAGTTGTACATGCATGGTAAGTGGGAATGTTGGTCAGTGTGGAAAAGAGTAATGGTCAGTGTGGTATAAAGTGTGTGGTTGAGATTGTATTGTGGACACTCCCTGGTAAGTGAGTACCAAAGTGTGTTATGGTTGAGATTGCGGCTAGAGTGTCTTTGAAATGCGACGGTGGCAAAACTGGACACTCCTTGACGACCATGGTAGCGTCAAAGTGTATGATGCCGAACTTGGACGTTCCTTGGCACCCATGGTAGTGCTAAAGTGTGGCCTACAGACACTCCCTAATACCCGAGTCTGGATACTGTGTGATGTATTTGCGAGGCGGATTAGGTACTAAAGTGTGAGGCATATTAGACATTCCCTGGCACCCCGTGCTAAAGTGTGAGACAAACTAGACATTCCCTGACACCCCTGTGCTAAAGTGTGGCTATCGGAGTATTTCAAAGATACTAGTGAGAGATGGTGGGTTGTTATGTTTTTCGAGAGAAAAGAGTTGGTAAGATGAGATGGTGCATTGTTTTCATACACGGTCACATATATGTGGATTATAGCTTTCAAATGATATTATGGTTGTTTTCTAAAATGAACTCTTTACTCTAATGTAAGCTTGTTGAATTAAATTGGAATTTGAAAATGGTAAATGAATATGTGTTACATTCAAAGTTATGTTTTTAATACTCACCAGCTTCTTGAAGCTGACGGGGTTGATGCGTCCTGGACATTCGTATTCAGGCTTTTCAGGTTTTGATCAAGCGGAACATTATGACTACGCTAACTGAGAACGACCGCTTTTGGAAGATAGAACTGTTTTCAATATCCTATTCTTCAATTTATGAACTATTTTGTAATAAGGATGACGGTAATAGATGTTAAGTTATTGTTTTGATTTAAGGCAGTTTGTGCCTTTAGAGACCCCGTGCTGTAATAACTATTAAGTTAGAAGAACATTGTAAGCCTTGATTGCTCTGCTCTGATTATTATGTTTCTGTTGTTGACGGTTGGGGCGGAATCGATCCTTCAAACTGTCACGACCTACGGGTCCATAAAAGAAATTAAACGCTTTCCTTATTTATTCTATGTCGGGGAGTGACACAAACCTTCTGTAATATCTGGCTAACCCCAAGAAATTTTGAATCTCGGACACATTTGTCGGCCTTGACCAATTCATAACAGCTTCAATCTTCTATGGGTCTACAGAGATACCTTCTTTAGAGATCACATGCCTCAGAAAAGTGACACTCGTCAACCAAAACTCGCTTTTCTTCAATTTCCCAAACAACTGTTTTCTCGTAGTCACTGCAAAACTAGTCTCAAGTGTCGTTCGTGCTCCTCTGAACTCTTGGAATAAATAACAATGTCGTTAATAAAAACTATCACGAACTCATCCAAATATGATTTGAACATCCGGTTCATTAAATCCATGAAGGCGACTGGCGCATTAGTAATCCCAAACAGCATCACTAGAAATTTATAGTGTCCATATCGAGTCCTAAAGGTTGTCTTCTCTACATCCTCAGTTTTAACTTTCAGTTGATGGTACCTAGATTGTAAGTCAATCTTTGAAAATACCTCAGCCCCTTGAAGTTGATCGAATAGATCGTCAATACGTGGCAACGAGTACTTGTTCTTGATTGTTACTTTGTTGATTTCCCGATAATCAATGCACATCTGCATTGTACCATCCTTTTTTTTCACAAATAATACTGGTGCACTCCATGGAGACATACTAGGTCGAATAAAGCCCTTGTCTAGCAACTCCTGTAACTGTATCTTTAACTCTTTCAACTCAACTGGTACCATACGATATGATGCTCGTGAAATTGGTTGAGTTCCCGGCATAACATCAATATGAAACTCAATCTCTCGATCAATTAACACACTAGGTAATTCTTCTGGAAATACATCCGAAAATTCTCTAACTATCAGAATATCCTCAAGTTTCAAATCATTAGCCCTAGTATCTAGAATACTACACAAGAACCCTCGGCAACCTTTCTTCAACAAACGACATGCTTCAATAGCTGACACGATATACGGTGGTGATACAACACCCTTACCTTGAAAATAAAACTCATCTTGATTCGAAATACGGAATACTACTCCTTTAGTGTTACAGTCAATATTAGCATGATTAGCCGCTAACCAATCCATACCCAATATAACATCGAAATGCTGAATAACTAACGGTACCAAATCAACGGTTAACTCTTTACCATTCACATTAATCTCATATTTTCTAAACACACCCGAACTAACCAATGGAGCCCCTAATGGTATCGCGACAGATAAATCATAGTTTAGGAACTCTAATGGTTTATCTAGACGTTTAGCAAAAAGTGGTGTGACGCAAATGAGTGTGTGGATCCCGAATCTATAAGTACATTTGCTAGGTGTGAGCAAATGGAAACCATACCTGAGACAACAGTTTCGGCAGAAGCGGTGTCTTCCAGCTTGAGTTGAAATGATCTTGCCTCTCGCTGCTCCCTCTCGGAGGTTGAGTAGTCATTGGTGTGATAGCGCTGGCCGCGGAAGAACCCGAACCTGAAGCTCCTTGGCGTCTAGTAGGAAAGTCCTTAGCTTGATGTCCCAACTCCTTACAAGTAAAGCATCGGTCCCTCATATCCATATTTTGATTTGGACAATTCCTAGCGATGTGTCCCGGTTGTTGACATATGTTACAAGTGATCAGATTTGGAAGTTGATTGCATCTTCCCCAATGGAATTTCTGACAAGTCTGAGATCTCGTCTTGTTCCCACTAGAACCACTGCCGATACTAGCTGATGATCCCTCTAAACTCTGCCTCTTCGCACTCCCCTAACCACTGAACTGACTTGATCCCGGCCGTCTACTTTGTTGACTCGGTGGTGGTGGCATACTTGATGTATACCCAAGATATCTTTCAGCTATGGAGGCAATGTCAAGCGCCTTAGCGAACGTCTCTGGTCGGAACACAGTCACTCGTTCCCGGATATCACTTCGAAGCCCTGCTACAAACTTTCTTGCTTTCACTTTTTCAGTTGTTATCATATCCCCCCGCAAACCTTCCTAAGCTTGTAAATTGCGTTGAGTATTCACGAACTGACTTTCCCCCTTGCACCAACTCCATAAACTCTTGAGCCTTTTGATCCCCAAACGATTTTGGAAAGTATTGTTCATTAAATATCTCCCAAAAGTGATCCCATGTAGTCGGTTGACTCGGGCCCAGCTTAGTTCACCACCAATATTGTGCCTCATCTTTTAATGTGTCAGCGACAAATATAACTTTATGTTCTTCCGTACACGGTAATACCCTGAAGATCTTCTCCATATCAGAAACCCAAAAGTTTGCCTTCATTGAATCGGCTTCCCCATGGAATATGGTCGGCTTTTTCTTATGAAATTTAGAAATAGTGACAACGTCCTCCCTTGGATTTGGATTCAGTTGTACCGGCCTTTACTCGACCACATGAGTTTCGGCAACTCGAACCAATCCTTCGATTGCCTGTTCAACTCATTCCATTCAATTTGAGTTGTCACCTCCAGACATAATGCCTGGCACCCACATTATTACACATACACATGTTACTTTTAAATAAACACATAGCATGCTAAACAATGATAAAAGCATGCTAAGTAAACGTGTATGCATGTTTATGCAACTACGAGTTGTGTGCACACTACACGTCGTATACGTCTTTCATTCCCAAAGGCTCTAACCTATAGCTTTGATACCAAAAATTGTCACACCCCAACCCACCCCCGGCGGATTAGGACACATGTAACAAGAGTAACAGCACCCAAAACACACACTAATTAGAAAGAAAATGTGGACAAACCACTTTTTAGAACTCCCTTGTGACAAAACAGCCCCCAAGGGCAAAATGGTCATTAAGAAAGTATGTAAAATTTTTATACCAAAAGTTAGATTTTTGAGTCCCGGTTCCAACGCAACAAACAACGCGCAAATCTGAATTTTCTAGAAAGAGTTATGCACGTTTCCGTAAAAGCGAACGTGCTGTGAAAAATACAAGCGGATCGATCCCTTCAAAAAACCCAGATCGATCCATTTAGAAGATCCACTAGCAGAATGCTCCTCGGAAAGGCCGGATCGATCCCTTCATAAACCCGGATCGATCTGCGACCTGCAAAACAGGTTCTGCTGCTAAATTTTGCTGTCAAAACATTACCAAAACCTATCAACACTCATCCAAACCACATGGAACTTGCAAGAAACTTCCCAAACACATTTCTAAATACATTTTAGCACTAACCAAGTATGTGGAACACATTCACACTTATGATTGGATCAAACCAACTATGAATTCACCTCAATTTGAATAAAAAACAAGTGTTGAAGTTTTAAACTCAATTCTCATCCAAAGTTTATAAAACTTACTAGACATGAACCCAAGATTATAACCAACATTACACATACAAATTTAACTTGTCAACAACACTTGTGACTCATCCGGCTTACTAAGATGGTCCCAACTACCAACTTACACCACTTGAACAAAACAAGAGAGATTATACATTAGTTCTCAAATTCACTTCCAACTACCAAAGTACTAATTTATGATGTAAACTCTTTTCCTACAACCTAAATATGAACATTAACATAAAAGAAACCATAATTTACATCATGTTACAAGTTCAAAGAAGTTCTTATACTCAAGATCCCAAATCTCTCCCATCTCTCCCATCGCGCGTCATTTCCTCTCCGGATAAGGCTCCGAACCTGCGGTGGTTGTTATGTACCACAACAGAAATAGGAAAACAGTTTTCTTAAGCAATTTGCTTAGTGAGAATTATAAACATGATTGTGTTTAACACGTGCAATGCTACAATTAACACGCAAAACATAAACGTAATCGCCGAGTCACCGATTATATGGTTCATTCAAACCCGAAGACCTCCCTTGGTCTCGTAGTCACTTCTATTCCTTAGACTTCCGTATTTATCAGATTCTTCCTCTTCACCACCCTTTTACTCCCAACAATGAACCATTTTTCCGGTGCTCATTGACTACCACATAGACATATAAGCACATAAACACATATTCATGTATCAACATATAATTTTCATAGAATTGTCATGGAATTCACATGATTAACATCTTTATAACTTCTAATCATGAATTATCATCTCTAACATCACATATAGCTTTGAACCTATTAAACACAATCATTTGGTTTGTATAGAAAACTCACCTTAAGCAAAATTATACCCAAATTCAAGCTATAGAAGTGCTGAATTTCACCAATTAGAGCTCAATTTCAACACCAAAATGAATCCTACAAGAATTCGATAGACGACGTCTCACCGTTAAGTATGAGCTACCAAAATCCAGCAATTTAAACGTAAATTAAGGATATAGATGTCACACCCTGAAAATTCACTTGCAAAAATAATATAAAGAATTGCATTAAAATTGTAAATAGCCAAGGGTATTTTAAAATAACAAAAATAATTACACTTGAGTGCCCAAAATTACAAATAAATTCATTTACATGGTTAGGACCCAAATAACTCGAACCCACACGGTACTCTAATGTGCTCCAATTTGACTGCTACCAATGGTACCTACATCTAAAATAACACACGGGGAAGTATACAATATGACAGGAATAATAAAAGCTCAAAATTATAATAAACAACCACGATGACATAAGAATTGCTAGGATCAAATAAAATAGACCAATAACTCAACCTACCCGTTCACACAATTTACCCGCTCGCCCACAAGAGCATCATACTAGGTTCCTCTTGGTCACATAGCAAAGAGCCACCTCACCTCACCTCACCTCACCTCACCTCACCCGTCTCTAGTACGTCGGTCCCTGAGGCCTGTTGGACTATTGGTAGGTGCTCCTTACTCATGACCCTTTAGTCCCATAGCACTTAGCCAAAATGATATTTTAATAACATATAACCAAAAAAAAAAGACATAGATTCCAATAGAAAGACAACATAAGCAAAGAGAGTACAAATAGGGATGACAAGAAAATACTCCGGAGATTTAAGAGCATATTGTACACAACCCCGTACCTTAAAAATAATGTTGATCAATTTCTCCACTTTCTGAATATATGTGTATATG
The DNA here is from genome assembly GCA_033977485.1 of Hydrangea macrophylla. NCBI lineage: Eukaryota > Viridiplantae > Streptophyta > Magnoliopsida > Cornales > Hydrangeaceae > Hydrangea > Hydrangea macrophylla. The sequence continues at coordinate 98,332,140 of CM066984.1, forward strand.
TGTGAATATATATAACTATATGTGTGTGTATCAATATATGTGTGTGTGTGAGTTGCCGAGAGAGAGAGAGAGAGAGAGAGAGAGAGAGAGAGAGAGAGAGAGACAATGAGTTGAGAGAATTGCTGGGAGATTAGGGAGACAATGGAGAGTTCATAGTTATGAGGGAGGTGTTGTGTGTATATTTATAACATAATTTTGCTTGGCCACAAAGTACACATACAACACACTCAAACACACACTAAATCACACGCACAATATACAGCACAAACTATTGATTTAGGCTCCAAGTTTGTCACGCCCCGACGTTGCATAATTCAGGAAAGCATTTAATTTCCTTTATGGACTCGTAGGTCGTGACAAGTGAGTATAACCAATTGTCCCTACAACAAAAAACTTAGAAGCATTTCTAAAGAGAGGGATACTAAATAAACATAAGCTCCAAAGTTAAACTTACTAAACTATTACATCAGTCAAGTCTTAGGCACAAGCCGCTTTATTCAAATATCTAATGAAGTATTTATTACAACTCCGAAATAAAAAGACATAAGGAATATAATTCGCCTTCCTGGAAATTCTCCTGACCCTAAGTAGCATAGTCAAAGTACCCTGGTTGCTCCTGACCTGGAAAATCTGGACATAGAGTCCAGGACGCATCAACGTTGTCAGCTTATGCAAGCTGGTGAGCAGAATAAACATGTACTCGCAATGTATATATAAGCATATAAATAATAGTACAATTTAAACTGTAAAAGCAATAATTCAAGGTTCTAACTTCAACATAAGTCACGTGGGGATGTAGTAAACAATAAATATGAGATCGTGCATGAATAATGTTATATCTCATCTTACTGACTCTTTTCTCTCGACAAAACACAAGATCACATCATCCAAACTCCCTCGTTCTAGTACCTTGAAAATACTCGGGCAGCCACACTATAGTACAATGGGTACCAGGGAATGTCCAGTCAGCCTTGATCCATGGCATCACACTATAATACCACCACGGCATACCAGAGACAACCTCGATCAGTATCCGGAACTCAGGTATCAGGGAGTGTCCATGGAGGCGTCACATACTATAACACTACCACGGGTGCCAGGGAGTGTCCAATTTGCCACCGTCATATTAAAAAGGTACCCTAAAACCACATCATCACGACATCCACTGCCTCGATCCATGGCATCACACTATAGTACCACCACGGCATACCAGAGATTACTTTGATCAGTATCCGGAACTCGGGTATTAGGGAGTGTCACTATAATACCACCACCGCATACCAGAGATTACCTCGATCAGTATCCAGAACTCGGGTATTAGGGAGTGTCCATGGAGGCAATCCATACTAATAAACAATCCCTTTTTACTCTTTTCACACTTTTCTCACATACTATGCATGTCGATTCTACCTCGACCCTATCATGTATGTCAATGTCCATGAAATTGTAACCCCAAACAAATGTACGAGAAAATTAAGTCTTTTTATTTTTCTTTATTAACAAGGTACAATGTACTTAAAATCATTGAGTTAGCACCCGCGATCTATATTATCAAGTCATATATGAAGCAACAAGTAAATTCATCAAAAACTACTTTAATATGCTTTTTCAGCTACTAGTACACAAGCAGGTCCACTTTGAAGCAATGCCCTTAAAAATGAATTATAATTTTATAGATGAATTACATATCAAATGAAAGGTCTTTGAGTCTAGTTTCCAACGCTTTGAACGGTGCTCGTTTTCGAGTTTCCTAGAGGAAGTTATGACAGTTTTAGTAAAAGTCGTCAATGCTGAAAAATGGCAATCGATTGGCAAAAGTGTCAATCGATTGGATGACATGACAATCGATTGGATATGTTTCCAATCGATTGGAACTTCATCTTCTTCCACAGTTTTGAAATTAAAAGCTAGTTTTTACCCATTTCTGAATTCTGCTTTAACCAAGACATGTAAATATGGATTTTTTTCGTTTTTCCGCAAGGATTACGAATACGTGATCGGTTTTAACTAATTTCAATCGTAGCTCTCGGATTTCTGAGAGGTGACAAAACTTTAAATCAACGATACGTCGCGATACGGATGAATTAAGCCGTAGTATTCGAACTGCAGCTTATTGGGACTAAGATATTTCATTCCCAATTCACGGAATTGGTTTTGATTAACTTTTATAAAACTCCAATTTTCAAAGCTTCAATGGTGTATGCATACATATACACATATACACACACACACGTCCTTTGTTTTCATTTTCAGTAATGTTTTTCCTGTGACAAATCTTGATAGATAACTCTTGACATGTAAAAACTATATAGGATTTACTCTAGAATAGGAATTGGGGTTGAATCTAGCTTGAAATTGGAATCTAGGAGCTTAATTGGTTAAAAATCGAAGAGGTGAGTGTTCTAATCCCAAAATTGGGTGTTTAGAAATGTTAATGTGATAAGTGTTATCCTAGAATGCTTATTTTATGATTGTGTAGCTATGATTATGATGAATTTGAGTAAAAGAATGTCAATGGTGTGAAAATTGCTAAGCTTATATGCCAAGTTATTTTTATGTTTATATAGATCAAAGGAAAGTCAAGTGATGGTCACCATTTATAGGTCTCATATGTAAGGGATAGTAAGTCCTCAAGAGAAGGGCGTGGTAACGACCACAATGATAAAACGGTGACGCCTTCAGGGTCATAAGAGTGTATGTGATACGTTATATGTGTCCAAAAGTGAGAAAGATCCGGGGTGAGAAGGAGCCGGGGGTGGTGGCTAGAGTTACTTGACTTTTCGAAGAACAATTTATTGATGTTTATGATAGTTATTACATTTACATGATAAGCATTCCAATTGCATGATTAGTTCTCTCACTAAGTGAAAGCTTAAACGAATATGTTTTCTGTTGTGATTATTGAATAACCATCACAGGTACCGAACAGGAAAATGAGATGAAAGGATCCACACGACGTGTTGGGCGTGGGAGTTGTGTATATGTGGTCATATCCATATGTTTAGGTGTTTAAATTGCAGGTTGTAACTTTTGTACTTGGAGTGTTAAACAGCTCATGTCTATAAAACTTGTAATATGTAGAGTTTGAGTCAGAGTTGGTTTTATAGCATGACGTGGGTTGCACCTTGCAATCCACAAGTTATGTGTGTTAATGGAAGACTTGATGAATTGAGGAGTTGGTGGTGTAATTTAAACATGAATTCTCTTGTTAATGTGGTTGTACATTTGTTGAGTTAAAAATGTGGGAAAAGATGCATGTGTTAAGTCTTTACATGGGAATTCTATGAGTTTGTATGAGTGAATAGCTTCCCAAATGTTTAGAAATGGTTTTCAGATACTCTTATGATATTTAGCTATGATATTAAGACACTCAGAAATGTTTTTTGTGATGATTTTTGATGTCTCCATATGATTTGATTTGGTTTGGTTTGGAATGTTTTAAACTTGGTAAAAATAGAGTTTTTAGCAACAGGAAACCCATTCTGCAGAACTCGATTGATCCGGGCTTTAAAGGGGATTGATCTGGGCCTTTTTGGGGGATTCTCTATCAGATTTTTTAATTATCGAATCGATCTGGGTTTTGTGGGCGGATCGATCTGCCCGTGTATTTCTCAACCGGTGGCAACTTTTACGGAAACCGACATAACTCTTTCTAGAAAATTCAGATTCGCGCATCATTTTTTGCGTTGCAACCGGGATTCAAAGGGATATCTTTTGGTATAAAATTTTGCCATATTTTCTATACGACCATTTTGCCCTTGGAGCTATCTTTTGTCAAGAAAGTTCTTTTGTGATGTCTAATCTCAGCTAATTGATATTTTCTTGTAATCTGAGGTTAATTTGGTGTCTTGGCATTGTTACACGTGTCCTAATCCGCCCGAGGCAGGTTGAGGTGTGACAATTTTGGACCTTCACGTGGCGGGGTGGTATGCTTGGCGTCAAGCGTTATCGGCTGGGCTTGACTGTGGTACACCCCTATATATATACACTACTATTCCACTCACATTCACATTCAATATCTTAAGATACATACGGTTAGTCTCTTATAAAAAGTTGTCGCTTCACAGACATAGCATATGTTTATCAATTCAAAATACCTTATTAAAAATATCAAAATAAAATCATATTTTCTTTACCTTTTTGACAGTATTGAGTTAGATAAAGACATTCATTAAACTTATCATTCTCTTTAGGTTTGACCTAGTCTTACCAGAACTTTATTACTTGTATAGTCACCTACAATTGAGTGTTGCACAAGAGAGCACAATGTTTTATTGGTGTCAATAAGCGTGAGCAATACATAAGAGAGAGAGAGAGAGAGAGAGAGAGAGAGAGAGAGAGAGTATTTGTATGTGATTCAACATTGTTAATGAAGTGGTCTACGTCCACGTGTTTGTTAGAACACTCCAATGTAAGAAGAAAAAAAATGACTACAAAGACATTGGTGATCCAACAATGGCGACTAAGGGTCGATCGTACGTGATTGGTGTTAGGATTTCTTGGGAGAGATCGACTTGACAACTTAGGTTTAGGGTTCTCAAGATGAGATTCGAATCCCCTTCTTGTAGGGGACTCTTTTATGGCATGAAGAGTCCTTCCATGTACAATACACTCACTTTCCTAAGTGGTTTAGGAAACTAAATGATAGCTGATGCTTATCCACATAACCTTAAGTGAAACCACCTCTAAGTGGCGGCCTCACTAGGAAGTCTTATAAATCTGCGCCGCATGGGGTTCAGCCTCTAGGCACCCAAGTCAGGTGTTGCCTGGGTGGGTCCAGTCAGTTGTGCATGACGAGGATGGTTCTGGTGGTAGAATGAGAGCCCGAGCTTGCTCAACCTATGGGTTAGGGACTTCACTCGGTGTCATGGCTCGGCGAGGCCCTGTAGGGGCTTGTTGGCTTTCGATTGTAGCCAGGGTACCTCAAAAATGTTAGGCCCTCGGGTAATGGACTCTGGTCGGGTCTGGCCATTTACCCTTAGACCATTTTTGAATGTTTCAACTAGTGAAATGAATAATGCGTAGTTCATTGAAAAAGCTATGTCAGAAAACTAAGGTGCTCTGTAGAATTCAAGACAATATATAGAATCGAAGTTTGTTGATAGGCAATTAGGAATATAGTTCCAAAAATCACTATCAACATATTTTGATGACGGATTGTATCCCTGTGCCTCCACATTTGATTACAAATAGTTTCAAAAAGCTCGATTGGCGAATCTATAACATTCATGTAATACCTATCGGACCAAAAGTAGTGCTTTAAATCCATTCTTGAAAATTTAAGAATCTTGCAGATAGTATCTACGGTAGTGTGCATAACATGTTTAACATAAATTATATCATACTATTGGTAGTGTGGGTTGGAATTTCAATGTGTGGAAAGATGGATTTCGAAAGAGAGCAAGTGTAAGCATTGAGAATGGCTCCAGAGGAAAGGGAAATTGAGTGGTTAGTAAGAGTTATATAAGTTAGAGTATCACCAGCGGAGGCAGGGCATGACATAGGGGCATCAAGTATAACTACTATTTGCTCCTGGTTTGTTAATGTGTGTATTCGAGATGTGTTATTACACTGGAATGGGGAGTGTCACATGGGTAATGGTTTTGAGAAGAAATTATTGGGTTGAAAATGCAATTTTGGAAGAGAAAAGATAAATGTAACATCCTTATCGAGGAACAATAATATCATTTAAATGCATTAGTTAGTATTAGTTAACATGTGGTGTGGATGGGTTACAAATCTATAGAAGAATAAGTGTTCCTTCGGGAACATGTGTAATATCTATATCTAGAAACGATGGTCAATATGTTATTAATATAGAAATATAAGGTTTAGTCCCTCATAATAGGTCAAAGGTGAAATTAGCCCATTTGACTTTTCAAAGTTACAATTAGTCCATTGCTACCAATGCTAATTAATGATTAGTCCTTTTCCCCAAAATCAGTGATTATTTTCGTACTAATATACCCTCATAATATGTTTAATTATATGTGTAGCTATATATATATATATATGCATATAATAACAGATCAATTATTAAAGGAAACGTGTATGTATTAAATTCCTTAAAACAAGGTAATTGCTTGATACATGAGATTTGGTTATAGTAAGTTTTTTGTTTTTTTCAAAATTCTTGTGTGACTAAGTAATTTATCATTATTTTGAGTTTTTCTACAGAGAGAGAAACGGAACACAGATTTCCAAGTTTAACAATCTTGAGAGAGAAACTTCAAGGCTTCAATGTCAACGTCAATAAACTTGAAGATCAACAATGAGAGAGGAGAAGAAAAATGGTGCAGATGAGGCCTCAAGCGACCACATTATCTGGGATTAAAGCATGTACTGTTAAACGAGGCGAAGGATTTGAATCTAGATTTCTCTACCTTATCGATCCATGTCGTTCTCTCCTTGATCGCCTCTGGGTCCAATGGCCCGACTCTGGACCAGTTGCTTTCTTTCCTCAAGTCCAGTTCCAACGACGAGTTCAACGCCTTGTCTTCCGACCTCGTCGCACTCGTGTTCGCTCAACACCTTCTCGTTCGCTAATGGAGTCTGGATCGTCCGATCTCTCCCTCTCATGCCCTTATTCAAACACATTGTCGACACTATTTACAAGGCTGCTCATGAGGTTTGGATTGTGAATTTTCGAGTTAAAGTAATTGGATTTTCAGAAATGTGATAATAGTGAGAATTTCTCACCACTTTGGAAAGATTTTGTTACAGAAATATAGGATTTAATTTTTTTTTGTTGGTAAGATTTGAGTTTGATGACTAGTTGTAGTTGGTTTTCTAAAGTGGATTTTGATTATTCATGCAAGCAAGGTAATTAATTATCAATCTTCTCAGTTTTCCCCTCTGTTACACAATAAGGGTTTGATGTTCCTAGTCTTTGAGTGAGAATTTCTCACCATAATATATATAATTTCTCATTCATGCTCAGTGAGAATATATATATATTATTTGTGAGAAATTTTCTCATCAAATCCATGTTACCGTAAATATGTATATATTCTGAATCTCTCCCCTTTGTGAAGATATCTGTGTATATATTTCGTGTATATATATATATATATATATATGGTGGTCTGTTGTTCTGAATCGTTGATCTCACAAAGTGTGAATTTTAACTTTTGAGTTTTGAAAGGTGAGTAATTTGTTTTAATTTGGTTAGAAAAAAGTTAGTAATTTCTCACTGTAACATAAAAAAAAAAAAAAAAAAAAAAAAAAAAAAAAGGTGAGAAATTTGTTTTATTTGGTGAGAAATTTCTCATCCAATACGTTAAAAAATGTGAGAAATTTCTCACTGTAATAATATAATTTCTTTGTTAATTCTCTCTCTCTCTCTCTATATATATATATATATATATATGTATTACAAATCAGGATTTTGAATTTAAAAATCCTAATTTATGGGAGTTGTGCATTTATTAAATTTTCTCTTTTAATTCTCTCTCTTTCTATATATGTATGTATATAATAAATTTGGGCTTTGAATTTCAAAACCTGATTAATAGGAGTAGGGGTATTTTGGTCCTCAAAATAGATGAGGGGCCAATTTTTAAGTTGACTTATAGAATGGATCAATTTCTAGATACGGATACAATAAAGGACTGAAATCTAAAGAACCCTTATTAATATGTGTTAATTTGTGATAATTAATGCATATAATGATTTAAAGTGGGGTTGTGAACTCACTGGTGAAAAAGTGTTCAGGTGGAAACACAGATGAAAGGCCTGTGTCAGGTGGGACATGTATAAAAAGTGGGACCCGATGAGGGTCAAGATGTTGTAAATTGCATTTAGTTGCTTAAATAATAATTTGTTAAGTTGTTTGAATATTATATTGTTTCATATGGCAAGTCATAGGACCAATTTTGGTACCCATGTGAGGGCGTATTTTGAATATGGTTCATAATTGATGAGTTAATTAGCAACTTCATAAAATATATGGGGGTTATATTTAGGACCCATACGAAACATAGACTTATACCCATTTGGGAATTTGATAGTTAATACGGTTACTTGGGGGTTTCACACTAAACAATTAGAAACTTATGAGGGTGTAAATTAAAATTGGAAAAAACTTATGTATATCTCAATATTGAGTCCGTTAAGACTCATTAAATCAAAAAAAAAAAAAAACAAAAATGGAAATAGAGAGAGAGAAAAGATAAGGGCCTCCGTCAACTTTCCGATAACCAAACTAAGCCCGGGAGAGTTCAAACCATTTTTTGTAAGGGTAAATATGATAGCCACCCAAATTGGTGATTACAACATTAAATGATGTTTAATACCAATCTCAATAAAATTAAAATTTAAGGTTCTTGTAATTTTTTAGTGACTACATGTTGGCAAGGCTGGTCCTGAACATCTGGGGGCCTTAGGCGAGCTCTTCAAGTGAGATTTCGTGTTGCGGAGCCACGAGGGAGGTCAGGGACAACGACCCCCAAAGTTAATTTTTTGGGGCCCATTTAAATACTTTATGCAGATAGAGGTGTCATACGGGGCGGATTGGTCCGGAACCGGTCTGACCCAATTTTTTAGAACTAAAAAGCCCGTTTGGGCCCGACCGGAAGCCCGGTTGTACTAACGGCTAGTTTGGCATTTTTTTTCCCACTTTTACCCCTCTAAATGCTATAAAACGGCTAGTTTTGAGGGTAGAAATATAAAACAACTACTTTTTACAACTTTTTCCTCTCAAGCTCGACCCGGCCCGCCCGTAGTAGAACTGGTTCACTGAGTCGGTCGGACACACCTCCCTCCTTCCTGAGCCCAGCCCGATTTTCGGTTGAGCCTGACCTAGCTCTCTAACCAGGTTGAGTGCGATTTTCCCTAGTCCGGCTGGGCCGCTCAGCCCAACCCTGCCCATTTGACACCCCTATATGCTGGTAGATTTTTTTTTATAAAAATTATTGAAGTTTTTTTTAAAACCTATAAAGCTTTATAGTCATTTTGAAAGTTGTGAGATATTTTTCTTTGTTTGTTGAGTAAGGAAAGTGAAGAAAATAGAAAGATAAGTAAACATATTTGTAAATAATTCGAAAACACAAGAAAAAATGTCTTAGTATGAGGGAAAACAGAAGAAAAATTGAAGATAATTAATTTTTTTAGGGGCACTTATAGATAAGGACAGTACCACAAGTTTTTTTCTTATTAAGGACAACTTAAATCTTAGTTTAATCAAAACTCCTTAACAAAAAACACATATTTGACAAAAATGACAAAAAAATTTAAAAATTTTGAAACTACCCCTGCGCCAAATGTGTCCCACGCGCTCACATGCGCACCCCTTCAACGAACAAATTTAAAAAAAACTATACGGTGTGGTGCTCGCACCGTGGGAGTGGCCACACCATATGAGCTCTCTTTTAAAAAAAATAGTTTTTTAAACTTTAAATCTGCATAACTTTTGATTTACAACTCTATTTTATGCAAATTTTATATCGTTGGAATCGTGTCGACGAGAGCTACAAAACTAATACCATTGTTGACATATTTTGAGCAAAAAAAATTATAGTTGAAATGCATGAATATTAAGTAAAATTTCACTTAATATTCATAGCCGTGGGGTGGACGTCGCCGGAGATCAAACGAGGCGTGGAATGGTCACCGGAGTACCGACGAGGCAAGGGTAGGTCACCGAGGTGGCAGAGTGGTCACCGAAGATGGTGAGGGTGGTGGATGGAAGTGGCAGGGATGGTGGTAATGGTGGCTGAACACTTCTACGAATATTAAGCAAAATTTCACTTAAAAAATTTTTTTGGTCAAAACATATCAACGATGGTACTAATTTTGTAGCTCTCGTCGATACAATTCCAGTGGTAGACAATTTGCGAAAATTGAGTTGTAGATCAAAAGTTATGAAATTAAGTTTAAAGTTTAAAAAAGTTTTTCGAAGTAGGAGTTTCTATGGTGTGGCCAATTATATCATGCGAGTGCTGCACCATATAATTTCTCTTAATATATTCCAAGGAGTGGGGAGCACGTGAGTGAGAGTCTTTTTGGACAAATTTGATATTTTGCCTGTTTTGTCCTTTCACAGAATGGTAAAAACAATTTATCCTTTAAGCTTTAGAAGATTACTTTGAGGGATTTTCCACTAATTTTTTCATTTTTTTTTAATCCTTCTCTTACTACCCTTAGTAAATCATTGAACCAAACAAAGCCTAATAATGGTTGATTACTAATTGTAATTTTTAAAATTTGGACTAATGGCAAAATAATAAGGATGTGTTTGGGGGCACTTTGGCTTAAAAACTAACACTAATAATTGTGTACAATATTTTTAAAATAAGTTACAAAATTGAAAATTGTGTATAACATTTATTACACGTACAAATAAAAATAACAAGTTACTAGCAAATATTAAAAAAAAAATACAAAATTTCTTACAAGGTACAAATTTTTCTTACATTTTACAAATGCACCTGAGAAAGTACAAAATTTGAGTACAAAATTTGGGTTAGCATATGGTCACCGGTTGATACCAATTTAATGCACCAAATTTCAGACAATCAAAAGTCGACATGTGGCAGGACAGTATGCTTGATGTCAAACATTACCACCTTGCTTGATTGTTGTGCGCCCCAAGAAAATGTAACTGATTTTTTTTTTCCTTTTAAACATGGGATTGAAAATAAAACTAGGATTGCGTATGGTTAAAATACATTGGTCTACCCAAAATAAATCCCGCTAAATTGATGTCCAAACATGGAAATAGACTAGATGGGAATGAGATGCTCATTCTCGACCATAATGCTCATTCTAGGTTTTTTTTTTCCTTTTAACATCATGTACGGTTCGCAAAAATTTCTCCTAGATTAGTGTTATGTTTTCTAAAATTTGGATCACAAATTTATTTTCTAAATCGGTTAACAGTTATACTTCATTACGTGGTAGTGATCGATGGTACTACATATCACTGCATGAGAGAAGGACCTGTGGCCAAGAAAATTTTTACCTCCAAATTGTACGGAGAAAATGTTGGCATTTTTTTTTGGCACAACGTAATATGGAGGACTAAGTAAAGACATACCACTTGTGTAAACAGGTGGTCATTACCTTAAAAACTAAAGCTTTTAGGTTTAGTTTGGTCCTTAGATTTAGTGAGAAAAAAGAAAAGAAAATACAGAGGAAAATCTTTTCTTTTGCTTGATTAATGAGGAAAACGAGGAAAATCGGAAAGAAAATAGAATAAGTAGAGAAGTAGATTAAACATTTTGAAAGTTTTGATTCATTTCCCTTCTTCAATTCATATATTTCAGTCATGTTTTAGAAATAATTTTTAATGCTGTTTAAGCATGAGGGAAAACAAAAGGAAAAACATGAGAGAATTACTTTTTCTCTTGATTTCCTTCCCTTTTTCTTTTCCATCATGAAGAGAAGAGACAAGAGAAAAAAGAGAGGGAGAAAACGCGTTTGGATGATAGGGAGGAGATTAGATAAATAGTCCCTCATAATGCATAGTCCTGGGACTAATACCTATCCCCCACCCCCCCCCCCCCCCCAACAATAGTATAACTTATATAGTCTCCCATACAGGGGATTATTATTTTAAAATACCCTATATGGGGGACTATTTATTTAAAATGGACAAGTAGTTTTGAGTAGATTGACCGCGCCAAACGCTAGACTATTCAATTAAAAGGGCCTATTAATTCAATCTCCCTCCATCCCCCCTTAGTCCAGCAAAACAAACGTGGCCGAAGTGTTTTAATTCCTCCACTTTTTCTGCTTTACTTGAGAATAGAAAAGAAAATCTTATTTCCTGCCTTTAATTTCATTTATTGTCCAAATCTTAGAGGGGAAGTTGCCGAAAGAATAGTGCTACATACACACACTTTGACACTGTGATATTGGAGCACTGTCATCCAATTATAATTACTTTCACTCCAATAACTTCAATTTCTTTCATTCGTGAAGCATGCATATATATATATATATATATATATAAAAGTTTTCACAACAAGATTATGATTGTAAACTCTTAAACCATATCACACCACACGAAATAAAGGAAAATTTCTTGAAAGGAGAAGGGTCAAAGAGGCATTTCACACAAAGGGAAGAAAATAACAATCAAAGGTCTCTAAGTTGTCGAATAGATATAGGAGATATGTATTTAGGGTTACCCTCCACCATTTGGCTAGCAATCACAATATTGGCAGCCTCGCTTGGGTGGTAAGGGTCCCAGAAAACATGCTTTGATCGATCAGAACACATGCTCGATTGGGGCCCACATGGAACTATCCCTGCAAACTGCCCTCCATTTCCACAGCATGCTGTACTTGCCGTTGTAAATCCTGCAAAAAAAAAAAAAAAAAAGATTAATAATAATAATAATTTAAAAAAATATAAAAAAAAATGCTCATAGTTTTGATCATTAATTAAGAAATTCACGTGTCATATGTGCTTTAATACTATCACAATTTTACCAATGAGCATGCTAATTATATATATATATACCATGAATAGATTCTTTTAGGACTGTTTGGGAAGGCTTAAAATATGTTCAATGATTCATCAACGAACCAGTTCAACATATATTTAGAGTTGCTTAAGTAGTTATCTTTATATTACTCATAAGTATATGATTGCTCTAAAGTACTCTTCAAATACGTTCTTTTCCAACCCACATGATACTAACTTTTATAAAAAGAAAAAAGAAAAGGAGAGTTAATTGACTTTAGTACATTATTCTATTATAAAAATTTAAATGATAATACTTTGAATCAAGATCAAGTTCAGACATAGTATCACTTCGACTATATGATGTTGATGAAAACTAAGGGCTATTTGGAAAGCAAAGAAGCAATTATGCAGTTCATAATTAATTGAACATGTTCTCTAATTCAAGTGTTTAGACATAAATGTTCATTTCTTGCTCAAGAATTTGTGCTTAGTTAATATTTCTTCTAAAGCTAGCTAGCTTTGTATCAAACCAATATGTTGGTTTGATAAAAGCATGTTCTTGTTATTTCTATCACATGCACTATATAATTAAAGAGTAGTTACAAAAATATAAACCTTTTTTAAATCAGAATATTAACGGCCAACAAAACTGAGGGGCGCGAGGGCGCAAATTTAACTTTTATCCTTTCAATTTATAATATTTGCATTTGTGCCACTCTTAAATTTTTTAATTTACCCATTTTAAACTCGGAAATTTTGCTTTGATCCTCAAAATTTTTTCTTTTCCCAAATAAATATGTTATTTACTCAATTAACACAAAGTCTTTAATCCTTATAGATATCCATTTTAAGCATGCTAAGGATTATTTATTTCATAAGCAAAGTTAGTAAAAATGAAATGAAATTAAGTAGAAGAAAAAAAGAACATATATATATATATACACACACACACACATATCATTGTCTTGGAATAATTATGTTTTAATTATCAACCTACTATATGTGAACAACCACATCATTTTTAAAACACACAACCCCCTCCCCCCCGGCCACACACACACACACACAAATCGGGTTAGGGTTGCTGCCCCGAACCCCGTCTAAGTGTGTGCCCCTAGATTTAGATCCTGGTTCCGCCTCTGAATTCTTGAATTATCCAAACAGCCTGTTGCTCTGTTAATTAGCATGATTTGTTCATAAAGGATTATAAGTTTTGAAATGAAACTAACAAAATTTACCATGGAAAATTGAAATGCTCACCATATTTGTCATAGTTAGTGATGAGTTCCATCACAAGATCGTAGACATTAGCGTGGACAAATGTGGCTCCAGGGAGGTTCTCGTTCAGCTGAGTCAGCAAATCCTTCAAACGGGCATTGTACTGAAGGGCCAGCTTATTAGGCAATTCCACACACTGATTTTCACTTAATTGATTAATAGTCTTCTGATAAGGTATACACCCCAGGGGTCCCACATTCCCTATGAGAAATTTCCTTGCGTCTAGTTGGTAAAGTCTCTGTTATTAAACGGTCACAAAATCAGCAACGGACACTTAATTACACATGTATTTATATATCTGCTTAATTACAACGACACCCATGTGATTAGCATGTTTTTCACTTTAATCATAGTTTCAATCGTATCACTAATATTCATGTGGTAATGTTGTTCAATCGTTAGTAAATGTTGTGCAATCGTTAATAAATCCGTTAAATCTGACAAAGACAGAAGTCTGTATATATAGTAGGTTTTTTTTTTTCCTTGGTTTAATTATATATAAACTAGTGCATTTTTCAGTTCCACTTGTGTTCGCCGTTCTGTCATGTTATATTTAACACACTTACTAACGGTTGCAAAATTAGTCCAACAACCATAGGGGGCATTTGTGACATATATACCGATGCGTTTGAAACTACAAAGAGTAACTTATTGAGAGAGAGAGAGAGAGAGAGAGGTTTGAGCATAGTACTGTAAGTTGGCCTTTGAGATGATTGAGAACGTCATCAATGAAAGCATCTGGGGTTTCAGATATTCTAGCCCCAATTGAGAGGACTGGTAGGAGATAGTTGTTGAGAAAGTCATTAGAACCAACTGTGACTGAGAAAATTGACTTCTTCATAATGTAGTCTCTTGCCTTTGAAGCACCCAGTAATTTGTCAAACTGTTTCCTAGTAATGTTGAAATAATCAACCTGGATGTCCATTGAAAGCCTGTTAACCTGCCAAAACAAATGCCTCACCAGTAAATTAAAATGATCCCAATTAATTTTTTTTTTTTGGCTTAAATACATAATAAATCCCTGAAGTTCGCTCAATATATGTCTCATTTTAGTCTGTACAGTATCAATTGCATCAATTTGATCCCTGAAATTTTTAAATAGATCGATGGAGTATGGTCCAAATCATGTCCCAGCTTGTGAGTAAATTATGCCACATGTTCTCACAGAATTAGACATTTGGGCAACATTACTTCTATTTAAAAAAAAAAAAAAAAAAACTCAAGACTAAATTGATCTAATTGAAACTACAGGGACTAAATAAGACAATGACCAAACTTCTTCACGGCTATATTTTGCAATTAAGCTTTTTTTAAGATATCCAACATAAAAAGAACTATGTCACACAAGAAGTCAAGGACATTTCTATTCAGAAACTCCGATCCACAAAAATAAAAATGAAACATTAATAATGGGATGTTCGATATATAGGTAGTGGGAGCCTAATAATATGGTACATGCACTTAGTCCCGCTTTTGTTAATTTTTGGGAGGGTTATTTTGATACTTTTGGCACTTCTTTAGCCATAATTCATGTTATTTAAGGATGGCAAGCGATGTAAATGTTGAATCTCCTGTTTTTTTTTTTTGTTTTTTTTTTTTTTTAAATCTTGAGCATAGTGAAAATCTCAGAAACTCTATAGATGTAGACAGCTAGTTTTGAGTAAATCTTGTAAATATAGTTTTCTTGTGTGAAATTTTTTTTTTTCGTATGTGTTTTTGTATTAAGGATAAATCCAAAAAGTGTTTGCGTGTCTTAAGAATTTGAATATGCTTCGAATTCACAATTAGAAAATTTGTAGCTATGTGAAAGGTGGTGCTTAAAGCGGTTTTACTATCTTAAAAAGGTTTAAGAATGATCATGTTGCAGAATTATGATTAAAAAAAATATGTATATATATATATATTAAAAAAAAATCAGTTTTCTCAAAGAAGCATTCGAATTCTACAATGAAAAGATTAACGAATTGTGAATGTGCTCATTTAACTTCACTGAAAGGTCAACATGTCAAAATATAAGAAAAATGGTAAGTACACCGGATTTTATTATCCAATTTTGTTACTTGGCAACTTTGGAATTGCAATGTTAAACTGTGCCCTTTTAATTACTTTATAAGTAGAGAAGAATTTTCCTTTTCAACGTTGTTGGGTGACTTTTTTAGGTGTTTCTAGCATTACTCTAAATACAATAATGCACAACGTTATTTTTATTTTTTATTTTTATTTAATTATTTTCTGGGCATAATGCACACAACTTTATGATAACTTGGCTGAATTATTTTTTTTTCGGAAGATACATGCACACACACACCCCATATATCACCGTTACAGTGAATATTTTCTCCACCGTTAGGTGCTAATATGGATATAAAACAAAAAAATATGGTTATTTTAACTAAGGAATATGTAAATCTTGGAACAGAATGACAAATAATATCAACTTACAAATATTCTTCCAGTTGCATTCATAATTCCGCCACCACCGGATGCGTAATTCACTCCATACATTATAGCTTTTCCAGTTGAATTTGGTGACAGAAACGGAACTGCATAGTTTGGTTGTCCCAATTTCTCTCCTGACCAAAAAAAAATTTTTAATAATAATAAATAAATAAATAAATAAAACATACCCACAAATTAGATGCACAAACATAAAACACTTGTTTGGCAACCCTTACTCAATTAAACACATGGACAATATATATATATATACTTCATTATTTTTCCTTCGATACATTATGAACCTGTTTCAAAATATTATTAGTCCACCTATATACCACATATGTGTACTCACGAAGACAATCACACTTCAAAAACAATATGAAAAATATTTAAGTATTTTCCTAAACTAAAATATGCATGATATATATGCGTGTCTATATATATGTGTGTGTAGGTGCGTGTATATGTCTTACCGACAAGGTCTCCAATGGTTCTTTCATTCATGGGCGGAGGAAGAGCGGGGCAGGCGGGGCTGAGATTTTTTAAATTTTCACTTTTAGTATGTATCATTTTAGAAAAATTCAAATTTTATTTAGATTGGCTCCCCCAAAAGTAGAATGACTATTACATAACCCCCTAAAAATATTGACTAGGCTCAAAATAAGAGTTTAGATTTAGTATGTTGGCTTAATTGTAATCGAAGCACCAAAAAATTGAAATAAGATATATAACATATATGTTATATTGGCCAAATTGTAATCTAACGCATGCTAAATATTTAGACCAATAATCTTTCTTTTCACTTATTATCTGAACCCAGTCCAAAATATTTTACCAGCATTGCAAATTTTACAAATGAACACTTATTATCGAAAATAATGATAATCTACATGCAGCGGTGGATTTACGCATACACCCAAAAAATTTCGCCTCGGGGATATTGCTCGAATGTTCATGTAATTTTAGACCCTCTATACACGCCACCCCGAAGCCATTATACCTGGTTCTCCACTGCTTCCATTTGGTCCATCACTCCACTATGTGCCCCGCATATTTGTCAGGATAGATATATTATGCTGAAAAGTACCAATGTCTTTTCTCATGCATGATATGCATGTATGTCTATATATGTATCTACATATGTGTAGGTGTGTGTATATAAATATAAATATATATACATATCGAGGGTTGCTAACCTAAAACCATCATGTTGTAAGCTAACAACATACAATAATCTTTTTAGCGATGAAAAATAGGCTTTTAGCGACGAAATTTTTTGTCGCTAATTTTGCGACAAAAAATTTCGCCACTAAAAACCTATTTTTTGTCGCTAAAATCCTCAGGTTAGCAAATCCCCCATATGTATATATATATATATATGTGTGTGTGCACACGCGCGCCTTACCAACAAGGTCTCCAATGGTTCTTCCATTGGTGTACCGGCCTGTGGGATTTCCTCCAGAAGCTTTAAAATCAATCCCATTTGGCGGAATATTAGCTTTTGACAATGATGGAAGATAGTTGTTATTTCCTGCATCCACTAAAGAATCGCCAAAGATAAATGAAGCTCCTAAACCGTCCTCTGCTTTCCCATATGAGATCAAATTAATGATTACAAAGAAAAGCAAAGCCACAGTGTGAAATTTCATTTCCATCCTTAATTAATTTGATGAAAACTAGATCAACTAAAACTAGTGATAATTAACCTCTTTGTGACAAATATATATATATATATATATACACACATAGAATTTGTAACACCCTTTAGTCTGTAGAGAAGAAAAGAGAGGCCATGGATGGAAAACTTGTAGAGTGGTTTTTAATGGGAGTTGTAAATTTGGTTTGACTCAATTTTGGTAATGGAAAGGGCAATTTGATGGTGAATTTTCAAACGGTAGGTTATCAACATTAGTGCACTGTCGCAACATGCAATGGACTTGAGGGCATTGCTTTTCTGATAAGCTAAGTTATCTACCTTAAGTCAAAGTTAGAGTGACTTAATTTAAAATATTTTAGTGAAATATTGTATATAATGTTCTAGTGAGAACTCAAGGTGTTGTTTGGTTTAAGTAGTTGAAACGCTTAATTAACAAGATCCGATTACTTATATACATCAGCATTTTACCAACTCCCAGTGGTGGCCAGTGGGTTGGGCCAGCATTGGGCCGGGCCACCAGTCCATGATAAAGAGCCCATTTGGGTGACCTGAAATTTAAAAGTTAAGTTGATGAATTGCGGATTTCGAGAAAAAATATGTGATTATTTTATAAAATGGAAGTGTTTGGGTTAGTTTAAAATTTTAGCACTTAAACAAATCAATTGAAAAATTAAGCTTAAAATAAGCTAAAAAAAAGTAGCATATTTTTTTCAAACAATCACTTGATTCCACTTTAATTGTTATAGACAAAGATTCCTTTAAATAAGAACTTTAAATATTTACATGTCCTTTTTGGTCATTTTATACAAACAATCACTTTTTTTAGCTTGTTTTCCAAACACTCTTTTTTTTAAAAACAATCATTTATTATTGCAGCTAGCCTAAACAATAAATAACTTAATATTTCATCACTTAAAAAACAATTTCTTAATATTTCAACATTTAAAAAACCACCACTTAAACATTGTCTGATGGCCCAAAACCTGAACCGGCTTGACATTGGCCAAGAATAAGAAATGTTGGACCCTTAGTGAAATATTCAGGCCTGGCCCAACTTGATAAATTTTATCGGATCTTAAATCATAGCCCAGCCAGCTACAATTGCCTATATTTTCACCACAATAGTCTGCTAGGCCCAGCTTAACTCTTCATAGCCCTTGAAAATGTTAGGGCTCGTTTGGATTGGCCTTTTTTTTTTTTTTTAGACAGAAGCATAAGTAGAAGTAGAAGCTTTTAATCACAAGAATACCATGTAAATCGAAAAAAAAAAAAAATCATTGAAACTCAAATATACTCCCTGCGTCAAATTTGCACTCAGAGGGCCTGTGAAGAAAACGTGCATCAATCACAGAGAGTAGTGACACATGATTAGAGGACCGCCAACATTTCAATGGATACTATCCCACTCTCTTCTCCAACCTACATAATTTAACGTCCAAGGAGACCGAAAAGTTCTTGCTAGGTGCAAAAATAGGAATCGAAATTGCGAAATTCTTGAGTCATCTCAATCGGTTCACAAACCACACGTTTCTCTGTATCATCATGGCGTACTTCCACTCGTTTCATCCAAAACATGATTTTAGAGCTCTAAAGTGCTTCTTCAAAACTTATCCGAATAGACCAGTATATGTGCAGGGGCACTTTTACGCCACAACTGAAGTTTGAGAAGCATTCCAAACATGGCTTTAGAAGTCCACGGGACTTGATATCTTTTAACTGGCCATTGAAAACCCATTATCCATAATCTGGCACAATGAAGTGCGTAGCCCACACAGCCCTATCAAAAGCCCACCATCTAAAAGACAGCATTGCTTGGTCTTGGTCTTGGTCCAATCAAACCTTCAAGGATTGAGAATGATAAGTAGTACGAGTAGTAAAAACTAGAATTAATCGGATTAGCATGATGATTAAGCATTCATTTGGATTGAGAGAACTTGAGAGAAGAGAAGAGGAAGGGAACAATATTCTCTCTAGTTCTCTCGTTTGAATATTTAAGTTGGGAGAGAAGAGAACGTTAATGGAGAGAACGTGGGAAGAAAAAGAACCCAATTTTGATCCTCCAAATCGGAGAGACTGAGGAGAGAAGAGAAGAGAACCATAATAAAATATTAATAAAATGACCAATATATCATCAATGTTTAATCTGATTCTAAATTATTACTATTATTTAATAGAGGGTAAAAGAGTAAATTGATTTTAAATTATTTCTCTTCTCTTCTCTTATAAAAACTAAACAAACAAGAGAATCTTATGTTTCTCTTTTCTTCTCTTCTCTCCATCCAAATTAGCATTCTTTCTCTTTTTTTATCTTCTCTTCTTCTACTCTTCTCTTAATGAGGTTCTCTTCTCTTTTTTCTGATTCTCTCAATCCGAAAATAGTATAAAAGCAAAAGTTAAATAAAAATAAAAAAAAAAGAGAGTAAAATAAAATAAAAAATAAAAAAAAAAAAAAAAAAAGAAGAGAGAGCTACCAAAGCCAAAGGCGTGCTTCCAAAAAGAGACCCACCTTCTTCTCATCACTCTTAACTCAAGTTTGCTAATATCAACTTTAGCAAAGCCAGAGCATTGCCCTTTTTTTTTTTCTTTTTTTTTTTTTTTCCTTTCTATCCCCTTCTAAGGTATCATGAAAAGCATTTAAAGCATCGTGATTGGTGTAAGGTTAATTGGGTCTGAGTCCTTTCAAAAAACTATTGACTAATCAACTTTCATGCATACAAAAGAAAATAAACAACCTTCCGTTACTTTGAAATATGTTGTCTAATCTAAAACATATTTTTTGTAGTCTTGGCGTTGTTTGAAAAGTTCCACAAATGGCTTTATGGTTTCAAATTAACTGGTTCATCAAATAAAAGTGTTTTGTGTGAGCCATTTTCTTTGTGTGGATTCCATGTTTAAACCTAAAATCACTCGTCAAATTAATTCTTTGTAAAACCAAATTATATTTTCATAAGTAGTGGCGGATCCATCAATGGTCAAAAGGAAGCTTGAGTCCCCTCTAGATTTTAGAAAATTTGAGATATACCCTTGAAAAATAAAAAGTTTTACATTTAAGCCCCTCCAAAATTTAGAAAAAGATCCACTGTTGTGTTAGTATTTGAATTTTTATGTTGATTTTTATAGAATTAATTTATATAATCTACACAAAATTATGCATAAATAGACCCCCAAAAAATTGCATTGGGGGCAAACGCTCATAAACTCAACCTCTCTGAGTTGTAATTTTCAGGTTTCATCCATGTCAAGTCCCCCAACTTTGAATTTCTGTATCCGCCCCTATTCATAAGAACCATGTACAAATAAGAGTGAAATTGAATCTATTATCTTTTTATGCACTCTAAAACATGCACTCAGAAGTGAACTAATCTCTTACTCTCAAAAGAGAACGGCAAAAAAAAAAAGGTTAGGACAATGAGGGTAAACCCTTTTACAATAGAAATTGGACTCGGAACCTTGGCAGCCACATGGATGGTGTTGTTAGGTGGGCAGCCATGTGGCATTGACAAAACTATACATATATATATATATATATTGGCCTTTAAAAAAATACTAAAAAAATAACATTTGTGGTTATGACAGTACCATATAAATATTGCCCACACAGCAGCACCCATCCTTACAGCCTACGATCCTCAATCTTAGAAATTGGGACAACGGAAGTTGGAGAATTTTTGAACAAGAAAAGACACTAGATTTGCTTTTTATCTACAATAATGATATTTGATCAAAAATGGAAAAGTACATTAATTATGGCTTCACCTCCCAATCTCTATCATTTGAAAAGCAACAAATAAAATTTCGTGATAGTGCATGGCTTTTAGTTTTGGATGAGAAACCAGGAAAGAATTTTAACATGTATACATGCATATATCGTATGTGTGTATATACTGTTGGGAATTTAACACGCAGAATCAAATTCCCCCAAATAAACACACACACATGAACAGTAATTAAAGATGCACACCAAAGAAAAGACACACAGATTTCTACGTGGTTCGGCCAAACACCTGCCTACGTCCACACCTGAGAGATCCATCTTTTCACTATTGAGTAAAACATGATACAAAGTTACATGGATTAAATCCCATAACCCAAATACAAGACCCTTGTACTCTCCTCACTCAATAATCCAAAGAACCTGACATAATCACTGTAATACATAGAGAAATCACAGAGATAAAGAAATACCCATCCCTACCTCACATCCCTATAACGCTGTGAACACCCCTCACAGAAAACCCCAATGATTAATCTCTTTCACCCTAGACCATGCACCCCCATGAGGGGAGACCCCCAACTTGGTACACCAAGGTCTCTCCTAAATTCCTATACAACATCCATATATATAGAGTTTGAAACCCATTACTTATTGGACAAGTAATACAACTCTATCATAAAGGAAACCAAATCACAATAGGAATCTAACCAAATCACAATCCCTAAATTAATGGGATTATCCCACATGTGATACAACCCCAACAATCACCCCCTCTATCACTTGTGGGAAAACTGTCCAATCAATTTATCACACATAATCAGCACCCCCTCAACTTGAGTACCCACAAAGCTAACGACTTTGTAACCGTTTGCCATTGACCGTCTTCCGTACCAGCGTGCACACCCCGAATCAATATGGTCTCAACACCTCCGATTCGTCAAACCGCAGCCAATACATATGCAGCTGCCCCAAGTTAATTATAAGCATTAACTCCACTAGAGAAGAGCCTTAATCCCTCTTTTTCCCAAACAGGATTTTCCCTCACCATCGTCTGAATCGTGAACAAACCATCCACGCACTCACTTATATAAGAATTTTTCATCGAAGACTTGGGAGTACAACTCTACCAACCAGACGACACAAACCATCCACACTTCTCTCAACTTCCATGTGTGATTTCAGCAACAATATTAGATTCCTCCGCAACTTTGGGATCAATATCACACCACCCAAATAGCGAACATGCTCCAAAAATATCTGATCAACGTTCCTACGTGCAGTATCCTAACAATTACCTCTGTCGGATAATTGCGCCTGTGTCTGCCCCCGTATTCTTGGAACCCATCAAATTATTTTCTCCAGAAGCACATACTTACCGTATCTGGAATCCAACAACCCAAGAGAAATGGCCGTATGAGTGGAATGTGAGAACCTCTCCACCATACGCAACCTGCTACAATCACAGTAGCATCAAAATTATTTTTTGTCCCTAGATCCCAACCTGCTGCTATATATGTAGAATCTATCACCAAGAAAAATAATCTCAATTCATGCAGAATCTCTCAAAACTGCACCCACCGATGAATCTGCAGCGCCTGAAAACCATAGGAACCATTTCCGACCCGAATTCCAAGTAACATAGCTATTCACACTAACCACTTGAATTCTAACCAATCAAAAACATTAATTTTGTACACCTTACCACACCATATTACATCCCATGCCAAGTAACCCTTAACTTTAATTACACCAACATGAGAGGGCTGAGCCAAGTCATATGGCCACTGCCGCCGAGATTTCGTGTGCCGTAATGATGACATCGGACGTGTCCCACACACAGTCACGTTACTTCCACCGATTTGCCAATTCTTTTTTTTTTTCTTCATCCTGTGTTATCTTTTAACCACCGTGCTGCTAATCTCCACTGTCACTGTACGCCTCTGTCACCATGATCTGACAACCATAGCTCTGATACCAGTGTTGGGTGATCTTGGGCCTTCTCAACCCCAAAAGCTAACTTATGAGGTGAGGCTTTCCCTCACACTTATAAACTGACCACCAGTATTGTTGGGGTTTCCCACATTGATTGTGGAAGGAGCTGGTGGTCAGTTTATAAGTGTGAGGGAAAGCCTCACCTCATAAGCTAGCTTTTGGGGTTGAGAAGGCCCAAGACCACCCAACACTGGTATCAGAGCCCAGGTTACAACATCTCGGCCCAACAGCCACAAGGGAGAGACTGGTTGATGGTTTACCGACCAAAGGCCCAATGTGTCAGGGGGAGATTGTTGGGGTTTCCCACATTGATTGTGGAAGGGGCTGGTGGTCAGTTTATAAGTGTGAGGGAAAGCCTCACCTCATAAGCTAGCTTTTGGGGTTGAGAAGGCCCAAGACCACCCAACATATACATGAATATTGAAGGCCCAAAAAGAGGTGTTAGAGGTGTTATGTGCACTTGGTCCTCCTTAAATAAGACTATGATCAGGATTGGGAAAATGAAAAAAAAAAAAAAAAAAAAAAAGACAATCCAGTGTACGAGACTTCTCTCACAACAAGGTCTGAAAAAAGAAATGCTATACAACATCTTGTGATTGATCATTCAAGTTTATTTAGAAGCTGAGCAAATTATCCAATGTCGAACATGTTTAATTAAGATTATATAGCTTTCCAGAGGCCCTATAGCCCATATGGAGTGCCAGGGGTGGTCCCACCAAGGGACCTGGATCGGTCCAAGGCTTCTTTGGATTTTTGAAAATTGTATTTTCAGCTTACGAATTTTATAAGTTTTAGAAGTGGGTCACCTGAAATTTTAAAAATTACACTTTTAGCTTACAAATTTTATGAGTTTTAGAAATAGACCTCCTAAAATTTTAAAGACAACATATGATATTTAAGTTTCACTAAATAGACCTAGATTCTATCTTCAAACATCACAATTCAAAATTAAAAATCACATCTTTTTCCCCGAAATGGGGAGTAAATATAATTCTACATATTCTCTTCCTCTTTCAATATTTTTTGTCTCCTATATCAAGACCAAAAGAGACTCACTTTTCTTTTTTCTTAATTTTTTTATGGTTGTGAGTCTTGCGACATAAAACCAATTCTATACCCCGAAAAAAAATAAAAAATAAAAATAAAAATAAAAAACCACAATTCTACACATAATTATGTATAAGTACCTAAAAAATAAAAACTAAAAATAAAAAATAAAAAAACTGCCTCGAGGGCGTTGCCCCCGAATCCCAGACTCCCGTATAGACTAGGTCCTTCTGATTAAAATTCCTGGCTCTGCCCATGAGGTAGAGTGCAACAATGAATGATGTACCTAGTGCCTTCAATCACTTCTAATCTCATTTAATAATTATAAACAAACTCATAAACACATAGATAATAACACGTCGCGTTAGCTAGTCAGGGACAACTTAACAAAAACCTCAAATTTCATCGAATAATAAGCTAGTCAGCTGCTAAATGTCACCAACATTGAGCACCAAATATAAAACGGACGATGGCATCTAATTTTACCAAATCAAGACGCAAGTTTCGGTTACACTCTGTTTGGTTTGTGGATTTATTATAAAAAATGAAAAGAAAAAGGAAAAGAAAAACAAAAAGAAAAGAAATGGATGTGATCACAAAATTGAATTTACTTCTTAATTACCCTATAATTTGTTTTCCATATTATTTTTCTCACCATTTTCCTTATTAGCTAAAAAAAAAAAGAAAAGGAAAAAGTAGGTGTATTCCCTTCCTTTCTTGGCACTAACGAAATTCCTGAACCAAAAGAGCCCTAAAAAATAATTGAAATTTAGTGTTAAATCCCCACATTAGGAAAGGTTATTGGTTAAAGGATATAATGAAAACTTTTTTTTTTTTTGATAAAAAGTCCCTCAATCCAAGTCTATTGTTTAAAGTTAGTGAAATTTTACAACTCGCCGGAATTTTTTTCCAGTTTTATATGTTAGGGATCTTTTATTAAATATTTTCCTTATTAGACCTAATGCTTAAAACGTACTCTAAAATGGACTAAACCCTAATTATAAAAAAAAGAGAATATGAAAACTTCGAATTATTTTAATATTAGTGTTTCGTAGAGAGGTTTAGGATCTTGCCTAAACAATAGCAGTAAGAGAGTAATGACAAAAAAGACCAATTGAAAATCCAAGGAAAATTTGTCTGTTTTTTTTTTCCTCTTCCTTTTATTTTCTATAAAATATTGTAGTTGAACTTTCCAAGAAGTGGTGGCCATTAATTTGAAATGTTGCTCATTGGCAACTGTCATAACTCAAAATTTTAGTAAAGGTAAAATTGTCTTTTAAGTGTTTACGTGTGAGTCCGTATTTAATTGTACAGTATTTAAATTAATTGTTCGTATTTAAGTGCTTACGTGTAAGTTCGTATTTATTTATTTTTTTTAACTTAGAGCTAAACGGGTACATATTTTAATTTGGGTGTGTAACACTAGACCACACACACAGAGACATGCTTTATACCCCTTCAGGTCATTCAAAGGGCAAACCAAAACCAAAGCAAGCTAGTGGGCCCCACCTCCCCCCATATGGCCGGTCAACTCTCTCTCCTCCCCTCACTTTTCATTTTCTCTTTCTCTCTCTCTCTCTCTCTCTCTCTCTCTCTCTCTCTCTCTCTCTCTCTTGTCCTCCTTCTCTCTAGGATACATACACTATTTTTGTTTCATGGCTTCATCTTCCTAAAGCTTCCATTAGAGCACCAAAAAGAGATCTTGGTGGATTTTTCTATTTCACAAATGAGTTTTAGAATTTCAAGAGCTTCCTAGTGGTGTTCTCCAAATTCTTTTTCAAGCTCATCTCTAAGGTTTACCCAAATTTGCCTAGGGTTCAAGCTCCTCATCTACAACCTTAGAGAACTTTTGGGAGATTCTTGCTTTGGGAAGTATTGTTGGATCATCTTGGGCTTCATTCTTCCACCACTAGATTTAATTTTGGAGTTCTTTGATTTTCTCTACATTTTGGGTGTTATTCCATTTATTTTGGAAGGATCTCCTTGAGGCAGATGTCATTGTTTCTTTCAATGTGATTTTTATGGCTCAGGTGATTTGTGCTCATTAAAATGTTAGGAGGTTGATTTAGACACATGTGTTAGGTTTCCCCCAAAGTTGTAAATTTAGGGTTGTTTATATAATTTATGACTTGCATGTTTAAGTTGTGTTAATTGTGATTATGTGATGATAGATGTGATTAGGATGCTCCATTATATGTGTGAAAGTATGTTAGGACGTTAGTTCACAAATCCTTGTTAGGATTGTTAAATTATGAACTTTGATTTAACTCCTTGGTGTTCTTGATAATTTGTCCAACATGCTAGAATTATCCTATTATGCTTGATCATCCATAATGACATTTTCACATCACGTGCATTGAGGCCTAATCGGCGAGCATTTCACTGAGTACGACATAAATGATTTATTTTGCAAAAGAGAAAAACCCCATGTGAGGGAATTTTATTGAAGACATCCGGATGTGGGTTGTGATGTGAGACAAGAAGAATGACCCTTATAAACATTCAAACTCCAACTATATTCGATTAGCTCCCGGAAGTTGGTATGCTACACTCTATGTATGGGTGGCTCATAGTCCGATAATGAGAGGAGTGCACATATCATGCATAGCCCGTAAGGCTCATGTCATTTCATTTTAGCCTTGGTGGCGTTCATTGCACCTCATCTCATACTTAGTCATGGATAGCATATTGATTCGTCTCAATGTTTCCTATTGAGCCGTCGTGCTTAATGAATCTATAAAAACTTTTTTTCAGTTGACCTCGATAAAGGGAAGGGCCATATGTGATCCGACGTTTAGACGTCGTTATATTTTGAAGGTTAGGCCTTAACTTTGTAATTAGTAGCTTCCCATGTTTATTTGTCCTTGTAGGAGTTTGTAATAGTTTAATGCTTATAGAATTGTTGTATTATGCCGTTACAAAACTCCTTGAACTTAAGTTTCCACATTTTGTCATTAGGAAACCTTTATTGTAATTTGATGGGCGTATGTTAGCCCTTGCTTTTTCATACTTGTCAAACTTAATTGTATTAGGTAATTATGTTTCTGAGATCGTCGCGTCTCTCTTCTAACTCTTGTTGTATAAGCTCATTGTGTATTGGGAATCCTTGCCGGATTTATATCATGTTATCACTCCTTGTCGGAATTCTTATTATACTTCTAATCCTAGCTGGATTCATTAAACTTTACTTATTAAACTCCTTTCCGTCGACTTGTAGTTTATATTGTTAGAAACTCCTTTTGAATATTGTATAATGTTCACCCCAATCAAACTTTTTGTGCTTAATCCAACTTTTGTGGAGTGAACTCTCTGCCCATAGTTCACTCAATCGAACTTTTCTCTGCTTAATCCAACTTCTGTAGAGTGAATTCTCTGCCCATAGTTCGCTCAATCGAACATTTCTCTGCTTAATCCAACTCCTGTAGAGTGAATTCTCTGCCCAGAGTTTGCTCAATCGAACTTTCTCTGCTTGATCCAACTCTCATCAGAATACATAGATTAAAAGCATAAGTCCCCTATGCGATATCAATGTTTAAATGAGTATCCCTTCTTATATTATAATACCTCATTTTCAAAAAATTTAGCACTCAAACCTTTTCGTTGTATCCTTTGATCTTGAACTCTTTTGAATAATCTTGCAGACTTGGTTTTTGTAAGCTTTTATCTTCGTTTGACTCATTGACATGTAAGCCCATGTAATATCTGTAATTTTCTTTTCTTTAATAATATTAGTTTCTGAATTTTTGGCATTTGACTGGCTAACTTTATATTATTTTAATTGCGTAACGATATTGACGTGTCATAGTGTTAGTAATTAGACTGTAAGCACCGCACCGGCTCGATCGTAATAAGACTTAAACTAGTTCCGTACCTGTACCCGAACATTAGAAATAATACCCGATTGTACGTAAATCGAGACCAATACGTATATCGAGGAACTTGTACACGTAAATCGAGAAAGTGGCACGAAACCCAAGGTGGGCCCCACCATGGCCGGCCACATGGTGACACATGCAACACCCTAGACATATGTCGCTTGTATCCTTGCCACTTGTCTACATGTTGGACACTTGTCCATGCTTGCAACACGCTAACATATGCATGAAGACACCTAGCAACCACCTAGCCCTATTTATACATTCATACACACACACTACACCAGCTTGGACACTTATAATCTGCACTTAGAGAGAGAGAGAGAGAGGGAGAGAGAGAGAGAGATAGGATATGATAGATACATGGAGATAGAGAAGAAGAATTAGGAGGAAGTCTTCACCATTGAAGTTGAGTTCAAGCTTCCTAAAGCTCAAATTCAACTTTCAAGCTAAATTTCAAGCTTTGGTGAGTATTCTAACTCACTTTAGAACCTATATAGTATGTAGTAAATGTTTAGTACGTGTTTGATGTTGTATTTGAGGTTCTATGCAACATGCAAGTTAAATATTTAAATATGAGAAACAGAAACCTCGAGCAGAATGTAGTTTAGTAAAATGATTGTTTTAAGTAGCTCCGAAATCTGAATCAAGCTAGGTTTTTTTGTGGATAAAGCTAACTCATTTATCTACAAATAACTCCTCTATAACTCAGTCTGAAAATCACTTCCCATAGGTGAAATGTACATACAACACAGTACTTTAAATCTGAGAAACAGAAACCTCCAACAGAATGTAGTTTAGTAAAATGAGTGTTTTAAGCAGCTCCGAAATCTAAATCAAGCTAGCTTTTTTGTGGATAAAGCTAACTCATTTATCTACAAATAACTCTTCTATAGCTTAGTCTAGAAATCATTCCTTCATTGGTGAAATGCATGTACACCGCAGTGTTTTGAATCTGGAAAACAGAAACTTTCAGCAAAACATAGTTTAATAAAACAAACTTTTGGAGCAGCTCAAAAATAGGAATGAGGCTAGTTTTTTTTGTGAAGAAAGCTAACTCATTTATATACAAATAACTCTTCTAAAGCTTATTCTAAAAAGCGCTCCTTCATATGTAAAATGCACATGCAATATAGTACTATAAATATGGGACAGAGCAGTCCGAAAATATAGAAATGTCTAAGTAAAATAAATATTTTGAGTAGTTCAAAAATATAATTGAAGCTAGATTTTGTTGTACATAAAGATAATCCAATTATATACAATGTTCTAGTTTTGAGTTTGATCTACAAAGCAAATTATCATGCCCAAATAAATCATATCAATTCAGTCGACATAGTAAAATTAATTCCTGGCAGATTGTATAACTACTTGTATGATGTGTTTATTGATGATGCTTGCTTTCTGGTACCTGTGTGGTTATGGATATCTTGTGCTATCGCGTAGATGAGCATGTTAAGGCTTTTGTCTATATGGTTATTGATATCAAATCCATGTTATAGATCTATGAGCTACATTCTATGTTTTTCCGTTGTGGCGAATTTAGTGTATTGACCATTAAAAGTTCATACCCAAGCTTTTAGTATGTTGTACGGCACGATTATTGCATCGATAACAATTGGGTAAGTTTCCATCGTAAGTATATTATAACAAAATAGAATGACGGGTGTATAACATAACTTCGAAAGTATAAATGAAAGTAATTAACAAACTAAACTACGGAACGAGTGACGCGAATGCGGTCCAGGATACGTACGAACTAGTTGTACTTGATCAAGAGCAGCGTATGTCAAGGATAAGTGTTGGATAGGTAAACCAGGCCACGGGGGCCGGGAGGGTAAGAAAAGGGATCTGTTGTTGAGTTGTGAAGTGGTGACTCTTGAGTATCCTTTCGGTTCTTCGTGACGAAAGGGATACGGTTAAAATGTGACTATTATAAGTATCCTTTCAGTTCTTCGTGATGAAAGGGATACGCGTAACGCTTTCAGTTCTTCGTGACGAAGCGATGAATCTTTGAGTAAAGACTCCTTTCGGTTCTTCGTGAGGAAATGGATGTTCTTGTACTCCGCAACACTTTCGGTTCTTCGTGACAAAGCGGTGATTCTTTGAGTAAAGACTCCTTTCGGTTCTTCGTGAGGAAATGGATGTTCTTGTACTCCGTAACGCTTTCAGTTCTTCGTGACGAAGCGGTGATTCTTTGAGTAAAGACTCCTTTTGGTTCTTCGTGAGGAAATGGATGTTCTTGTACTCTATAATGCTTTCGGTTCTTCGTGACGAAGCGGTGATTCTTTGAGTAAAGACTCCTTTCGATTCTTCGTGAGGAAATGGATGTTCTTGTACTCCGTAACACTTTTGGTTCTTCGTGACGAAGTAGTGATTCTTTGAGTAAAGACTCCTTTTGGTTCTTCGTGAGGAAATGGACGTTCTTGTACTCCGTAACGCTTTGGGTTCTTCGTGACGAAGCGGTGATTCTTTGAGTAAAGACTCATTTCGGTTCTTCGTGAGAAAATGGATGTTCTTGCACTCCGTAACGCTTTCGGTCCTTCGTGACGAAGCAGTGATTCCTTAAGTGAAGACTCCTTTCGGTTCTTCATAACGAAATGGATGTTCTTGCACTCCTTAACACTTTGGTTCTTCGTGACGAAGTGGTTGATGAAAGATGTTTTGGTTGATGAAAGATGGTTTGGTTAGCAAGAGATACTTTAGGTTTGTAAATGACATCGGATGTTAGAAATGAATGGTAGTGGCATTAAAAATGTCTAGACGGGTCTCCTGAATTGTTTGTATTCCTATCGAATACGTAGTCGGGTACGCTAATAGTTATAATTCGACGGAGAGAATGTAAAGATCCTAAAAGACATGTTGAAAGGTAGTAAATGTATTCTTATTGTGTTTTACTATATACGTTCCATTTCATTTAGCTTACTCACTCAGCTTTCATAAGCTGACGACGTTCATGTCGTTGGACATTCCCATGTCCAGCTTATCCAGGTGAGGAGTACCTAGGTTATGAAGCTACGCAAGAAGGAAACATTGAAGAAGATTACACTAAAGATGACTATGATTATGCTAGTTAGAGAGAAGACTAGCAGTTATCCTCTGTAAAATGTTTTTGATTATAACCAGAAGACTTAGCATATATTTCGTAATAGTTTTGTAAGGCCAAGAGTCATAAGACTCTGATGTATTTACAATGATGTATTAACTAGCTAAGTACTTTGACTTCTCTTTGTAATATATTCCAGTAAGTAAATGATGGTGTTATCCTTTTATTATATCGTTTAGTTATTATTATTTGGTCATGGACAATTCGGCACTACAACCCGTTACGTGCCTTAGGGTCCAAGATGAAAATTTTAAATTTTTTTCCATATTTTGGCTACGCCGGGGCGTGACAGCCCATTTAGGATTTACGTATTAGTAAGTCATCTTTGTAGGAGTTCCCGTGGAATTCCAAATTCGCTTCCACGTTGTGCTTGACTTTAGTATTGTTTTCCCCTTCTTTCCTCCCATTCACGCGCTTCGATTTTTGGGGCGTGATAGATTGGTATCAAAGCTAACCGGGTTTGAATACCTAGGGGCTATGGGAGTTTAGTTTGGGCTTACTTACAAATTATTTTTACTACATTTACACTTCCATTATTTTCCTTAAAGTTTACTTTGAGTATTACGTTGCCTAGTGAGCATGCTAATATGATGAATACCTTTGGGACTATATGATTACATGTTAATTTTTCATGTTCTATGTGTTTACATTGGTCATGATAACATAATCTCGATTCGATAAGTGTTTGAATTAGATGTATAGTAGAATGTAATAATCTAATTCCTTGTTACCTCGTAGTTGTTTCTGCCTAGCTATGCCGTCGCGTGTTCGAGGCCGTGCTAGAGGCCGACTTCCTATCCATGCTAGAGGTCGTGCTAGGGGCCGTGGTGTACCGCAGGCCGAGGAGCCCAGTCTTCCTCATCTGCTTCTGCTCTAGCTCCTATACCTGAACCAGCTCCAAGAGTTCCTGATGGAGCTCAGTTCTTTCGCGAGATGGCCGCTGCCATGAGGGATTTCACCCAAGCTGCCCAAGAAGCAATAAATGATATACCACCTCCGGTAGCTCCTGTCGGCGTGGCTCCTGTAGTGCCTGTCGTTCAGGTGGAGTCGAGGGTACAATCGGCTATGAGAGAATTTGGTAGGAAGAATCCTCCAGTTTTCTCAAGAGATACGAATCCTGTTCAAGCGGAGCTTTGGTTAAAAAGGATTACTCGGATCTTTGAATATCTCGGAATTGTTGAAGATAATCTCCATATAGATGCTGCGGATCGAGCCCAAATTTGGTGGGAACTTGTTCTTACTACGCAAACTTTGGAGGGGATGTCATAGGACACTTTTACTCTGTTTTTCCTTGATAAGTACTTTCCAACAGTTGCTCGTAATGCCAAGAGAATCAAATTTCTAAATCTGTGTCAGGGTGAGATGTCTGTTATCGATTATGAGGCTCGTTTTGGGGACTTGGCTCATTTTGCACCCGATATCACCGCTGACGATAAGATTAAGGCTAGAACATTTGAGAATGGGCTTCGTCAGGGCCTTCACACGAAAGTTGTTGGATTTGAACTAAACTCTTATAGTAAAGTAGTTCAGAAAGCACTTGTGTTTGAGGAAGAGTATTTGAGTTCAAAGAAAGATAAAGAATTTTGGGCTCCATCAAAAGGTAATCAGTTGGGTTCATCAAGTGGGCACCAGTTCAAGAAGCAGAAGCAAGAGCATGTTCTTCAGCAGTCTACATATTCTTCTTCGATACCTATTCAGGCTCAGCCCGTTTCTCAGTTCCTGCCTCAGTCTCAGTCACATCAGTTTCAGTCTCGTGGTTCTCGTCGTTCTGGTCATTCCCGTGGAGGGAGTAACTTCGGCCCGAGAAATGTTATGGTTGTGGCGACCTGAATTACATATTGAGAGAGTGCCCTTTTACTCAGACAGCACCTCAGACAGTTGGGCCACCACAGGTTCACCCACCTTTTCTTGGACCTTATCAGCAGAATTATAGACCACCTCTTTTATCACCACTTTCAGCTCTTTCTGCGCAGAGCTTCAAGCCTAATGTTCCTAAAGGCTAGCACCATCATGTGGGACATCATGGAGGAGGATAGCAAGCTCCAAGGACACCTCCTACTGTGTTCAACCTTGTCACCGCCGCACCTTCCGTAGTTAACCCAGATGCTTCAGTTATTTGAGGTACGCTATTCGTGTTCAGTTCTAAAGCTTCTGTGCTTTTTGATACCGGCGCATCATGTTCATTTATATCGTCATCTTGTGTATCATCCTTGGATTTAGAAGTGAGCCATTTAGCTTCTACGCTTCTAGTTGATACTCCCGTTGGAGGTTTAGTTCCCTTGGATCGGGTGTGTCGTGGTTGTGAACTTGTTCTTGCTGACAGGAACATCATTTTTGATTTAATTGTTATTGACATGCTTAGTTTTGATGTAATTTTGCGTATGAATTGGTTGACTACCTACCGAGCTTTTATCGATTGTTTTCAGAGAATCACTTTTGCGTTACCATTCGGAGACCTCGGTCGTTTTGAGGGTGATCGCTTAGACTTCCCGATGCGTTCACTTCACATTTTGTGTAGGGGAAGAATCATAATGACTACTTTTCTAGTTTGTTTTTCGATGAAGATGAGCCAACCTTAATCGAATTCCCTCCAATTGTTAGTGAGTACTCTGATGTTTTTCCCGAGGACTTATTTGGTTTGCCACCTATCCGTGAGATTGAGTTCGCGATAGATCTAGTTCCTAGTACATCACCGATTTTAATTTCACCATATCGTATGGCACCCACTGAATTGAAAGAATTAACGACACAGTTAGGGGATTTACAACTTAAAGGTTTCATTCGTCCTAGTACTTCTCCTTGGGGAGCACCTGTCTTATTTGTAAAGAAGAAAGATGGATCACTCCGATTGTATATTGATTATCGTAAGCTAAACCATGTTACCATAAAGAACAAATATCCGCTTCCAAGAATTGATGATCTTTTTGTCCAACTTCGCGGTTCAACTTATTTTTCTAAGATTGACTTAAGATCGGGTTATCATCAGTTGCGAGTGATTCGTGGTGAGAAGTGCATGTTCATAGCGTATTTTATGGTCTGTTATGCATACTTTTATCCCCAAAGTCCCTACATTTAGGTTCATTCTAATAACAATGGTCTTTTTATTGTGTTAATGCTAAAATATATGTTTTTGCATTGTTTTATAGGTATTAGGATGTAAATCAATGATTGGAGCTAAAGAAAAGTGATTCTGGTGGATAGAACAACATAAGCAGCTGAGAAAATGCCAATTTTGACAATGAAGACTTCAGATTTGGAAGCTTTTCCCAGAGATATAAAATGTAGATCTTTGAGTTACGGTCGCGTGGCCACAAATGGGAGGTCAATCCGAGATCCGAGTGAAACGTTATGGTCATTCTCCCATCAGTACGCAGAGCTGTCAAAATCATAGAGTTCAAGCGATTGAAGAAGAGTTCGATCGATCGAACTTTATATTCACCCAAAAGTTGCGTAAACTCTGTGGGAACCCTATATATAACTCGTTTTGACACCAGACGAAGGGAGGACGCTCCAGAACGCAGAAAACAGCTGTTTAGGGTAGTTTTAGGGTTAGATTAGGAGTAGATTAGTTTAGTTTGATGTTTTCTTCCTCCTTTTCCATTGTAGATTCAAGATTCAACTTTATTTCAAGTTTGTTACAAGTTATATTCAGATTTATTCCAGGTTTTTCTGGTCCTTTTCTTTATTTGATTGTTTGTTAACTTAGTTGTTATGATTACTATGTTTTGTTATTTCTGCATTAGATTTACTATGTTTCCGTAGTTTAGACGTTGGGAATATGTGTTGAAACATTGATTCCCAACCTCTGTCATGCAATCTTTAGAAACCTTGGGCTCGATCGATCGAAGGTATTTCGATCGATCGAACCAGAGCCATAGTCAAGCGATCGAAGGCATTTCGATCGATTGAAGGATGATGCTGTCCGATCGATCGAGAGCGCTTCGATCGATCAAACTTGCTAATTCCTGAGATGATTCTTTTAAGTATTCCATGACTTTCTGTTTTAGAAATCTGTCATCAAATTGTCCCAATAAGCTCAGTTTGTCACAACAGTTTTTAGAACTTAAAGCCTTAAGGCCTTTTCTTTAATGACTTTTGAAAACCACTTTGAATGCTAACACCATTTAGAGTGCAAGTAATTACCATTGTTTTAAACCGTCTTCCATGTATTTTAAATCAATTGTGATGATGTAGTCCCGGTCATGAAAGGGCTATTGATTCTATATCTTTAGAAAAATACGGAATGCTGAAAAGGAATGAACTCCATAGAACGTTAATGAGTATGCATGGTAGGTGGTTAGGATCAATGTGAATTCACGTGTTTCCAACACCTTTAATTTATCTGTTTTAATTTATTATGTTTCTTTATACTTTAGTTTGTTATTTAGTTTAATTTAATTAATTAGGATTCGAAGAACCTCCACTTCTACATTCTTATTTTCTTTTCTTTTGCTTTAGGTTATAACTTAATAGACATTCCTCCTATTCCTTCCCTGTCGGATCGACCTGGACTTATCCAGTATTACTTGCACGATCACCTACACTTGGGTGTTGCACAAGAGCGCACAACTATTTAGTCGTGTCAAGTTTTTGGCGCCGTTGCCGGGGAAGGCAACTAGGTTAGGATTTTACTAAGTTTTTCCATTTTTCTTCTTTTACTTAAAAAAAAAATTCATTGGACTTTTTCTCTCACAAGAAAAAAAAAATTTCTTTTGTTTAAATATTTTGGGTAAACATGTCTTATCCATACTACCCTCCATACAACACAAATACCACGAATGGGTACACATTAGGTAATGAGAACTATACCCCGAGTTGGCAAGCACCCACATATGATGCACATTATCAACCTGAGTGCTACCAATCACCACAATGGGAAAACCATCGTGTTAGTCCCCCATGTTATCAAACATATCAAGAACCTCCACCTGGAGAGTTCTATCAATCGCAATGGGGATATAACCAAAATGATAGTGTAGGATATAGTAGTAGTTCCCACGATTACCAAATGCACCAAGACTTTCCTTCTGGGGAGTCTTGCACACAAACACAATGGGAAGGGGACTATTACCAACAACAATGGGGTGAAACTTCATATAGTCATAATGAGGAGAATAACCAAGTTGAGGATAATGGTATGTTAGAATTGCTTCTTAGTGAAATGAAAAGGCTAGAGAGTGCAATTGATAAATTAGGAGCTAGATATCAACAAGCATTTGATAGCCAACCTTTAGAAGACTATACCAGTCCTTCAACGCTACAACCTGAATTTCAAGACACTAACAATGGAATGGAATTAGAGGACAATGATGGGTTCATACCGAGTGAGGTTAACAACTCATTTGAGAAAGTGATAACCCAACAAGAACTCCAAAACCAAACCATTGAACATGAAGTTGTAGAACCATCTTCTCCTCAACATACAACCCCAGACATCAACTCCTTCACTGCCTGGATAAAACTGCACAATCTCTTTGTCCAGAACACCTCAATAGATGACATATATAGTGAGGAGAGTTACAAGGATGAGAATGAGGTTTTAAAAGATGACGAGAGTTTAGGTGATTGCACGCAATTAGGAAAGGAAGAGTCCCCTGTTGACTCTACCCCTACCTTTGAAAGTGACCCTAGAGAGGACATAATTGAAAAATCTAAATCTGATTTAGATTCTTGTGATATTCATGAACCCTCACCTCTTTCGACCGAAGAGGTGGTGTCACCAAGTTGCCCATCACCTATCGTTGCTATCAATCAAAGCTCTCGTCCTAAGCTTGAATGTTATGTGTACCCCATTCGTGAACAAACAGAATGTGTTGTGGAAGAGGATGGTAAGGATACTAGCACATGTTCTTCACAAAATTTTAACTTTCAAAATTCTTTGAGAGAAGACTTGGAAAATATTGGGCCCACTTTAGATGATCTTAAAATTCAACAAGAAGCTAGCAATCTTCTAGACTGCTTGACCTTCTTGAGTGATTATGACATTGAGGCCCAAATAGATAGCTTTATCCAAGTCCAGTCCAAAACCATGTGCATAGAACAGAAATTCAATTCCTATGATTATATCTCCATAGATTCTGTTCTAGGACAAGCGGAGGGTGGTGAAGCTTCATTAGAACATCACTTCGACCCTGCCCCTTTTATTGAACCATGGCCTCCCCCTGTTTTTAGTATTAAAATAGAGGCTGTTATAGGAAATACCAACACCAAAGATCGTTTCTTGCATATAATTCCTACAAAGTGTGGTATTCCTTTTATAACTGTCCCAAAAAAATTTGGAAGCCATAGGTTTTGCATCATCTCCTCTGACCTTGAGCCTGACATTAGTTGGGGGGAGTTGCATTTTTATGAGGATCCCAACATTCTTCTCACTGTTAAATTATTTTATTGGGAAGATCCTCAAAAATTTCGATTGTTAATCTATGATAAAAATCTTGATTAACCGAATTTATTTACTGAGTAGTTGTATCTATGTTTCCTTGTTGCAACTAATGATCTTGCTGGTAGCTTGAAAAAATTGGATATTAACGCTTCGAGGTAAAATCCTTCCTTCCCTCGCTTTACTTTACATGTCCATGTGCTTAGTTTAGAACATTGAGGACAATGTCTAGTTTTAGTTGGGGGGGAGTGAGTCATTGCATACCTCATATCTTTTTGTTGTACTTTAGTGTCATATACCTGCTTAGCAACATGTAACTCAGTAAATTAAAATCTGCAAAAATTTTAAATTTTTTTTTTTAAAGATAATAAAATGGTTCTTGTATTTCTCTCATAGTTAATGTAGTTAGTTATGATGCATTAGTGTTATTTTCTGTATGTTATTACTATGTAATACACTATGATAGTTTGTTTACTATCTTAGTTATAGTATATTTTATGCTTTTTAATCTTCAAACAACTTTGAGCACGTTGTGACAACCTTGTACTTAGCTAAAATGGATTAGTAAGCATAGCTTAGGTATCTTGAGAGACTGTAGTGGAGACTAATAACCCAAGTGAGCTTTTGAGCCATTCTTTTGTTTTTTAGGGTTTTTATAAAATTACTCTTACTTTTTGAAAAGCGTATTAATTTGTTGAAAGTCTCATTTTCTTCTTCATTTTGACTGATCACTAGAAGAGAACGTTCAGGATTTACCAACTTTAGAGCTCTTGAATTTACTGAAATGAATAATCCTATTAACTTAGAAGATGATTTAGGCCATCTTTTGACCATATATGGATAATATAGCCTTGGCCTACCTCCATGATATTCCTTTACTTCACCTCTTGAGCTTATCATATTTTCCTTGTCCTCACAATCCTAAAGTCTATACCTAACTCCAAATTAGGAGTTCAAGCCTCAGTTCTTTATTTAGGTGTGATTGGGATGTGTTGCATTGACAAGAAGTTTGGTTGTGTGTATAATAGAAAGTTGGCAAAGAAAAAATGATGAAAAAAATGAAAAAAAAAAGCATGAAAAAAAAAAGTGCCAATGGTTGTTACAAAAGAAAAAAAAATAATAAAAAGAAGAGTGTGAAAAAGAAAAGAAAAAAAAAGAAGAGAAGAAGAAAAGAGAGAGATTGGAGATGTGGGGGAAGTTTTAAAAAAATGTAGTAGACATTCCAATCACATCCTTTGACCCAATTGAATATCACGAATCTCTTTCTTCTTAATCGAATACCTCTTTTTCAAAGTCCTAATGATGCTAGGTAAATTGGATTTGAAGTTAAGGTAATGAGAGAGTTCTCCGCAGTATCTCGCTCTTCTAGTGAAAGGTATCCTTTCATGAGACTTTATGCACTAAAATGTCCGTTTTTCTATTTAGATATGAGAAGCATTAGATTCCATTTACAATTACTCTTTACAGCTTCCATATCATGAGTGATAATTATTACACCTAATTCAGAGTGATTTCATCTTAAGAGTGTAATCCCGGTGAGAGTTGAGTCAAAATGAACGTCTTGATAGTGTCTTAGGTTATGCAAGCTTTGAAATTAAAGTTTTGTATTTTGGTTGTCCATTCACACACACACTTGAAGATTAATAGGTATGGAACATTCTAATGACTTTGATAGTAGATTAACTGTAATGTGTGTGTTGCATGGCTATGGCATACTAGAGAGTTTCATGAGATTGTTGAGCTTAACTATATTGTTAATGAGAGGAAAATTCCTTGAAAACATTTAAATGAGAACCATTGCCTTAAACATGAATTTTGTGGGTAGATTCACTGCAAACCCTCACGAGACAACACTCGTCCACTAGGGGTAACCTAGAGGTTTAAAGCTTGTTGCATATGCTAAATGCAATCGCGATTCCTGCGAAAGTGTGTTAGGATTTTAATTTATTTTGTTTTCATTTTTAGAGTTAAATAAACACTGTTGTAGTTCGCTTCATTGCTAGGGACTAGCAACGAGCTAGTTGGGGGGTGTGATTCGTGGTAAGAAGTGCATGTTCATAGCGTATTTTATGGTCTGTTATGCATACTTTTATCCCCAAAGTCCCTACATTTAGGTTCATTCTAATAACAATGGTCTTTTTATTGTGTTAATGCTAAAATATATGTTTTTGCATTGTTTTATAGGTATTAGGATGTAAATCAATGATTGGAGCTAAAGAAAAGTGATTCTGGTGGATAGAACAACATAAGCAGCTGAGAAAATGCCAATTTTGACAATGAAGACTTCAGATTTGGAAGCTTTTCCCAGAGATATAAAATTTAGATCTTTGAGTTACGGTCGCGTGGCCACAAATGGGAGGTCAATCCGAGATCCGAGTGAAAAGTTATGGTCATTCTCCCATCAGTACGCAGAGTTGTCAAAATCATAGAGTTCAAG
Source organism: Hydrangea macrophylla (assembly GCA_033977485.1). Lineage (NCBI taxonomy): Eukaryota > Viridiplantae > Streptophyta > Magnoliopsida > Cornales > Hydrangeaceae > Hydrangea > Hydrangea macrophylla. The sequence continues at coordinate 98,372,476 of CM066984.1, forward strand.
CGATTGAAGAAGAGTTCGATCGATCGAACCTTCGATCGATCGAACTAAGCTCGATCGATCGAACTTTATATTCACCCAAAAGTTGCGTAAACTCTGTGGGAACCCTATATATAACTCGTTTTGACACCAGACGAAGGGAGGACGCTCCAGAACGCAGAAAACAGCAGTTTAGGGTAGTTTTAGGGTTAGATTAGGAGTAGATTAGTTTAGTTTGATGTTTTCTTCCTCCTTTTCCATTGTAGATTCAAGATTCAACTTTATTTCAAGTTTGTTACAAGTTATATTCAGATTTATTCCAGGTTTTTCTGGTCCTTTTCTTTATTTGATTGTTTGTTAACTTAGTTGTTATGATTACTATGTTTTGTTATTTCTGCATTAGATTTACTATGTTTCCGTAGTTTAGACGTTGGGAATATGTGTTGAAACATTGATTCCCAACCTCTGTCATGCAATCTTTAGAAACCTTGGGCTCGATCGATCGAAGGTATTTCGATCGATCGAACCAGAGCCATAGTCAAGCGATCGAAGGCATTTCGATCGATTGAAGGATGATGCTGTCCGATCGATCGAGAGCGCTTCGATCGATCAAACTTGCTAATTCCTGAGATGATTCTTTTAAGTATTCCATGACTTTCTGTTTTAGAAATCTGTCATCAAATTGTCCCAATAAGCTCAGTTTGTCACAACAGTTTTTAGAACTTAAAGCCTTAAGGCCTTTTCTTCAATGACTTTTGAAAACCACTTTGAATGCTAACACCATTTAGAGTGCAAGTAATTACCATTGTTTTAAACCGTCTTCCATGTATTTTAAATCAACTGTGATGATGTAGTCCCGGTCATGAAAGGGCTATTGATTCTATATCTTTAGAAAAATACGGAATGCTGAAAAGGAATGAACTCCATAGAACGTTAATGAGTATGCATGGTAGGTGGTTAGGATCAATGTGAATTCACGTGTTTCCAACACCTTTAATTTATCTGTTTTAATTTACTATGTTTCTTTATACTTTAGTTTGTTATTTAGTTTAATTTAATTAATTAGGATTTGCAGAACCTCCACTTCTACATTCTTATTTTCTTTTCTTTTGCTTTAGGTTATAACTTAGTAGACATTCCTCCTATTCCTTCCCTGTGGGATCGACCTGGACTTATCCAGTATTACTTGCACGATCACCTACACTTGGGTGTTGCACAAGAGCGCACAAATATTTAGTCGTGTCAAGTTTTTGGCGAGTCCGAGATTGTGACATTCCTAAGACCGCTTTCCGTTCACGTTATGGTCACTTCGAGTATCTTGTTATGCCATTTGGTTTGACCAATGCCACCGCCGCTTTCATGGATTTGATGAACCATATTTTTAGTCCATTCGTGGATAAATTTGTGATTGTATTTATTGATGACATCCTTATCTATTCGCCTTCTAGAGAAAAGCATGAAGAGCACCTTCGTATTGTGTTGGAAGTTTTGCGAGGTCACCGTTTGTATGCAAAATTTTCTAAGTGTGAATTTTGGTTACCAGAAGTGAAATTTCTTTGTCATGTTATTTCGGGTGATGGGGTATCCGTTGATCCTTCTAAGATTGAAGCTGTCATGGATTGGCGACCGCCAAAGAATGTATTTGAAGTCCTTAGTTTCTTGGGACTAGCGAGTTATTACCATTGCTTCGTTGAGGATTTTTCTCGTTTAGCTATGCCTATGACTAAGCTTACTAGGAAGGGAGTGAAGTTTAATTGGGACGATTCTTGTGAAGATGTTTTCCAATAGTTAAAAATTCGTTTGACTTCGGCACCTATCCTTGTTATTCCCGAGTGTGGATTGGGTTATACTGTTTATTGTGATGCTTCACTTGAAGGTTTGGGTTATGTTTTAATGCAAGAAGGTAAAGTTGTAGCCTATGGTTCAAGACAGTTGAAGCCGCATGAGAAAAATTATCCTACTCACGATTTAGAGCTTGCCGCCGTTGTATTTGCATTAAAAAGTTAGAGACATTACTTGTATGGTGAGAGATTCGAGGTATTTTCTGATCACAAGAGCCTCAAGTATAAATTCACTCAACGAGACCTTAACTTGAGACAACGTTGTTGGATGGAGTATTTAGAAGATTATGACTTTAACTTGCAATATCATCCGGGAAAGGCTAATGTCATGGCCGATGCCCTTAGTCGTAAACCACGTGGTACCTTGACTTATTTACATGTCCAAGAGTGGAAGATGTTTGAACACCTTGATGACTTTGAGGTTCGTTGCGCAGAAAATTCCGACTGAGCTACTTTGTTTACTTTGACCGCTCAACCGTCACTTTTGAATCGAATTTTGGAGGTACAAAAATCCGATGATGAGACCATGTCCTTGAAATCCCATATGCTTAATGGAGATTGGGAAAAGTGTTGGACTTTCGATGATGATAGAGGTTTGAGGTTCCGAAACTGAGTTTGAGGTTCCGAAATTGAGTTTTCGTTCCCGTAGCTTGTCGAGCGGATGTTTTGAAAAAGTTTCACCATTCCCATTTTGTTGTTCATCTGGGGGGTACAAAGATGTATCATGATTTATGTCGTCAGTATTGGTGGAAAGGTTTGTAAAGTGCAATTTTTGAGTTTGTGGCTAGTTGTTTAGTTTGTCAACAAGTAAAGTCCGAACATCAGAGACCCGCAAGTTTGTTACAACCTCTTTCTATTCCAGAGTGGAAGTGGGAGCATATCGCTATGGATTTTGTTACGACACTTCCTAGGACTTTGCGTAAGCACAAATCTATTTGGATCATCGTAGATCGTTTGACTAAATCTGCGCATTTCTTGTCGATTAAAATAACCGACACTGCAGATTCTCTTAGCCTGATCTACATTCGAGAGATTACTAGACTTCATGGCGTCCCAGTTTCGATTGTATCGGATCGTGATTCAAAATTTGTATCTCAATTTTGGCAGAGCTTGTAGAAAGCTTTGGGTACTCAGCTTCTTCTTAGCACATCGTTTCATCCTCAGACAGATGGGCAGTCCGAGCGTACTATTCAGATCTTAGAGGACGTGTTGAGAGCTAGTGTTATGGAACTTGGTGGTAATTGGGAAGATCATTTTCCTTTGGCCGAGTTCACTTACAATAACAGTTATCAGGCGAGTATTCAGATGGCACCATTCGAAGCATTGTATGGTCGTCCGTGTAGATCACCATTGTGTTGGGGTGATGTAGGTGAATCTATCATTCATGGTCCCGATATGGTTCGAGAGACTTCCGAAAAGATCAAAGTAATTAGGGAGAAATTGATTACAACTCAAAGTCGCCAGAAATCTTATGCCGACCGTCACCGTCGGCCATTGGAATTTGAAGTTGGTGATCGCGTGTTTCTAAAGGTTTCACCGCGTTGTGGGCTACAACATTTCGGACAAAGTAGGAAATTATCACCGCGATTTGTGGGACCATTTGAGATTCTTGAAAGGGGTAGTGAAGTTGCATATCGTTTAGCTCTTCCACCACAACTCTAGAGTGTTCACAATGTATTTCATGTTTCGATGCTTCATAGGTGCAACTCCGATCCACTCCGTCAGCATTACCCCGATCCATCACATGTCATAGATTGGACTGAGTTATCTCTTGGGGAAGACGCATCGTATGAAGAACAACCTATCTGCATTCTTGAGAAGAAAGACCGTGTGTTACGAGGTAGGATTATTCCGTTGGTAAGGATTCAGTGGAATCGTCACAGTGTTGCCGAGTTGTAATACCCCGTATTTTTAATAAATATTTAATGCAGAGAGATTCTATATACTTCATTTGACCATTCAAGAAATTTCATCTTCGATCGATCGAAGCTAGTTCGAGCGATCGAGACCCTTCAGTTCAAGCGATCGAACCCTTTTCGAGCGATCGAAACCCTACCGACATAAATTTAATACGTGGTCCCCACTTCAATCGATCAAACTTTTTTTCAATCGATCTAACTGACCGATCTGAGTTCGATCGATCGGGCATCCTTCGATCGATCGAGAATGTAAATATCAGAATACCAGTTTTGCGCAAATGCTGCCACCTGCACCCCCACCCTCTCTATATATACACTGCATTCGTGTATGTTATGTGTTTGCTGAACCTTGTGCTTAAGAGAGAGTTGAGAGTGTGTATGCTTGGGTATATATTATACACATACATCCATATCTATATATATATATACACACACCACATATATATATACTCAGCAGAGAAGAAGAAGAAGAAGAAGAAGAAGAAGAAGAACAAGAGGGAAGGAGACAGAGAGAGACAGAGACAAGGCAGAGGAGAAAGAGAGGCCGCCATTAAAGCTTCGGAGCTAAAGCTTACCCAAACGCACCTTAACGACTTTTTGTGAGTTCCAAACTCACTCGGTAACTTAGTTATGATGTTTTACATATTCTGGGCGTATTAATTATAACCCAAACACCCCCTAGCACATTCTGCACGTTCACTGGCAGAATCTGTAGAAGACGAAGTTCGACCGATCGAACTGAGTTCGAGCGATCGAACATCAGAGCCCCAATCGATCGAACTGAGTTCAATCAATCGAACATCCCTGAGTTCAATCGATCGAGAATACTTCAATCGATCGAGACTACCTTCACTTCGATCGATCGAGAAGACTTCAATCGATCGAACAGTACTTTCTTCGAGCGATCGAGATGACCTCAATCGATCGAACCGAGCAGAACATGAATGTATTCCTTTCAGTTTATAATTCATAATGCGTAGTTGTTTAATTGCTGTTCCATATTCCTATTATGCGATACTATGGATTACGGAGGCAATGGGATACGATAACGAGATTGAGATAACATGGTGAGTAACGTAGTCGGGTTCGGAACGCTAGTAATAGTACGACGCGATAACGTAGTAAGTTTGAGATGATAATATTGGGTAGTATTGGATAAGTGAGAAATGAGTCAGTAAGAGGATTTGTATGTTCAAAGTTGTGTGTGTCGAGCTGATGATTCGCTCAGGTTGAATCCGATAAGTGTATGTCAAGGATTTGATCAGGATCGTGAGAATTATGGGTGCACAGTACTCGCAAGAGTTCTTAAAAGCGGTGAACAGTAAGAGTTCTTAAAAGCGGTGAACAAGAGTAGATGTGGCACGCCCATGATTTGAATTACCAGAGCTGTGTATGTATCGTACTCGCAAGCGTTCTTAAAAGCGGTGAACAGTAAGAGTTCTTAAAAGCGGTGAACAAGAGTATGGGTATATCCATGGACCAGTCGTTATATGAGAACGATGTATGGGTGCTCGCAAGAGTTCTTAAAAGCGGTATAGCGGTGAACAAGAGCACTGATATGTTGTGCTGATATAATCAGTTCGAGATAGTCAGTTGGGATTTTCGTAGAATCAGTCTTAGAGTGGGAGTCGATAAGAATCGATTAATGATATGTCTGAATAAACGAGTGAGGAATATATTTAGTATCACTGTCATATATCGTTCATAATGGTAATTATGTCATTTCTATGAGACTGTGTTAGTTAGTGCTCACTCAGCTTTCAACAAGCTGACGGCCTTTATTGCCTGGACATTCCCCGTCCAGACTACCCTGTCCTTTACAATGCAGGTGACGGAACTCATGGCGATAACGATTACCCTGAAGGGAGTTACGTAGAGAATGGCCCCACTGATGCCAGTTATGCTGACGCCTATCCGTACGCTAGCTGAAGACCTGAAGATAGATAGTAGTTATATTACTACTTTTCCTTTTACTGTTGTACTTTGTAGTTAACGGGTACTTGGGCATATGTTGTCTCCAGACCTGTTGTGATCCTGTGGACCGTACTCTGATGTTTGTAATAGATAGAACCGTGTTTATATTTCAGTTGTTTTACTGTTCCTGTTTGGACTAGTACTGTGTGGTGTGGATTATCGGTGACTTTCACTTGTCATTCCCTATGGACCCATAAAGGAAATTTATTTTTCTCTATTTATGCTACTCCGGGGCGTGACAGGGTTTTTGGTATCAGAGCACCTGGTTATATTACGATTAGGTTCTGATATTGTCGTTCACTGATGGATTCCACACCATCTGGTTCTAGTATTTAAGATTTTTGAGATGAGATATGAGTATAAGATAAGTTCGTCTTCCTGACGATAGATAGTTTTCCTTTGCAGGATAGCATGGATCCAGAGTTTCATCAGTTTGTTACCGATGCTTATGGAGGACACGTGATCCCTGGGGATACCGTGGAGCCAGCTGACCCGGAGTTTTATCGTGAGCGTGTGTGCCAGATAGCTAGTAGACATTTGGAGGAGGACATGTGGAGAGCACTTTATGTGACAGAGAGGACTCACCCGACACAGATGCGTATGGATGCTTACCATACTGCGAGGATTGGTAGAGACATTTGCCAGGAGATATTACGGTTAGTTCAGAGTAAGCCTGAGATGGATGAGATTGAGTTGAGAGCTATTGTAGCCGGTCCACCAGAGCCTGTAGTTGCACCAGTGCCAGCAACACCACCACCATCGCCGGTACCCGATGTACCAGTTCCAGAGCCTGAGCCGATTCAGGAGGATGAGGACCTGGAGCTTGAGGATGAGCATGCCGATGAGGACATAGATGGAGACGGAGAGGAGGAACCGATAGACGACGAGAACCCAGTAGAGGATGAGCATGCAGACGATGCAGATGATGATGAGCCTGAGGATGACCCCGAGGAGCCAGAGTTCGAGCCAGAGGATCCAGTACCAGACCCAGAGGCTGTTGAGGCAGACATAGTAGTAGATGAGGATGCGCCCGATGAGGAGATAGTTGTGCCAGAGGCACCAGTTGTGCTTCAGATACCAGCTGGACCCATTATGCATATGGCAGCTATGGCCGATATGGCAGTAGGATGGATAGCTCAGATGGTCGCACAGCCAGCAGATTTTGTTATGGGAGAGGCAGCCATAGCGGGAGCTCTTGATATAGCCGATGGATTCGCCGCAGTAGCAGTCGATGTCGCCAACCAGGCGATAGCAGACGGTATAGAGGATGATGATGCAGAGATAGTAGAGGATTGGGATATAGGAGTTGTAGTCGGAGATCTTGCTGCTCCAGTTGAGGATGATCCACTCGAGGAGATGGAGATTGATTCAGAGGATGAGGTACCACCAGCAGGATCAGACACTGACGACTTTTGAGTCAGGACCTGCAGGGCTTAGTTTTTGATTTTTATCAGGACATGTTGTCCACTAGATTTTTGGGAGCTTGAGAGATAGCTATTTGACCATAGCTTTGTATAGACAGTAGTAGTTGACCTTAGTACTGTTTTAGCCTTGTCCCACGTGGTACATAGTATGGTTACTGTGTACTCCATGGTACATCTTTTGATATCTATATATATACGAGCAGTACTTTTGATATTGATTGTTGGTTGTTTGATGTGTTGTTTTGTAGAACTGTTAGTTCTTGTTACTTCGCGTTCTATCTTGGTTTCGTTTCTACGAGAAGACTTTCAGCTGATCAATATGTCTCTTGTAGGCGATACTCGTTATCATCATGGTAGGACCCTTGAGAAATCACCAAGCACGTAATGGAGCACCTATTCCGGAAGGGATGGATCCGACGGGAATTTTCGAAGCTTTCATGCAGAGGATGGAGCATGTGGGGGATACTTATAATCATTCCACCCACCAGAGACCTTTTGCACCCCCGTCACCAAGACAGACTGGAGATAAGTTGTTAGCAAATTTTCGTGGGTTACGTCCAGAGAAGTTCGATGGACTAACAGAACCATGGAAAGCGGAACAATGGATAAGAGAAATGGAGTTGATATTTGAAGCATTGGAATGCAGCGAACAAGAGAAGCGTCGCCTTGCTACATTTCAGCTCACTTATGCCGCCGCAGATTGGTGGGAAGCCGAGCGAGCCACTATTGGGATCGATGCTGCTAAAGCTATGCCATGGGAGACATTCAAAGGACGATTTTTGGAGAAGTATTTCCCAGAGGATGAGAGAGATCAACAGGAAAGGAACTTTCTCAATTTGGTACAAGGAGGATGGAATGTCAGGGAATATACAACACAGTTTGAGCGTCTATCCAGATTTGCTCAGCATATGATAGACATGCCACAGAAGAAGGTGAAGAGATTTCACCAAGGATTGAATCCCCATCTCAGACATATGATGATTGGTCATCTGAATCAATCCTTTGAAGAGATTGTCAGATTTGCTGCAGGATTAGAGAAGGATGCTTATCCAGCACAACAACCACAGATGAATCGACCTCAGTCATCTAGAAGTTTTCAACAGAGGAATTTCCATAACTTGCCACCAAGGAATACTCAAGGTTGGAGACCTCAGAGTAATTTCCAAGGGAATAAGAGAACCTGGGAAGGAACCAGAAAGCCACAGCAGAGCTATACCCGACCCCAGCAATATCGCCAGCAAGGATCACAGCCGCAGGCACTACTGACAGCACCGCCAAGCAATAGTGGAGGATGTTTTAATTGCGGAAAGCCAGGGCATGTTGCCAGATTCTGTACAGCCCCTAGAGTTAACCGCAGAATGGATATTGTCTGTCGGAATTGCAACAAGCCGGGACATCTAAGCAAGGATTGTCGTGCACCACAAGGAGGATACTATGGAGCATCGATTCAAGGGATACAAGGACCTCCAGATCAGACAAGGATAAATGCTATCATTCCAGGAGAAACAGGCTTTAACGCTGATGAGCAGCAACATTTGGAAGGTACGCTTGTACTCTTTCATAGTCCAGTTAAAGTTTTATTTGATACTAGAGCCGCACATTCATTTATTGCTGTTAAGATTGTGCGTCAATTGGGTTTAGAACCCCAGACACTTGAGTCAACACTGAATGCTGTGTCACCTTTGGGAGTGACTGTTAAGTTGAGTAAAGTGTGTAAAGATTGCCCATTGACTTTGGGAGATAGGAATCTTCCAGCAGACTTGGTAGTTCTGTCAATGTCCGAGTTCGACATTATCCTAGGAATGGATTGGTTGACTAAGTATAGTGCTAATTTGGATTGCCCTACTAAGACGATTGTATTTCCGAGACAAGGAAGGCCGACGGTTAGATTTCAGTGTCAGCCGACGAGCGACATGTTTCTTACGAGTAGTTTGGCTACGATTGGGAGTACAAGTACAGAACTCACGATGGATCAGATTCCTAGTGTGCAAGATTTTCAGGATGTATTTCAGGATATTAAAGGACTTCCACCGAAAAGAGAAATAGACTTCTGTGTGGAATTAGTACCTGGTACATTGCCTATTTCTAAGACTCCGTATAGGATGGCACCAACTGAGATGTTAGAACTAAAGAAGCAAGTTCAGGAACTTGAAGACTTAGGTTTCGTTCGCCCGAGTACGTCACCTTGGGGAGCACCAGTTCTGTTTGTAAAGAAGAAGGACGGAACACTTCGACTCTGTATAGACTACAGGGAGTTGAACAAGGTTACGATCAAGAATAGATATCCACTACCTCGGATAGATGACCTATTCGACCAGTTACAAGGATCGAGAATCTTTTCCAAGATCGATTTACGTTCTGGATATCACCAATTGTTAGTTCGACCAGAGGATGTATTGAAGACTGCATTCAGGACAAGATACGGGCATTATGAGTTTCTAGTTATGCCTTTTGGATTGACGAATGCGCCAGCGGTATTTATGGACTTAATGAATAGAGTATTCAGACCATATCTGGATCAATTCATTATAGTGTTCATTGATGATATACTGATCTACTCAAAGACGGAAGAAGATCACGAGGAGCATTTACAGATTGCCTTGCAGACACTTCGAGATAGCAAGTTGTATGGAAAATTCAGCAAGTGTGAGTTTTGGCTACGGGAAGTCAAATTCTTGGGACATGTTATATCTCAGAAAGGTATTTCTGTGGACTCATCTAAGATTGATGCAGTCTTAAGCTGGAATAGACCGACCAATGCGACAGAGGTCAGAAGTTTTCTTGGATTAGCAGGATATTACAGAAGATTTGTAGAAGGATTTTCCAAGGTAGCAGGACCTTTGACGAATTTAACAAGGAAGAAGATAAAGTATGAATGGACGGACAAGCATGAGGGTGCATTTCAGGAATTAAAAGAGAAATTGACTTCTGCACCGGTACTTGCGATACCTAAGAGTGGAGAAAGATATGTGATCTACAGTGACGCATCGCACTAGGGATTGGGTTGTGTGCTCATGCAAAACGGGAATGTTATCGCGTATGGATCAAGACAATTGAAGGTACACGAGAAGAATTATCCGACGCATGACCTGGAATTGGCAGCAATAGTGTTTGCCTTGAAGACTTGGAGACACTATCTCTATGGAGAAAAGTTCGATCTGTTTTCCGATCATAAGAGCTTGAAGTATTTGTTCTCTCAAAAGGAGTTGAACATGCGACAACGAAGATGGATGGAGTTACTCAAGGACTATGACTTTTCATTGCAATACCATCCAGGTAAAGCAAATGTCGTAGCAGATGCTTTGAGCCGTAAACCTCGATTAGTGATCGCTGCATTGCTAATTCGGGAATGGAGAGCATTGGAAGTGTTAGCTGAATTCGAACTTCAGCCAGTGAAACCAATGGAAAGACAACATTTTGGATGTCTGATGGTACAACCAACTTTGATCAGCCGTATCATAGAAGCTCAACAGACAGCAGAGGATTTAAAGTTATGGTTCACCAAGATGACAGCAAAAGAACCTGAGATCTGGAGTGTTAGTACAGATGGAGCTTTACGATGTAAAGGTAGACTCTGTGTACCTGACAAAGAAAATCTCCGGAAGGACATATTGGATGAAGCTCATAAATCACGGATGACGATTCATCCTGGAGGTACAAAGATGTACAAGGGCTTGAAGAGAAATTTTTGGTGGGAAGGAATGAAGCGAGAAGTGGCTGAATATGTTTCTCAGTGTCTTACTTGTAAACAAGTAAAGGCAGAACATCAGAAACCACCTGGACTTCTACAGCCGTTACCAATTCCTCAATGGAAATGGGAACACATCACCATGGATTTTGTGGTAGGATTGACAAAGTCACAGCAGAACCACGATGCTATTTGGGTAATTATGGATCGACTTACAAAGACGGCACATTTTATCGCCTACAGTATGACGTATCCAGTGGAACGATTGAGCCGAATGTATCTGCAACACATAGTACGGTTACACGGAGTACCTGTTTCTATTGTATCAGATCGAGATTCGCGCTTTACTGCAGAATTTTGGAAGAGTCTCCAGACAGCAATGGGAACAACTTTGAACTTGAGTTCAGCTTTTCATCCACAGACCGATGGACAGACGGAGAGAGTTAATCAAGTAATGGAGGACATGTTACGTGCTTGTGTTATTGATTTTGAGAATTCTTGGGAGACACACTTACCTTTGATAGAATTCGCTTACAACAACAGTTATCATTCGAGCATAGGAATGGCGCCGTTTGAAGCTTTGTACGGAAGACCTTGCCGATCACCGTTATGTTGGACTGAAGTCGGAGATACTCAACTTCTTGGGCCAGAGATGATACGAGAAACCAATGAGAAGATTCAGATTGTACGTGAGAAGATGAAGACAGCTCAGACCCGACACAAGAGTTATGCTGACAAGCGACGCAAAGATTTAGAACTTGCCGTTGGAGATCATGTGCTACTCAAAGTTTCACCTGTTCGAGGCATCGTCAGATTTGGTCAGAAGAAAGGCAAATTATCGCCACGATTCATCGGACCGTTCGAGATTCTAGAGCGTGTGGGAAAAGTTGCTTATCGTCTTGCGCTGCCACCGAAGATGTCAGGAGTGCACAACGTTTTCCACATCAGTATGCTGAGGAAATGTATTCATAACCCAGCGCATGAAATCAACTTCGAGGATATTGAAGTCAACGACAATGTTACGTTCAACGAAGGACCAGTTCGCATTTTAGATCGTGGAGTCAAGAAGCTCAGGAATAAGGAGATTCCATTAGTCAAGATTCAGTGGAAGCATCATGATGAAGGAGAAGCTTCATGGGAACTAGAGTCAGAAATGCGTGAGAAATTTCCGTTTTTATTTTAACTCTGTATGTTTCTGATTTCGAGGACGAAATCTTTTGTTGAGTGGTGGATGATGTAATACCCCGTATTTTTAATAAATATTTAATGCAGAGAGATTCTATATACTTCATTTGACCATTCAAGAAATTTCATCTTCGATCGATCGAAGCTAGTTCGAGCGATCGAGACCCTTCAGTTCAAGCGATCGAACCCTTTTCGAGCGATCGAAACCCTACCGACATAAATTTAATACGTGGTCCCCACTTCAATCGATCAAACTTTTTTTCAATCGATCTAACTGACCGATCTGAGTTCGATCGATCGGGCATCCTTCGATCGATCGAGAATGTAAATATCAGAATACCAGTTTTGCGCAAATGCTGCCACCTGCACCCCCACCCTCTCTATATATACACTGCATTCGTGTATGTTATGTGTTTGCTGAACCTTGTGCTTAAGAGAGAGTTGAGAGTGTGTATGCTTGGGTATATATTATACACATACATCCATATCTATATATATATATATATACACACACCACATATATATATACTCAGCAGAGAAGAAGAAGAAGAAGAAGAAGAAGAAGAACAAGAGGGAAGGAGACAGAGAGAGACAGAGACAAGGCAGAGGAGAAAGAGAGGCCGCCATTAAAGCTTCGGAGCTAAAGCTTACCCAAACGCACCTTAACGACTTTTTGTGAGTTCCAAACTCACTCGGTAACTTAGTTATGATGTTTTACATATTCTGGGCGTATTAATTATAACCCAAACACCCCCTAGCACATTCTGCACGTTCACTGGCAGAATCTGTAGAAGACGAAGTTCGACCGATCGAACTGAGTTCGAGCGATCGAACATCAGAGCCCCAATCGATCGAACTGAGTTCAATCAATCGAACATCCCTGAGTTCAATCGATCGAGAATACTTCAATCGATCGAGACTACCTTCACTTCGATCGATCGAGAAGACTTCAATCGATCGAACAGTACTTTCTTCGAGCGATCGAGATGACCTCAATCGATCGAACCGAGCAGAACATGAATGTATTCCTTTCAGTTTATAATTCATAATGCGTAGTTGTTTAATTGCTGTTCCATATTCCTATTATGCGATACTATGGATTACGGAGGTAATGGGATACGATAACGAGATTGAGATAACATGGTGAGTAACGTAGTCGGGTTCGGAACGCTAGTAATAGTACGACGCGATAACGTAGTAAGTTTGAGATGATAATATTGGGTAGTATTGGATAAGTGAGAAATGAGTCAGTAAGAGGATTTGTATGTTCAAAGTTGTGTGTGTCGAGCTGATGATTCGCTCAGGTTGAATCCGATAAGTGTATGTCAAGGATTTGATCAGGATCGTGAGAATTATGGGTGCACAGTACTCGTAAGAGTTCTTAAAAGCGGTGAACAGTAAGAGTTCTTAAAAGCGGTGAACAAGAGTAGATGTGGCACGCCCATGATTTGAATTACCAGAGCTGTGTATGTATCGTACTCGCAAGCGTTCTTAAAAGCGGTGAACAGTAAGAGTTCTTAAAAGCGGTGAACAAGAGTATGGGTATATCCATGGACCAGTCGTTATATGAGAACGATGTATGGGTGCTCGCAAGAGTTCTTAAAAGCGGTATAGCGGTGAACAAGAGCACTGATATGTTGTGCTGATATAATCAGTTCGAGATAGTCAGTTGGGATTTTCGTAGAATCAGTCTTAGAGTGGGAGTCGATAAGAATCGATTAATGATATGTCTGAATAAACGAGTGAGGAATATATTTAGTATCACTGTCATATATCGTTCATAATGGTAATTATGTCATTTCTATGAGACTGTGTTAGTTAGTGCTCACTCAGCTTTCAACAAGCTGATGGCCTTTATTGCCTGGACATTCCCCGTCCAGACTACCCTGTCCTTTACAATGCAGGTGACGGAACTCATGGCGATAACGATTACCCTGAAGGGAGTTACGTAGAGAATGGCCCCACTGATGCCAGTTATGCTGACGCCTATCCGTACGCTAGCTGAAGACCTGAAGATAGATAGTAGTTATATTACTACTTTTCCTTTTACTGTTGTACTTTGTAGTTAACGGGTACTTGGGCATATGTTGTCTCCAGACCTGTTGTGATCCTGTGGACCGTACTCTGATGTTTGTAATAGATAGAACCGTGTTTATATTTCAGTTGTTTTACTGTTCCTGTTTGGACTAGTACTGTGTGGTGTGGATTATCGGTGACTTTCACTTGTCATTCCCTATGGACCCATAAAGGAAATTTATTTTTCTCTATTTATGCTACTCCGGGGCGTGACACGAGTTGACTTAGGAAGATGAGAATGAAGCTAGAAAGAGCTACCCTTACCTTTTACCCGAGTAGAGTAAGTTTCTTTTATCTGATAATATTAGTTAGACAAGGTGTGAGCAAGCCGTTGCTCCCTTTTCCGTTTATTGCTCTGAATTCCGGGACGGAATTCTTTTAAGGGGGTAGATTATCATAACTCAAAATTTTAGTAAGGGTAAAATTGTCTTTTAAGTGCTTACGTGCGAGTCCGTATTTAATTGTGCAGTATTTCAATTTATTTCAACATGTGTTACTGTAATTTTTTTTTTAACTTAAAGCTAAATGGGTACATGTTTTAATTTGGGTGTAACACTAGACCACACTCACACACACATGCTTTATACCCCCTTCAAGTCATTCAAAGGGCAAACCAAAACCAAAGCAAGCTAGTGGCCCCCACCTCCCCCCATATGGCCGGCCAACTCTCTCTCCTCCCCTCACTTTTCATTTTTTTTTCTTTCTTTCTCTCTCTCTCTCTCTCTCTCTCTTTCTCTCTCTCTCTTTTTCTCCTCCTTCTCTCTAGGATACATACACCATTTTTGTTCCATGGCTTCATCTTCCTAAAGTTTCCATTAGAGCACCAAAAAGAGATCTTGGTGGATTTTCCTATTTTACAAATGAGTTTTAGAATTTCAAGAGCTTCCTAGTGGTGTTCTCCAAATTCTTTTTCAAGCTCATCTCCAAGGTTTATCCAAATTTGCCTAGGGTTCAAGCTCCTCATCTACAACCTTAGAGAACTTTTGGGAGATTCTTGCTTTGGGAAGTATTGTTGGATCATCTTGGGCATCATTCTTCTACCACTAGATTTCATTTTGGAGTTCTTTGATTTTCTCTACATTTTGGGTGTTAGTTCATTTATTTTGGAAGGATCTCCTTGAGGTAGATGTCATTGTTTCTTTCAATATGATTTTTATGGCTAAGGTGATTTGTGCTCATTAAAATGTTAGGAGGATGATTTAGACACATGTGTTAGGTTTACCCCAAAGTTGTAAATTTAGGGTTGTTTATCTAATTTATGACTTTCATGTTTAAGTTGTGCTAATTGTAATTATGTGATGATAGATGTGATTATGATGCTCCCTTCTATGTGTGAAAATATGTTAGGACGTTAGTTCAGAAATCCTTGTTAGGATTGTTAAATTATGAACTTTGATTTAACTCCTTGGTATTCTTGATAATTTATCCAACATGCTAGAATTATCCTTTTATGGTAGATCATCCATAATGACATTTTCACATCACGTGCATTGAGGCCTAATCGGCGAGCATTACACTGAGCATGACATAAATGATTTGTTTTGCAAAAGAGAAAAATCCCATGTGAGGGAATTTTATTGAAGAAATCCGGATGTGGATTGTGATATGAGACAGGGAGAATGACCCTTATAAACATTCAAACTCCAACTATATTCGGTTAGCTCCCGGAAGTTAGTATGCTACACTCTATGTATGGGTGGCTCATAATCCGGTAATGAAGGAGTGCACATATCATGCATAGCCCGTGAGGCTCTTGTCATTTCATTTTAGCCTTGGTGGCGTTTCATTGCACCTCATCTCATACTTAGTCATGGATAGCATATTGATTCGTCTCAATGTTTCCTACTGAGCCGTCGTGCTTAATGAAACTATAAAACCTTTTTTTTTTCAAGTGACCTCGATAAAGGGAAGGGCCATATGTGATCTAACGTTTAGACGTCGTTATATTTTGAAGGCTAGGCCTTCACTTTGTAATTAGTAGCTTCCCATGTTTATTTGTCCTTGTAGGAGTTTGTAATAGTTTAATGCTTATAGAATTGTTGTATTATGCCGTTACAAAACTCCTTGAACTTAAGTTTCTATATTTTATCACCGGAAAGCCTTTATTGTAATTTGATGGGCGTGTGTTAGCCCTTGCTTTTTCATACTTGTCAAACTTAATTGTATTAGGTAATTATGTTTCTGAGATCGTCGCGTCTCTCTTCAGACTCTTGTTGTATAAGCTCGTTGTGTATTGGGAATCCTTGCCGGATTTATATCATGTTATCACTCCTTGTCGGAATTCTTGTTATACTTCTAATCCTAGCCGGATTCGTTAAACTTTACTTATTAAACTCCTTTCCGTCGACTTGTCATTTATATGGTTCTTGTTAGAAACTCCTTTTGAATATTGTATAGTTTTCACCCCAATCGAACTTTTTGTGCTTAATCCAACTTTTGTGGAGTGAACTCTCTGCCCATAGTTCGCTCAATCGAACTTTTCTTTGCTTGATCCAACTTCTGTAGAGTGAATTCTCTGCCCATAGTTCGCTCAATCGAACTTTTCTCTGCTTAATCCAACTTCTGTAGAGTGAATTCTCTGCCCATAGTTCGCTCAATCGAACTTTTCTCTACTTAATCCAACTCCTGTAGAGTGAATTCTTTCCCCAGAGTTCGCTCAATCGAACTTTCTCTGCTTGATCCAATTCTCATCAGAATACATAGATTAAAAGCATAAGTCCCCTATGTGATATCAATGTTTAAATGAGTATCCCTTCTTATATTATAATACCTCATTTTCAAAATATTTAGCACTCAAACCTTTTCGTTGTATCCTTTGATCTTGAACTCTTTTGAATAATCTTGCAGACTTGGTTTTTGTAAGCTTTTATCTTCGTTTGACTCATTGACATGTAAGCCCATTTTAGATTTACATGTTAGTAAGTCATATTTGTAGGAGTTCCCGTAGAATTCCAAAATCGCTTCCGCGTTGTGCTTGACTTTGGTATTGTTTTTCCCTTCTTTCCTCCCATTCACGCGTTTCGATTTCTAGGGCGTGACAATAGCTAATTAAAAAGTTAAGAACAGAGATGCTGCTACTGCATGTTCTAAGATTGTATTTGTCATGGCTTTAAATATCAAAAGTAGAGATTAATTGAATGTTTCAAAGAAGATTCAAAACAATAATCATGCATGTAATTAGGAAACAAGCATTCTGAAACATTTACTATGTGGCCTTTTGCACAACTAGCAGCTATTTATGAAGGTTTACAAGGATGTTTGGGTAATATAATAGTTGGTTTTATAGTTAAAGAGCCCATTTTTTTTCTTTCAAAATTCCTTCTAGTGAAGTGTTTTATGGAATATCTTGGAATATTATATTGTGAATATGTAATCTTTTAACGTATTTTATAAGTCCAAGAATTTAATATTGAATATTCTTATGAAAGATTTTAAAATGTGTAATTTTTTAAATATTTCTTGCCTGAATATTTAATATTTAGTTTTTGATGAAATAATATAATATTTTCAACATTTTTACACCACCTTATTATTTAATATATTTGCAAAACCCATATAAATATTTAATATAATTACTTAATGTAGTTAAATATTAAATTTATAAGCTCTTATGATTTTATTTTTTTACTACGAATAATGTTTAATCCAAATATTTAATATTTTACAAATGTAATTGAAGGAAAAAGTTTTCTATTTTACAATGGTAATCATTTTTGTGGGAATGGAATAGCATTCCTAAGGTTTTGGTAAGGAATGCTCATTCATGTTTAAGCATGAATAGTCATTTCAAAAGAAATGCCCATTCCACTGTTTCTGGTAGGGGTGGGCAAATAGTTCAGTTAACCGAAATTCGAACTGAACCGAACTAAAATTTTCATTTCAATTTAGTTAATTTAATTAAAAATTTCAAACTAAACTTTTTTTTTTTTTTTTTTCATTTACACTATTGCAAACCGAATCAAAAAACTGAATTGATTATTTAAAAAAATGCATATATATATATATATGGTACTAAAAGTCTAAAAGAAAAAAAAAATCCTAAACTAAAACTAAACTCACATTTGAGTCTTGATTTCCCTTGGTAAAAAATGAACAAAGAATCTATATATAAAATCTATATGTATTAGTATTTGTATTCACTTATATATGTAAATGAACAAAGAAAGAGGGAAAAAAAAGTGTAAAAAATTTCAGTTAACCAAATTAAAAAACCAAACCGAACCGACTATTTCAGTCACCGAACCGAACAAAACTGAATCGAAATTGTCCAAATCGAACCGAACAGACCAAATGCCCACCCCTAGTTTCTGGTCACACCAAACACTGAAATGGAATGAACTCAGAAATAACAATTCTGTTCCAAGGTCCATTCCTGTCTACCAAAACATATCCTAAGGCTTTGTTTGGTTTTCTTGGATTTAGTGAGGGAAAAGAAAGAAAAATATGAAGGAAAATCTTTTCATTTGTTTGGTAAATGAGGAAAACAACGAGGAATACGAGAAAGAAAATAGAATAAATTGATAAATAAATTAAATATTTTAAGTGTTTACGATTCATTTCCTTTCATTTATTCATATAATACTATTATAATATATATTTTAAATTTTAATGTTATTTAAGCATGAAATTAAGAAAATACAAGAAAAAAATACAAGGGAACTACTTTTTTCTCGTGTTTTCCTTTCGCTTTTCTTATTTTCCCACATGAAATCCATAAACCAAACATAGTCTAAGTGTTACTTTTTTTTTTTTTTACTTTTTTTTATTTCATTTATAGAAAGAGGATTTCATTCCATGACAATAAAAGAATATTCCAAAAGGAACTAGTACAAACAGACAGAAAAAAAAGGAAGAAAAAACACATTAAACATAAGCACAATAATCTGTCGAGCTTGTAATGCAAATCTCCCAATTCCTCGATTTTCTCAGACTGTGATGTGGCTCGATCTTATTCGACTTGAGGAGAAAGCTGCTAACAAAACCCCCTCATAGATCACCCAAAAAACATGGTGACTGCTAAAAAATCCACGCCAAAACCTGAAGAAAAAAAGCTGAATTTGAGAAAAACAAGCAGGATCTTACCACAAAAAAGGAGATAAAAGATCTAAACAAACCCCACAGACAAGCACCCCGCAAGAAGGGACAATACCCAAAAAAAAAAAGAGAGAGAAATAATAAAAAATCTATATATATAATATAATAATAATAATAAAAAAGAAAAAAGAAGACAACCAAGGCTCTCCCATGGTGGGAGGCCCCTGGATAAGTCACTGGATCATGATAGTAAAACACGTGTTTTCCTTTTAATTTATAGTGAAGTCAAAGTGGTAAGGACAACCAGAAGATATGTGCACTTGCGTACATAGTCCTTTTTCCATTTGATAATTTCCAAATTTTACAGTCAACAGACAGTAATTTTTTAGTTCTTTTTAAAAATACTTTTGGTAGGTAGGTCAATTTATGTGGTCCTTCTGACCCAGCCCAAAACAAAGTTAAAATTGGTAGTCAATTTGGCATTTTTCTTTTTGTGTTTGGCAATTTCTAGGGTCTCGTGCGTTAGTGTGTCTATCCAGGAAAGGGAATCCAATGGAGAGACATATAGAGAGAGAGACTTTCAGAAGATTTACCGAATTAATAAGTGAAATGCAATGTTTCACAAATTTTCTTTTTCAAAAGTGTTTCTTATCAAATATGTCAGTGGATATAATTGATTTTGATTGGTTGATGTTGAAGTGATCCTACCATTAATAAAGAGAGTCCCAATATCACATGTATTGAAAAACACTTTTTTTTTTAATGAAAAGCATAGCATGACTCAATTAATAATAGCAAGTTAGCAACAATGTGAAGTCAATTAACTCAATTAGTTTCTTTAATCAAAGTAGAAATTTGTTTGTTTATTGGCTAATTCAGTAGAACTGTGAAAGTATCACATGGCAGGAATATATTTCGAAAATGAATAGAATAGTAATGATTTTTTCATTTTTAAAAAAAAAGGAAATAGAGAAAACTATAGTTCAAAATCAACTATGAATCTACGATAATTGTACCCTTAAGACTTTTTTATCCCTTTACCTGCCAATTGTCATGTTACTGTAACAATGCCAAATTGATCGAGAAAAATTAACTTTAACAATAAATAAGCAAGTACTCATTTTTTACAATTCCCATAGAGTAAAAATAATAACTCATAGCCACTTCCCTTGTGGCCGGATGACAAAGCCTCTGGGTGTTATACCCAGAGGTCTCAAGTTTGAATCTCAAGGGGGTGACCACAGGTGATTCACCCGGACGCCCTGACCTCGTGGGATTAGTCGAGGTGCGCGCAAACTGGCCCGGACACCCACGGTTACCAAAAAAAAAATAATAATAATAACTCATGTTGTAAAGTGAGCACAAATCTAGTTAGGTGTTTTTTTTTCCAAGTTATACTTTTACACGATTGAGGGATTTTTACATATTTGGACTGATCTTCGAACTTGTAATGTTTTATTATTATTATTATTATTATAATAGTAGATGTTAAAAGGAACCAGTACAAACATACATAGGTAAGAAAATATATGAAAAAAATTAGCAAGACAAACTTTTTAGCTATATTGCAAACCTTCCCAATCTCCGATTAAGCTGTGGCGTAGCTCGAGAGTGAGCCGACTGAGGGAAGAAGCTGCCAAAATAATCCACAACAGTGATCGCCTCAAATCTCACCATGACTTTGAAAATACCCCACCACACCATATCTAATGAAAAAAAAACGCTAAATGTGATGGAGACATCACTGAATCTGAATAAGTACTAAATCATCAGATCTGCAATGGCAAAGTAGCATCTGCAAAGAAGAGTAGTCGAATCTAACTATAGCAGGAGGAGATGAAAGAGACAGAGTGAAAACCCGAATCAAACAAAAAAACTCTCAAAGAGGGACAACACCCTCCTATAGAGCGGCAAACTAACAAAGCGATAGAACCAGGGGCTCTCTCATGAAGGGAGAGCCCGTGAAAGAGGTATTGGCTGCTGCCAGCTGCGGTTTTTAGAGAGATGTGAGATCGAGCTTTTCTTTAGTATTTTTATTCGGACTTGCACTCGTACTAAGAATAATTGTTACTCCATTACTTTTGAACTCCAAATAAATATAACTGATTTAGGGTGTTTATATACATTATAAAATTTGGAATTAAAAAAGAGAAAACTATATCAAATCACAACGGTTTCAAGGGTAGCTCAAACATAATTTACATATTTGTGATCTGCTGTGTTTGCATCATAGACAATAGTTAAAAAAAAAAATGATTGAGAGTTGACTAAAATGTTTTTTATAAACTGATAATAAATAACTATAACTGGTTGATCACCCAACTCCTTGTACTTTTGTCCCAAAAAATTGAAATAAAATGTGCTGTTGTTTATTTTTTATTTTTATTAATGGGTTTTTTTCTTTGATTTTGTTTCTTTCTTCTAGGTAAGCAATAGTAACCCTAATCACTAGTATTCTCTAGGCTCTAGCCTACCAGCCACAGTACATTAGCTTTCAGAAACTGCCTCGGTTAACTAGGCAAGGATTTTGTTTAAAAAAAAAAACTAGGCAAGGGTTAAACCTTCTGAAACTCTGGTGAATTCATGTGGCCAACCTTTAATCTTGTTTCATGCATGCATGCAAAAAATGTGTATTTATCTATATATATATATATATATAATAACACACACACACACACAGAGAAAGGATATATCTAAAGAATGGATGTAAAGACTTGTGATTCCAATTTGAGGTTAAAAAAAATATTCAGGTACAAGAAGAAAAGTTAAAATTAATGTCATTTTTCAGTTTGATTTTTCAGTTCCCCATTCAAGTTGAGCTCCTCTTAAGCATAAAATTGTGTAGGTTAATACTGTGTTGCCCAAATGAATTTCCAGAATACTATTAACTCAAAATATGGTAGTCGTTGTAAAATGTTAGTAATTAATGAAACAACATATGAATTATATATAATGGTCAAATTAGGTAATTAATATATGAATTTGTGTAATGAAAGACCACAATTACTGGAGTAGAAAGCTTCAACTCATAAATTTTATTCAAGGTTATAACGCTCTAACTCATAATTTACACCACATATAAGAAAACATATCTGTGCAACAAATGAACGGAAGAATATTTACTGGCCGGGTTGCTCTTGTGGAAGATGGAGGATTTCGAATGTTAGGACTTTCAAGGAAAATAAAAAATAAAAAATAAAAATTAGTAACCAAATTTTAATAGGGTCCGTTATATTTCAGTCCTTTATTGTAGCCTTTTCTAGAAGTAGATCCATTCTATAAGTCAACTTAGAAATTAGTCCCTCACTTATTTTGAGTACCAAAATACCCCCACTCTCACAAATCAAGGATTTTAAATTCAAAATCCATATAACTATATATATATATACACATATAACAAATCTAAGTTTTGAAATTTAAAACCCATATAATATACATACATATATATATATATATGTATATATATATATAGAGAGAGAGAGAGAGAGAGAAGAGTGAGAAATTTTTCACTTTTAAAATGCATCACAGACCATTTATGGTGAGAAATTTTTACTTCTAAAATTTTTTTATGGAAGTTTGTAATGTAGTGATGAGAAATTTCAAATACTCTAATGACAAAATGTTCATTTTTTTATGCAAACTTCTCACTTTTTGGTGAGAAATTCTCACTTTTAGAATTTTGATAAAAATCTCTAATATATGGCAGCAAATTCACCATTTATTAATACTAATTCTCACATTCTTGAATGGATTTGATGAGAAATTTCTCACCATAAAAATAATTTCTCACCTTCAAAACTCAAAAGAAAACTTCACACTTGGTCAAAATCCAAAAATGCAGCGACAATACATATGCATGTATATACACAGATGGATATAGATATATGAGTCTCTTCACCATCTGAGAAGCAAAATGATAGAGATTACTAAATTACTAATCTATGTGACAAATTTTATAAACATGAGAAGCAATCAAAAGTGAAATCTGCAATTAAACAAAGTGTGCTAGTATATATATATATATATATACACACACAGAAATATATACATTCTGCACTTGGACGGTTGATGTTGTTGATGGTGGTTGAGGTCCTCTGCTTTTTTTTGAACACCAATCCATCACATCTTTCCATCTCCACCAAATTATTAACAAGACTGGGGTCATGATCAACACGTTTCATGGTGATCTTTTCATGGACTTGCGTTTATTGATGTTGAGGTTGATGTCCTCTTCTTGTCAAACCCATAAATTAGCTGATAATTGAATATTTCAAATGGAAAGTTGATCAATTCACTTATCCCTAATTGTAGGAAAGTCCATGATTGCATAAATCACGATTTAATAATTCCCTATAATAAAGGCGCCGGTTACAGTTTATATATCCTAATTAAATGATAAACTCAATCAATGTAAATAAAATCACAAGGGTTATAAAAGTCCAAAAAATATGCTTGAAATCTGCTGAAAGGACTAATTCTTATTTTATCTCATTGATTAAGGGTGAATTTCAAGGTTTACAAAGTCAAAGTGACTAATCATATATTGACTGAATTTTGAGGGATCAAAACGTATATTTCTAATTTTAATAAACATTTATGTGACTCGATCTTCTTAATTTAACTAATTTGAAACATCTTGAGTCAACTGTAGTGAAAATAAATGAGTAATGCTATGTTTTTTAAATTTTTATCTCAAAAGTGCTTCCTAAATAATGTGACAGTGTGGTCAAGTCTAATATAGTTTGACCAATTGAATTTTGATTGGAACTTGTTTATCTGACCCACTGCTACATCATTTGGAAAACATTTTTGGGATGTAAATTGGGAAGAATGCATAGCATTACTCGAAAAGAAATATATTATCATTGCTTTAAGGTTCTTAACATTGGATTATTAATTATACACCATCTGTCCCATTTTATGTGACTATCTTCGTATACCCAACTTTTTAAGCAAACATCATTTAATGAATTATCTGACATTTTATTCTTTCAAATCTACCCTTTTTGATAATTCTCACAATATATTTATTTTTCTTTACTAAGTATTCCAAGTTTCAAACTTATGAGTGGTAGTATTAGAAAGCGAATAAAATATATTTATTTAATAATTAAAATGATCACTAATTTTGGAATAATTAATAAAAAAGAAAAAAAAATTGTTACATAAAATGGGACGAAGTGAGTAAGTTTTTTTTTTTATTTAGAAAGGTGACAAAATAACTCAAAAATTTTCTTATATACATAGTAATTTGAATTTTTATTTAATTGAGGTTTGGCATTTGTTCTTAAAATGATAAATTGATTTTTACTGGCCATCTGATTGTTTGACTTTGGAACAAACGACAGATAACAGCTTTCACTACCCCGCTGATTGTTTGACTTTTAAATTGCCAACTTGCCGAGAAATTATTCAGAGAACTCGTCACATCATGTCCGTATTAAGACGTAATGTGATTTCTCACTCTTAACCGCACATATACTCTTATTTTTAGAGATCAAGTCATGTGGTTATCAAATTTTTTTTACGGAGTATACAAAAATACCCACCAGATGTCATAAACTCCTAGTGTTAGTGTACACATTGACACTTTTTATTAAAGAGGTCATACCACGTCATCATGCTAACATATCGTGACGGACTCATTATAGATCCCACCAAATAGAAGACAAAAAAAAAAAATACTCCGTATCAAT
Organism: Hydrangea macrophylla; assembly: GCA_033977485.1. NCBI lineage: Eukaryota > Viridiplantae > Streptophyta > Magnoliopsida > Cornales > Hydrangeaceae > Hydrangea > Hydrangea macrophylla. Next base: position 98,397,289 of record CM066984.1, read on the forward strand.
TAATTAAGATTAATGTTAATAAGTACCAAAACACCACAAATGGTTTTGCAAATGTCAATATCTCAATTCTCTGTATTTGTTAAAAGGAAAATGTTGATTGTGGCCCTGTTAGGACCAATGAGAGAGAAAAAAAAGGAACAGTGGGTTAATCTACAAAGGATGAGTTTTTGTGGGTTCACAAACTGGAGTAAATGAGCATTTGGTGTGGAGGGTCTGGCTTTAATTGTGTTGCAGAAAAAGCTAGAGAGAGAGAGATAGAGAGGGAGGTTGGACCTTGGAGGCTCTTTCAGGTGGTTCTATGGAGGCTTGATATACAAGTCAAGGGGGGCTTTGTTTCAACTCTGTCTTGTTGCTGTGTGGAATCATATTCCAAGCTACATTCGCTGTGAGTGTCTTTTGTTGGTGTCTGTTCTTTTGCTATTTTGTTTTGGGGATCTGGGATCTGTGTTCTAGGGTTTGAAGCTTTGATTTTCTGTCTCTCTGTATTGGGTTTCTTCCAAATTTGATGTTAGTTACTGTTTGGGCTTATTATTGTGAATCTCTTGAATCTTTGCTCTTTCAATTTCTTTGGAATTTTAGAATTTCTTCTCTGTTTGAAAGTGTTGAAAAATGGTCCACTGATTCACTGGTTTTCAAGGAAAAAAATTCTGGGTATGTTTTACCTTTTCTCTTTCGTTTCTGGGTTCCAACTTTATTGTCTTCATCTGAACTATTTCTCATTGTGTGAAACTTCTAGAGGGTCAAATCTAGGGTTTCTCTGATCTGGTTCTAGCCCAATTGGTGTGAAAATTTTCAAAATTATCTCTGATACTGTCTCTAGGTATTTCCTTCTTCAAGGAAGGAATTTGATTTTTGAAAGTAAAAAGCTTTTTAAGATTGTTTCCTTTTACTTTTTGAAATTAGGTTTTGAAACCAATCAAATCTGCTTTCTGGGGTATGGTGTTAGATGGGCTAAACAAACCCTTGTGTTCTGGTAAAAGCTTGAGCTAGATAAGTCTTTCTGGGTTTCCTCTCAAATTGATTACCCATATCAGCTTCCATGCATCTCTCACTATGGAAGCCAATCTCTCATTGTGCTTCTCTGATTTTGGATAAAAAGAGCAGAAGAAAAAATGGGTCTACCCATTCCAATGAGGAAATCAAGACTAACCCATTTATTCTCAGAAAATTGCAAGAGCACAAGCTTAGGGAAGCTCTTGAGGAAGCATCTGAAGATGGGTCACTTGTTAAATCTCAAGACATGGACTCTGAATCAACCAATAACCAAGACGATCAATTGGGGCGATCGCGGTCGCTTGCGAGGCTTCATACCCAGAAGGAATTCCTCAGAGCTACTTCCCTTGCTGCTGATCGAACATTTGAATCCGAAGATTCAATTCCCAATCTCCACGAATCGTTCTCGAAGTTCCTCACTATGTACCCAAAGTACCAATCCTCGGAGAAGATCGATCAGCTCCGGTCGGATGAGTATTCACACCTATCAGGGTCAGTCCCTAAGGTAATTTTGGATTACTGTGGATTTGGGCTTTTCTCTTTCCTTCAAACTGTTCATTATTGGGAATCCTCTACATTTAGTTTGTCTGAGATAACTGCGAACTTGAGTAATCATGCTTTGTATGGAGGAGCCGAGAAAGGTTCTATGGAACATGATATAAAGACTAGGATAATGGATTATCTGAACATACCTGAGAATGAGTATGGCCTTGTTTTTACTGTGAGTCGAGGTTCGGCTTTCAAATTACTTGCAGAATCATACCCTTTTCAAACGAACAAAAAGTTGTTAACCATGTTCGATCACGAGAGCCAGTCCGTGAATTGGATGGCTCAAGCTGCAAAAGAGAAAGGTGCAAAAGTTTACAGCGCGTGGTTTAAATGGCCGACCCTGAAACTATGCTCGACTGACTTGAGAAAGCAAATTTCGAACAAAAAGAGGAGGAAGAAGGAGTCTGCGGCTGGTCTTTTTGTGTTCCCGGTTCAGTCTAGAGTTACTGGTGCCAAGTATTCTTACCAGTGGATGGCACTAGCTCAGCAAAACAATTGGCATGTCTGTCTCGATGCAGGGTCGTTGGGTCCCAAGGACATGGATTCACTCGGACTATCTCTATTCCGGCCGGATTTTATAATCACATCATTTTACCGGGTATTTGGATACGACCCAACTGGTTTTGGATGCCTTCTCATTAAGAAGTCTGTGATGGCAAGCCTTCAAAGTCAGTCTGGGCATGCTGGTTCGGGTATAGTGAAAATCACCCCTGTTTTTCCTCTGTATCTGGGTGATTCTGTGGATGGTATCCCCGGACTGGACGGAACTGAAGATGATGAACTTGGTGGAAATGGTGAGGTGACCTCTGAAACTCGCCCTGGCCCACACCTGCCTGCCTTCTCTGGGGCATATACTTCCGCTCAGGTGAGGGATGTGTTTGAGACTGAGATGGAACACGATAATTGCTCTGATAAAGATGGGGCGAGCACTATATTTGAAGAGGTTGAGAGTATATCGGTTGGGGAGGTGATGAAGAGTCCGGTGTTCAGTGAAGATGAATCATCGGACAACTCATTGTGGATTGATTTGGGTCACAGTCCACTAGGGTCTGATTATACAGGCCAAGTGACCAAACCGAAGATTTCATCTCCCTTACCACCCTTTTGGTTTAGTGGCAAGAAGAACAAACAGATTTCTCCGAAACCATCATCAAAGATAGCTAACAGTCCAATGTATGACAAGGAGATGGGGCCTCCTAGGGACTGCCATGTGTTATCATTCGATGCTGCTATTTTGTCTGTGTCACAGGAACTGGACCGTGTTAAGGAGGTTCCCGAAGAAGAAGAACAATACGCAGAAATAAAACCCGCTTCTCAAAACGGTGGAAAAGGTTCAGATCATCAGCATAATGAGGAGATTTGGGAGGAATGTGAGACCAGCAATCCAAATGGGTACAAGGTCAAAAACCCGACTTCTATCTCTCAGCACCAAACCCACGAGAATGGCTCAACCTCTGAAATCTGCCCGGATAACAAGGAGAGTGCTATAAGACGAGAGACAGAAAGTGACTTTAGGCTGTTGGGAAGGAGGGAAGGTAATAATAGGCTTGGTGGCGGGAGATTTTTCGGTATAGAAGAGATTGAACAGCATGGAAGCATGGGAAGAAGGGTATCTTTTAGTATGGAAGATAATCGGAAAGCACGTCTGAGCGAGGCATTCGAGCCCGGAGAATTTTCGGGCACAGGCCTCGATGACGAAGATTACACCAGTGATGGAGAATACGGTGATGGGCAAGACTCGGGTCGGAGGGAACCAGAGATAATATGCAGACATATTGATCATGTAAACATGTTGGGTCTCAACAAAACCACTTTCCGACTCCGGTTTTTGATCAATTGGCTCGTGACGTCATTAATTCAATTAAGATTGCCCGGCTCAAATGGGCACCACACAGTGCCTCTCGTTCACATCTACGGCCCGAAGATTAAATATGAAAGGGGGGCGGCTGTGGCTTTTAATGTGCGAGACAGAAACAGGGGACTTGTCAATCCTGAGGTGGTTCAGAAACTGGCAGAGGCAAATGGCATCTCTCTTGGCATTGGTATACTTAGTCACATACGGATTTTGGATAGCCCGAGACACCAAAATGGATGTTTGAGTCTTGATGATACTACACTTTGCAAGCCAATGGAAAATGGACGGTGTGATGGAAAAGGTGGGTTCGTTCGAGTTGAGGTTGTCACGGCTTCTCTCAGCTTTCTGACCAACTTTGAGGATGTTTATAATTTGTGGGCTTTCGTGGCAAAGTTTCTTAATCCGTCATTCATCAAAGAGGGTGGACTTCCTACCCTCGCCGAAGATTTAGAAACATAAGGCCAAAAGCAGATCTGGGTATGCTATGATTTCTAGTTTAAAGCAGATATGGAGTTCTCTGAGCAAGGGCAGTTCGTTAGATAAGGCTCTGTTTGTTTTGGGTCTGATTCTTTTGCTCTTCCTGGGTAATTCGCGGAAAGTAGATAAATTTGTTCATTCATGTCTGTAAGCGCTTTTGATGTTTCTACTCAGCTTCTGGGGATCTTGTAGAGTTGGCTTTAGAATGAATTTTGTATCCTCCCGGTTATGTCGTGACTCGAAGCAGTTTTTAATGGGCAAAACTTCTTAGATTCACAATCTGTTGTTGCTCTATACCAAATTGTTTTTCTTGCTTTTGTATAAAAGTCAAGTCTCTTTTGCTTGCCTCAGGGTATCATACTTTTTAGTGGCATGTGCAATACAATGTACTTTTATCTGTTGTCTTCATATATATGTATGCAAGTTTGGTTTTAAGCACCTTGTATATGAATGCAAGTTTTGGGTGAAGGAGAGAATTTTCTATCTAGCTTTAGGGCTATGTTTGGTTCATGGATTTCATAAGGACCGAAGAGGGGAAAGGAAGATAAGATTTACCCTCTCTTTTCCATCACGAAATCCATGAACCAAAGCAAGCCTAAGAGTGAAACTTCTTCTTGTATCCCCTCTCTTTTTCCTCATGAAATCCATAGCCAAACAAGGGCTAAAAGTGAAATTTCTTCTTGCATTCTTCTTGTATATGCAAGAAATCATGTGGGTGACTTTTTGACAGAACTATGGGTTGAGGTGCAAGAAAATGCTGCTTCAGGAAAATCCCACTTTAATTGCTTCAGGTTAATTCCAAATTAAAAAAATATAGAAGAGAATGAAAGGAGATCTCAGGGTAGGTAAAAAAAGATTTTTCAGCCTATTGGGTTACCATGCAAGTTAAAACATGGGTTATATAAAATATATAATGATCCATTAACCTAAATATGGTCATGTTTTCTTGTCCTAGGAGTAGGGAGTCAAAACAAAGTTCTTGTGAAGTAACTTGAAACTCAACTTCTAATTCCAAGAATAAAAATTACTAAAGTCATGTTCTATATGTATGAACCATCATAATTTACTAATCCCTAGTCCTTGTCAATTCTTGTCATGGTTCAATTTCAAGCCAAGAATGTTGGTTTACTAAAATTTGGTCCAATCTTAGAAATGAATTGTTATTTTACCCAACTGGATAAGTAAATTTCATTAACATACATTTCCAAGTTCCAACTGCCTAGTCAAACAGTGATATTGAATATTCGTTGAATTATGGAAATAACATAATTAAATTACAAGGAAAATATTATCAGGGCTATGTAATTCAAAGTCCATGAGACTTCTCTCCTTTCTGGTATGGTAATAATGAAAATCGGGCCACACCCATTGATTGTTGTTTGCCATGGGAGAGAAATAATGGAGAGAGAGAGAGAGAGAGAGAGAGAGAGAGAGAGAGAGAGAGATTGAATTATTCTCACTATTACTTTGATTTTGTGTTTGTGGCTTCTGCTTTCTATGTAAAAGCTTGAGTGGAGTTTCTTTCCATAAAGTAGTAGGGGGATGGGGATGGCACTACACTATTCTTTTAGGATATTATGATGATTAATATCTACTTTTCCTACATATTTATATATACACACACATATATGTATATGAATTTAACATGAAACCTACCCTGGCCTGCATGATATCAAACTCTAAGAGGGTGATGAGATCAATGGTGCTGTGTTTGACAAAAAATATTAGAGAGCTTTTTATGGTGGAACTGTGTTTCTAAAGGTTACTTTATGTGGTGGTTGGTTAAAGCGATCTATTGACAAACTTGAACCCTTTAAAGATATTTTCTACAATTTGCCCGTCATGATCATCATTATCGGTAAATATTTTTTAATTACTCAAAATTTTAAAAATTTTAAATTAAAAAAAAAAAAAAAAAAATTCATTGAAATGGACAGATGGAGGGTTATGACACTGTCAGTGTCAAGGGCAAAATAATAATAATAATAATTATTATTACTATTATCATTTTAATAAAGTTGATATGTACAGATAACAAATAAAAGTAATATAATGTTGACACAACCATAGTATAGAGTTTGATCAAATGGAAGCATGGACTTCCCCCAATTTGACAATCTGCGCTATTAGATACGTTGAAGAATAATTACACCGACGTTCCCAAGTTAAGGTCAAAATACTTGAATTCGATTAGGATAAATACATTTTTCTTATCACTATTTCACTTCTAACCCACCTCTACTAAGCTTAAAATTCACATACAATAATGCTAAGGGCACTAACAAATTTCACTTTAACACTCACACCCACGCTCTATCTCTCACCTAGTGGCACAGGTATTCACATAATAATTTGATTTTTTTTTTCTTTTGACAAGATAAAAACTAGACATTTAAACTAAAAAAAAAAAATTTAAGGTCAAGTGATAGTTGAGTGACGTCATTCCTCCGTGCTTCATACGGGTTAGAAACTATTCATGTGAAAAGAAGAAAAGCTTTTCTTTTCTTGTTTCTATCGGATAGGCAAAGCAAAGTAAACCAATTAAACAAGCCCAGATCATTCATCTCCCAAACAAGACAGTTCCTTATCTGGAAAACATCAGCACTAATAGGATATATATATATATATATATATGATAATTAATGAACAATCCAATTATTTGTGTTCTTAGTGGCAAGTCCATTTAAATTCAAAGATATGTACTATCTTTTAAATAGATCGATGTCTATTCCCACCATCACTAGCTTCAACCTATTGGAAAGATTCACAGAGACAACAATAGGTTGGGGTTGGTATGAGCACATATCTAGGAATCCATTGCCTTTATGAGAAAAGCATTAGAATTCTTATAAAGTAAAATTTAAGTTTTTAACTGTTGAAGCTTGATGTATGCATTACTAGGTCCATTCTTTAACAGCTTTCGCTTTTGGATCAATTAATGGCTTAAAATGGATGGAAGCCTTGCTTGCGGGAGGTTTTGGGTTCAACTCTCTTTCCTGATTAATGTGCATATTTTATTATTTTATTGTACTTTATTACTTGTATCCAGTATGATGGAGCCTAATTTGTTTTATTTGTCGCCTCTCTATGTATAATTCGAGATTGCATGCAATAGCAGCTCCCAAAAGTGTTTTCACATCACATATATGAGCGGTGTGCAACCCATTTTCCTGCTTCCCAAACCCCATATCAGAAAAACATTAAACCTGAACACGGTAAATTCTGAGTGTGTTTATTCAATGGAATGATCAAGAGAAGGAAAAAAAAAAGTACATTGAACTGTTATATTTGGAATATACAGCATCGCAGAGAGTTGATTTTTGATAGTAAAAACATGACATGTTGCGAAGAAAAAAGTGAATGAGACAAAAGTGACCATTGCTTTCAAAATAAAAGGCTTAGTAGCGTGTGTAAGTGTGTAAATTTGTATGTGTCTGCTTGTATATATGTGTGACTAAAAAAAAAAAAAATAGAACAGTAATGTTAGGGGTACAACTCACTCTTTATAACTTATTTATATCCATCTCTATTTAAGGGCAGATCTATATATAGGCTCACCTAGACTATAGGGCCCCCCTCCCCCAAAAATATATATATATATATATATATTTGAAAAAAAAAATTTACATGTGATATTTTAGCCTAAATATAGTTTAGTCCACTCCAAAATTTGAGGATTTTTTTTAGTACATATGATATTTTAGTTGTAGGCTAAGCTAGCCCACCCCAATTAAGTATTTAAAACTCAATTTGACATTATACCTTGTTGATTAATAGACCCCCAAAATGTATAAATATTACTCCAAAAGATAATATTATTTTTTGAATAAACTCAAATTCCTGGTTCTCAAACCACCACCCCCAGTTCCTGGCTTCGCCCTTGTCTCTATCTCTTCTCTTAAGTGACACTAGAGTCCATTAAAATTTAACTGGACCCCACAGTGTCACTGTAGAGAAAGATATAGATGATTATAAAGGAGTCGTAAGAATAAATTGTTTTTTCTTTTGTTCTTATTCCTGATCAAAAAAAAAAAAAAAAAGATCTAATGGTGATATATAGAAACAACCCAAAGGTTAAAAAAAAAAATGCCAAATGTGGTCAAAAGTACACAAATTTTTTTAGAGTAATGCTATACTTCACAAATTTCTATTTTAAAAGTATTTCTCAAATGATATGATAGTGGGATCAGATCTAATACAATGACAGTTGAATTTGCATTGAATCTATTTACCTGGCCCCATAACTACGTCAAATGAGAAGCCCTTTAGGGTTAGAAATTTGAGAAGTATAGCATTACTCTTTTGACGTAGAAGGTAGAGGGGTAGAGTGGGTTGGCCCCACTTGCAAAAAGTGGGCCCATATAGGTTATGATTGGGTTTGGACCAGACCAAACCACTTAGCTAGTGTGGCCCAAGTTGGATGGGTTGGGCTATGATGGGTTGGGTCGAACTGGGCTGTGGGTTGGAGGACTGGGTTGAATTGTGGTTCAGGCTTAGGTATAATTCATGGCAGTTATGATATTTATATAACACTAGGTATACATCATACGTGGCACCAGTTGACAATTGAGATAGTTGTCAAATGGGTTAACTAGTATTAAAGCAATATTAGTGTACCTTCTTAATTTCCAAAAAAAAGTTTACCTTCTTTACAATGGGTCCAACCCAAAAATGTATTTAGTAATAAGTTCACCATGATTTTTAGGACCATATTACCCCACCTCCATCCCGTGCGTAATAGACTTCCAAATCTCATGAGATTTTTGTGATTTCGCCTAAAAATCAAGAAATCGAATTTTACTCTCCCAGCGATTTCAACGGATTTTTCTCTCTTTCAATTTCAAACCCCTTCACAGCCAATCTATCCTCTTTAGCTGTTCTCAAGCCTTTACCCATTGATCTATGGTTTTCTTGAGGTGCGATCTGGTGGTGCTAAACTTGTGTCTTTACCATGGAAGATGGATTATATCTATTTGAGATGCTCATGATCATGATATGTTACAATCAGATCTTGGTGATGTTTGGATGTCACGCCCCGGAGTAGCCAAAAATAGGGAAAATTTAAAATTTTCTTTCTGGACCCGTAGGGAATGACGAGTTACATAAAACTGACCTGTCCGCACAACATTCTAACATAAAAAATATAAATCAGAGTAAGACATTTGCAAAAGCGTCTAATGGTATTCATGGGGGAACTTAAAGTGTTTGCTACTTAAGCTATTACGGAAGTTCCAAATAAAAACCACAAAAGATAAGTTTGGGCGATAGACGCCACTTAAATTATTACATCAACCCAAAAGAGTTATTTAAAACATAAAAGAGAGCTTGATACGGAAGTAGGCCAGGGTCCTTCTTCTAACTGGAAAACCCGTAACCCTCGTAACCATACTCTTCCTGAAGGTCTGCCTCAGGGTCACCTTCTGGATAGCTTCCATCTTGAGGATAGTTATGTGCGTCTTCAGGGTTATCTTGGTAGTTCTCCTCATCATAACCTAGACGTAATATGTCCAAGGCAGGGAAGGAGCCGTTAGCTTTTGAAGCTAAGTGAGATCGTCTTAACCGATCACTCCTAATACAATTAAGGATATACAAGTACAACAATATCTTGAAACAGTCGTAAAATAAGCATATGGCATGGTAGTATGATGATACAATGCAATATCGATATATTCGAATTTTACTCAACCATGGACACCACAACTGACTCACGTGACTTGTTACATTACCAGTGTAACACCGTTGGCTTAGAGTAGAATGATTACGTTGCTATCGTCGCCTAGCAGGGCCCTATAGCAGTTTTGGTTTTAAAAAGAGTGTAATCATTGGACTCTTAGGTCCTCGTGACCTTGCCGGGAGAATAGAATAGTTACAGTGCTATCGTCGCCCATACATGGCCCTATAGCGTTCAAAAGGTAACTATTGTATTCAGATGAATACTTTGCTATCGTCGCCCAAACATGACCCTATAGCGTATCATCTATCAACTCATGTATCGCTTCAATGATTTCAATGGAAACTCTGGCTATCGTCGCCTAGCAGGGCCCTATAGCAGTTTCATCGTTGTTTCCATTCACTTGACTGTACCATTCGAACCACTGCGGTCCACTCAACCATGTATAACCATGTGACTGGGTTAGTCCCCGTGACTAACCATGCAGACGTCAATATTGACATCATGACTCGACTATGTTCATATGAATGTTCATGGGATTGTATAAACATAATAAGCAGGAATATCCAAGAATATTAACTAGGCATAAAGTATAATTAACTAACATGCGTTCATCATATAAGAACAAGTTCAACAATTACATAATTCATACTTATCGGCTTCATCCACGTAGGATGTACCGGGCATACACATAATATACAAAGAATACTTCTATAATATACCAAGTGAGTTAAAAGGACTCACCTTGAAGCGGGTGCGTAAAAGTGCGCGTAGTGATTCCTACAAAGTATATAAATGCATAGAACGTTGATTAATAAGTGTACTAACATTAAGGGCATAGTGGTAATTGTGCCGGGTGGATCCCTAAACCTCAACATGATGATCTGGACATTATTTAGAGTCTAACGCCATTGACTAGACTCAAATCGGAGTCCGTCGCATAAAAGGCTGGGTTTTCTATACCAGTTTGGGTCCTAAAGATAAGCTGTATTTTTGACCGTGTCAAAAGGTCACCAAACTTTACGGGGATGTTCTAGGCATTATTCTAAAAATCTAGGAACTGACCGTGTATTTTTCTCACCTACGGTTTATTTACTATGAATTTCTGAAGTTTAAACCGCCTAATAATAGACGTAGGGGCGCTCTAATTGTAAAGTATAATTTAGGAAGACATTGGGCCCTTATAGATATTTTTATTAAATACTAGGCCTTAAAATAGGCTAAAAGTATTTTTCTCATAATTTTCGGAGTTCGTTTGGTATTGAAATAAATTAAATATAACCAAACGGGGTGATTAATAATAATTAGTAATTATTAGGAATGCTAGAATTTCGGTTTTATAAATAATAATTTATAATATAAAGGCATTTAGGCCTTAGAAAAAGTTGGTATAGTTTTCCTAAATTAAAATTGGTCATTAGGTATTTATTACCTAATTATTTGCATTTATAACTATTACTTATTATTTATTTAAACTAATAAACAATAAGCATGCTATATAAAAAAAATCCATAATTTCATGATATAGGAATATTATTCTATTTAAAATACTATTTTTAAAGAGGTTAGAACCATTTAAAATTATTTAAAATCCATTCACAATTAGTTATAGTCTTTTATTATTTATTTAGAAATAATAGATAATTTATATTATGTACATAAAAATTATAATTTCAGAATACCAAATTATTAATTTATGATGTCCCATATTTTTATTAAAACTAATTATATACATATAAAAACAATTTATCATATAAAATTTATTAATTAAACAAAACAAAATAATAAGAATAATAATACAGACCCGCGGGTCAACCCAAACCCAACCCGAATCCAATGGATTATCCATTTAAAGACTCAGCAGAGTCCAAGACCAAAAATCCGCGGGTCGTGCCCGAACCGACCCTACTTAAATGGGCTAACCCGAATAGAGACTCAAAGGAGTCCATGGTAAAGTTCGCGGGTCAAACCCGACCCTAATCGGGTTCTCGTAGTTGTTTAGAAACTGATCCAACCCGTTTACCCAAACCCGAAACCAATCCCTCTCACATACTGACCCGGCCCGTTGACCCGAACCAGATCCAACCCAACCTGGTTGGATCCGAGACCAAACGACGCCGTTTGGTTAAGTTGTTCTCAGGTTATTTTAAAATAACCCGACCCGTTTTATTAAAATGATATAACCCTATTGAAAACGGGTTGTACACCTAACTAAGCTCGGGGTACAAGCGCTTAATGCGCTAGGGTTTCTTTGTCTTCTCCGGCGAAGCTACGCCGCCGCCGGCGAGGCGCGATTTCGCCGGAAAACTTCAAAGGGGCATATCTTCTTCATTTCTCCATGTAAATCCGTGATTCCAACGGGAAAAGAACCGGAATGGGGCCCTCTATCACATACTAGGAACCTAGAAGCTAGTTCATTCGTTTAGGGCTCCTACTTAGGCATTATTCTTTTCGGTTTTCTTGAGGATAATGCTATGCATGGAGGTCCAAACGTGGATCTCTTTAAAAACCGTGACTAGGGGGTCTATCTGGGTCTTAGTGGGTCTGTTTGGTACAATTTTTAATAGTCCTAGTGGGGTTTGGAGATTTGAGCTCCGGTGAGGGCTCGTTAATGGCAGATTTGCCATTTTCAGAGCTTAAGGCTCTGTTTGGTTCGTGTAAGGGATCCCAGGAGTGTGTGTGAGTGTGTGTGGGTGTACAGAATTGAGCAGGGGGTGATGGGTTTACCTGAGGAGCCTCGGTTCCTTTTCTTTCTTCTCTTTTGTCTCCGGCGAGCTCCTCTCTCTCCCCCCTTGGTTATTCCTCCTCCTTCCCTTGCCTGTGTGTGTGTGAGACAGTAAATGGAGTGTGTGTAGTGAGTGGTTCAACCTCTCAATTCTCTATGACCCTCTTCTTCTCTCATAAGTTGCTTATATAAACAAAGTATGGTCTACACATATACATCTGTATATACACAGATTCCAGCCATCTATTTGATGTAAAATGATAGAGATGGAGGGGATTGAGAGGAGTGTGATGTGAATGGGATTTCTAGGGAGTGGAGTGACCGGTGTTTGGGTGGTGGAGGGGTTTAGTCCGGCGGGTCATAGGGGTTAGTTTGGGTAGTGTTTTATCCATTAGGTAAGTATAGGCTAGGTTTGTACATTTACCAATTTAGGAAAAGATTCCGACTTCCATTTTAGGTATAGTTTAGCCGTCGCTTTGGTTTACGTGCATAGTCAGTCCGAGGTTGAAACTTACAGTCCGAGAAATTAATAATTAAATACGCACGCGGGTGTATTCGGGTTTCTGGAATTACGAATTTAAATACTGTGGAAATTTCGACAAAATTCGGGGACTTGTTTTATTAATATCAGAAATTCGCGGGTATTACATTGGAAAATTTGCAAGTTCTTTATTTTTTGGATCTGGTTTATTTTCTTTTTTCTTCGCCGACTGCGTGGATTGCAGATATTTGAAAGATGGTGCCTGTGGTGCACGCACTGTGTGTGAAAATGTTGAATATAGCTTGCACAAAGGTGTGTTTGGGCACTTGGATTGACCTCGTCTCGTCTCTTGTGCAGTGCAATGGATTGATTGTGTTTATAGACTTCTCTGACATGAGGCAACTTTCTATTGTCAGTTTTCAATGTGCCCATTTGTCTTAGATATTGCTGATGATGTGACGATGAGCAATGTGTTTCTATTTAATGGATGGCCAAAGTTTAAAGGTGTTTGGCCATGGCCATTGTGTTATTTTTTAATGGGTGACCCATGTCTAAAGGTGTTTTCCATTGATTGCAATATGAGACTACTTTGGTAGAAGGTTGTTTAGCTTATAGGGGATTTTGAGGTTTTTTTTTTTTTTTTTTTTTTTTCTTTTTTTTTCGGGGTAGATCGTAATGAAAATTAGGAAAGAAAATGTTTTTTTTTTTGCTTCAAATGCTCTTATGTAAATTTTTTTTTTGTCCAACCCGACTCTGTGTAATACATTGCACTAGAAAAATAGGTTCCTTTCAAAATCCTAGACTAATTTGCTCACATTTACCCACAGTCCTCTTACCTTTTGTAAAAACTGCATGTGTGTTAATTTTTTCACTCATTCTATAAAGTGTTTTCAGGTGTGTGGTGAATTTTTACTGTGCAGAACCACAACGATGATTTCTTCATGTGTGATTTTTTTTTTCAAGTTAGTAATAAATTTTACACTTAGCTTGTGGTTCTGCCATAGCTATTCCGAGTTCAATAGAGTTCATTTGAGTGTTAAAAATTACACCCGATCGTACTTTGTCTGATATAATGTATTGAAAAAGGGGTTACTCTCAATTCATCAAATTTTTACTGATTTGTGTCCACATTTACCCACTGTTGGATTACTCTATATTTTGTAAATCTACATGTGTGTTGGATTTTTTCACTCATTTTAGAAATGTTCTAGTTGAGTGTTGAATTTGATACCAGAATTTTTATTCTACCATACAAAAACTAAATGAGTGATTTCTGCACAGTGATGAATTTTATACTAAAATGTTCATTTACACTAAACACAGCACTAGCTTATTGCCACTATGCGTGTGCATACATCACATGCATATATATATATATATATATATATCACTGTGAGTGATAAATTTCACATGCATATGTGTACAAATTAGGAATGCTTTTAAATGAAAAATTCCAAACTACAAAAGGTGTTTGAGATAAAATTGATCAATAGAAAACTTTTCATAAATTTAGTACTAAAAAACTGTTACAAAAACTAAAATATACATAGCACAGAACTTTAAAAAATAAAAATAAAAAAACTGCTATAATTGTTTATAGTGATAAATTGTGTACTTAATAAAACTGTTGCTGAGCTGGATTGCAATATATGACAAAAGCTTATAAACTATTTTTCAGTGATAAAATTTGCACTAAAACTAAGCAATGTATAATGAAAAGCTAACAAAAGAGATTTACAATTAGTTGAAGTTTACACTTGCAGGTTTAATTATCTGGATGCAGAATACACAGTAATGTGATCTATGTAAACAAATTCCAATCTGCAGGCCTATAATTGTGGGGTTTAATACCCATATTCAGTTGCATAGTACATATATGGAAATTGTTAAACATTAGATTTAATGCTATATATAGATATGTATACAAACGTGGATATTATGTATATATATTGACTTGTATATTATGTTATATATACTAGAGGGTAAAACAGTCAATTAAATAGCAAAAAAAAGAAGGATTTGGACTAATTACAAAAAACTTCACTATTAGTAGGATCTGTCAATATAATCTTTTTTATGTTGGACCTAATATAAAAAAGTTTGGTCAAGAGGGATTGTAGTCTAGATTTCTAGTTCTCAAATAGGGTAAAATTCACTAGAGAGCTGCTCGCGTGTATCACGTGATATAACTCAAGGATAAAGTGGGTAAACTACCATTTGCAAGTTCAGCCTCCTTTCTAAAAAATCCTACTTTATAGCGAATTTAAAGAAGGTTTCTCCAAAAAACCCTAGTTTATAGCGAATGTAAAGAGGGTTTCTGTGCTATGGCTATGGTAAATGGTAGTATACTCACTTTACCCTTGAGTTTTATGGCGTGATACACACGAGCAGCTCTCTCCGTTTGGGCTGTTAATGATTTTTGATGGAAACTCACGGTCAGATCAAATTGGATCATTTTTTAAACTAAAAGGTGTAAATTGACGAAATTGAAACTAGAGGGACCATTTTGAAACTTGGTGGAAACTATAGGGGTATAAAGTGTATTTTTCTCTTCTCAAATATTTTGCTAATTGTGCCACTTAAGACATCTTTTGATATTAAAAAAATTAAGTATCTCCATTTTAATTAAATATAGTACAACTTTCAAAATATTTGAAATAAAATTTTAAATTCAAATTTAGGAGTCAATGATATTGACTCAAATTCATGCACCACATAAATACAATAATACACAGAGAAAGGAAAAAAATGAAATGTAAAAGTAATCAAATTGTAAAAGTCAAAAAAGATAATACGGGAGAAGATAAATGTATCATTAATTTATTAAGTCATCACGCAATTGATTCGAAGATAGCTGATTAATTAAGATATGGTCTTAATTATATCACGATAAAGATATAGTACTACGTACAACAGACAATCATGCTATGTGATATCCTATTTATTGAAAATACTACATACAAAGATATAATATTACGAAAAGAGATGAATATTTAAAATGAATTTTTTTAATAGAATTTTAGTCCAAAATACCTTATTTAGGATTAGATAAGTATAATCTCCATTCCGTTTTTTATATTAGCCAAAACTCCCTCATAAATGAAACATATCCAAATCAGATCTCTTGACCAACTTAGATAAACAACATCAGGACCAAAATACCCTCTAGAAATTTCTACTTACCTAACTACTAGAGCGAATACTTTCCGAACGATTTGACGGACAGAGAGGGGGACAACGCAGGCGAGGCGGCAACCGGAGACGCTACGACGATTCTTGGTCGTCGTTGTTAGCATCTTCCAGTCATCCAATTTACGAAGCCTTCCATTCTGGACGCCTTCCAGTTTCTGCATCTATGAGGGTTTGGTTGTTCATTGCAAAATTGGAACTGAAGAGAATTGGCGTTTGGAGACTACAATGATAGTGATCGATGAAGCGTTTGGTGTTTGTTATGATGACGTTGATGATGTTAATGGCTGAAGATTTGGGATGTGGACACAAAAAGTAACGTGGTGAATGATTTAGTAAAGTAAACTAACAATGATGGAAGGCAAGGCTTGAGTTTGATCTTAAAGGCTTGTTTGGGGCTCTAAGGCTTGTTTGGTTTGATGGTTGAGGTTTGTATGGACAATTTTAATTTTGAGTGGAAAATTATTTGTGGGCATTTGATCCCCCTCTAGTAATGTTTAGTTGTGTGAAATTTCACATCACCATTATATAATAAAACAAAAGTGAGTTAGTTTAGACTTTGTTTGAGAGAGATTTTTGTACTTTGCTCATTATGTGCAATTTCATGCTGAAAAACGTTGTGTGAAATTTCACATGACTATAGCAGTATGTGGGAAGAGTTTTGGGAAGTTCTTAGAACAGTTACATGAAATTTCACATAGCTAATTTTGTGTCATTTCACACTGAAAAAAGTTATGAAATTTCACATAATGAATTTTGGATGAACCGTTGCCACTCTTTCACACACATACACACACACACACACACACACTCTCTCTCTCTCTCTCTCTCTCCCTCCTACACTCTATCTTTCTAGAATGAAATTTCACATTGAGAAAAGTTGTGTGAAATTTCACTTTTTCTTTTCAGAAATTTCACAAAGATAATTATGTGAATTTTTACATAGATAATTATGTGAATTTTCACATAACTAGTTATGTGAAATTTTACATAACTTTTTTTTTTTCCCACAAATTTCACATATCTAGTTGTGTGAAATTTCACACAACTTTTTTTTCCCCGAATTTTAGAGCGACAATGGTACTTGTTTGATAGATCTCGTCGAATAGATTCTGAAAATATAAATTTTTTAAAAAAATGATTTTTGGATTGAAAGTTATGAATTTTTGAAGTTTGCAAAACTATTTGGGATGTTTGGTGTGAGTGACTGCATATTAAAAATGCTAAATAGCAACTGCACGCATCTGACATACTAGGAGGGGTAGTTCTGTCCACAAAATGGCTAGATGAGTTTTCACCTAAATTAAAAACGGGGTGGAGTGTTTACCAAAAAAGTTCATTATTTAAGATTTTTGACCAAATCTCCCATTTTTTAAATTGAGTTAATGAGATATTAAATTTTTATTTGTTTGTGTTCTATGTTCTAATTTAAGCCACGTGCCTACCTCGATCACTATATTTGTTGAACGAATATTTATGAAATCGTGATAGTACTGCTCTTGTTCATTAGCTGACGTGGGTTATTTTATAATATTATATGTATAATAATTTCAAAAAATGGGATGCCATGTGACATAATTGCATAATGTCAAGAAATTTCATTCAAAAATATATGGATTAATCATTCTAAATCAATAGTTATTATTTAAATTAAATTATTTTTATTGTGTTAATAACATAATTTAAAATTTTCACATAGTGTCTTAGTTCTCAAACCTTCTTTTTAAGCTCCTAGAGTCTCTCTCATAATGTAGAAGAAACCAAAATTATACTCCTTCCGTCTCAAATTAGGAGTCCTTATTTCATTTTTTTGACATCCATTTTTAGAATCTTCTTTAAAAATCAATGTATTTTCACACGCAATTTCCAAGTTTGCCCTGTACTACACATAAGGTCTTCATGCCATGTCAAGAAATAATCATCGCATAGTCCAGACTGTCATTTATGATGTGGCAAAATAACATTGGTGAAAGAGAGGAGGGAGTGTTTTTGGAGTTTCACAATGATTCACACCAAAGCTATAGGAAAATTCTTTGGCGCGTGCAGTGGTTTTGCACACACCGTACAGGTCGGAGTGAGAAAGGTGGGAAGGGCTGAGAGTGTGACATGTGTCCATAGACCAGTAAATGCTATCAAGTATTTCGGTTACTCAACCGGTCAACCAAGTGTGATTATAACTCGCATGAGAAGTTTTGTAACTGTATGACAAGAGATTGTAACATAGAGATTAACATCATGAGGAGTTTTGTAACTATATGACAAATGATTGTAATTCGCATGAGGAATTTTGTAACTGTATGACAAGAGATTGCAACATCGTGAGTATTTTTGTAATTGTATGACAAAAAATTATAATCTCGGGAGAATATTTGTAACGCACGACAAATGATTGTAATTTGAAGATAGAACTATCTCAAAGATTATAACTATTGTCACAATATATTGTAACTTCGTGAGAAAAAAATTATAACTCCATAACAAATGATCGTAACTTGAAGATAGAATCATCACAGAAATTGTAACTCTGTGAGAAAAAACTGTAACCAAGTGCATTTAAACTTTCCGACAACTGGTAGTGTCACGCCCCGACGTAGCATAAATAAGGAAAGCGTTTAATTTCCTTTATGGACCCGTAGGTCGCGACAGTTTGAAGGATCGATTCCGTCCCAAACGTCGAACAACAAAACATAATAATCAGAGTAAAGCAATCAAGGCTTATAAAATTTTCTAACTTATTACATCTTATGATACGGGGTCAACTAAGGCACAGACCGCCTTAAAATAAAATAATAACTTAGTGTCTGTTACAGTCATCCTTATAAAACAAAACAGTTCATAACTTAAAACATATAATCAATAAACGGTTTTCTCATTCCAAAAGCAGCCATTCTCAATTAGCGTAGTCGTACGACTCCTCCTGGTTATAACCTGAAAAGCCTGAACACGAATGTCCAGGACGCATCAACGTCGTCAGCTTCAAGAAGCTGGTGAGTATTAAAAACATGACTTTGAATGTAAAACATACCCATTTACCTTTTTCCATTTTTCAATTTGTATAAATCAATAGTTAAACCGCAGGAAGAATTCATTTATAAAACAACAAGGAATATATTAAAGGTCGTTCATTCATAAAAACAAATACTCGTGTAATGAGACAATGCACCACACTCATCTTGCCGACTCTTTTCTCTCGACAGCCACAACAACCCACTATCCTACTCCTGGTATCTTTGAAACACTAAGATAGCCACACTTTAGCAACGGGGCGCCAGGGAGTGTCCAGTTTGCCTCACACTTTGGTCCGGGGTACCAGGGAGTGTCCAATGCCTTACACTTTGAATACCCTAACCGCCATGCAAATACCGGGGCAACCCCTCACACAGTATCCAGACTCGAGTATCAGGGAGTGTCCGTAGGCCACACTTTAGCACTACCATGGGTGCCAGGGAATGTCCGAGTTCGGCGTCACACACTTTAACGCTTTCATGAGCGTCAGGGAGTGTCCATATTTGCCACCGTCGCATTTCAAAGATACCCTCACCACAATCTCAACCACAACCATAACCACAACCACAACCACAACCACAATCTCAACCACAAACTCAAACTCATACTCTTTCCACACTACCATTACTCTCTCCACACTGACTGACACCCACATACATGTACCACTGACCCCACATGTATGTCATGAACCTTAAACATGTGGCAATTTACTAAAATACAACATGCGTACGGGGATTAATAACTTGGAATACAATGCCTTAATCATTTCAAGCATAACTAATAGCATTCTGTATTAATAAAACTCCCAAACAGAATCCTTAACAGTACTAAAAAGTTGAACCAAACAGTTCCTTATCATAAAACAAGCAAAACCAGGATCTGCCAGATATCGCGCGCGCGGGCCGCTCGCGCGACAGGTCGCTCGCGCGGGCCGCTCGCGCGATATGCCAAATTT
Organism: Hydrangea macrophylla; assembly: GCA_033977485.1. Lineage (NCBI taxonomy): Eukaryota > Viridiplantae > Streptophyta > Magnoliopsida > Cornales > Hydrangeaceae > Hydrangea > Hydrangea macrophylla. The sequence goes on from CM066984.1 coordinate 98,417,190, forward strand.
TCATTTATATATAAACTTTTCTATCTGCCTGAAACAGCCAAGGTCGCGCGCGCGAAGGGATTCTCGCGCGACCCTCGCTCGCGCGTCCTGCCTAAATTTCATTTTATATATATAAAACTCTTCTGTCTGCCTGTGGAAACGAGGATCGCGCGCGCGGACCGCTCGCGCAAAAGATCGCTCGCGCGGGCCGCTCGCGCGATCTTCGCACGCGCGATCGTGGCGCGAGATGAAGCAGAGGCTTCATCTTCTCTGCAGAAACTGCTCTGTTTCAGCAAAACAGGGTCTAAATTGACCCATTTCAATTCTGCGACTATATATGTCATACAATATATGGATCTCTTCCTTTTCTCACAAGGATGACAAATATGAAATCAATTTACTATGAATCAAACTATAGCTCTCCAATTTCATGAAAAACTAAAACATGTCAAAACTTATTTTCTAATATACTTTCTCATGTGAATGAATTAGGCTCTAAAACTTCAAACATAGCATATATGATGTAAGATCTTTCATAATCATCTCTAAAAACGGATTTTGGTTGAGTTTGGAAAATTGTGATTTTTTTGAAGCTCAAGCTTCCATGGACGAATTTAGCAATGGTGCTTCAACTATACATACACAAATTCAGTAACTAAGCATAGAATTACATTTATAGTGAGTTAGAAATACTCACTGTGCTAAGTGCAGAAGAGATTGTTTAAGAAAGAAGAGCAATATAGGAAATCAAAACTCAAGCTTTTGGTTATGGAGGATGAAGTTCTTCTTCCTCTAAAAGAATTCTGAAATAACTCTCAAACTCACTCTTTTCTCTCTGTGATTTCAGTCTCTAAAAATGTGTGTATTGTGAAGAGGGTGTATATGAATATATATAGAGATTCCTTAACTTGGCCACCAAGAACCACCACCTACACTCAACAATCTCAATTTGATTTCCAAATTAACTAAAATGCAACTTACTCACAGATATGCATATACGTATATACATCCTCAGATGTTGAAGAGCCAAGTAGACTAATAGGGGCCAAGATGATGTGTTTGGGAAAGAAGCTTGTGGCCTTAAGATAACACACTCACACAAGGCATTGCCAAACAAGGCCTAAGCAAATGATGAGTTTCCATTAATAGAAATAAAGTACAAGTCATGTCATACTTTACGTCACTTCCAAAAAATCTGTGGAAGTTTAGCACAGCGCGGACAGTTTTGAAAGTAAACTGGTATTTTGGTGGCGCGGTGTTCACCACAGAAATACAGAAAATTCATTTTAACGTAAGAAGTGATTTTCTGGTTTCATAAAAATACAGTTTGAAATAAAAGAGAACATTTTCACCGTTTTTGAAATACATATTTGAAATTCAATACAGGTGTTGCTAAATTTCACATAATCGCAGTTTGACCCCAAAAGAAATTTCAATTATGAGATCCATCAAGAAATAAATTTCACATAAGAATTGAAATTAAAATAGAAGCAAACAATGTATATTTAATTTTAAATATGACAATGCAATGTACAGATTAATTAAATGAAAATGCAGGTTATTACACCCTTCATCCCTTAAACAGGATTTCGTCCCCGAAATCAAGACTAACTAGTCCTGAAACAAATCCGGGTACTTCTTCCGCATATCAACTTCAACTTCCCACGAGGCTTCATTCTCGTCATGGTGATTCCACTGAACCTTCACTAATGGGATATCCTTATTCCTCAACTTCTTGATACTCTGATCCAGAATCTTCACAGGTCTCTCCTTGTAAGAAACGTTATGGCTCGTCTCAATATCGTCATAACTAACCACGTGTGAGGGGTCTCGTATGTACTTTCTCAGCATACTCACATGAAATACATTGTGAACCCCAGACATCTTCGGTGGTAGCGCCAGCCGATAGGCTACTCTCCCGACACGTTCCAAAATCTCGAACGGTCCGATGAAACGCGGAGCTAACTTCCCTCTCTTGAGGCCGAAGCGTACTACTCATCGGGTTGGTGAAACCTTAAGGAGTACGTGATCTCCAACACTGAACTCCAAATCTTTCCGGCGTCGATCAGCATAACTCTTATACTGGCTCTGAGCGGTTTTCATCCTTTCCTTGACCAAAGAAATCTTCTCGTTGGTTTCCCTAACCAAATCTGGTCCCAACAACTTTGTGTCCCCAACTTCTGTCCAACACAATGGGGAACGACATGGTCGTCCGTACAATGCTTCGAACGGAGCCATACCGATACTCGTGTGATAACTGTTGTTATAGGCAAATTCAACCAACGGCAAGTGTGTCTCCCAAGATTCTTCAAAATCGATCACACAAGCCCTGAGCATATCTTCCATGATCTGATTAACACGCTCAGTTTGTCCATCTGTCTGAGGGTGAAAAGCAATACTCATCTTGAGCGAAGTTCCCATAGCTTCTTGCAGACTTTCCCAAAATCCAGAAGTAAAACGTGCGTCACGGTCTGACACAATCGACACAGGTGCACCGTGAAGCCGCACCACTTGTTGTATGTACATCCGGCTCATCTTCTCTACCGGGTATGTCATACTATAAGCAATGAAGTGTGCCGATTTTGTCATTCGATCTACTATTACCCAAATAGCGTCATGATTCTGCTGCGATCGAGGCAATCCTACTACAAAATCCATCGTAATGTGCTCCCACTTCCAACCAGGGATAGGTAGCGGTTGCAACAATCCTGACGGTCTCTGATGTTCAGCTTTGACTTGCTGACATGTCAAACACTTGGATACAAATTCGGCCACGTCCTTCTTCATACCTTCCCACCAGAACTTTCTCTTCAAATCTTTGTACATCTTAGTTCTCCCCGGGTGAACTGTATACCTTGACTTATGTGCTTCTTCCAGAATATCCTTCCTTAGCTCTCCATAATCTGGCACACATAATCTCTCTCTGCACCGACATCCTCCATCGACTCCCACCTTCCATTCTGTCTGGTCTTTTTCTGTCATCTTCACGAACCATGTCTGAAACTTCTCATCTTCTTTCTGAGCTCCGATAACGCGGTCGATAAGAACAGGCTATAGGATAAGACATCCGAACAATTGTCCCTTTCCTTCTTCAGCACTCTGTACATCGAACTCCGCAAAGATCTCCAACGCTCGCCACTCTCTCACCATTAAAGTGGCGATCGTCTCACGAGTCTGTCGACTCAGGGCATCAGCAACCACATTGGCTTTACCCGGGTGGTATTCTAATGTGAAGTTGTAATCTTTAATCAGCTCCATCCATCTGCGTTGCCTCATGTTCAACTCTTTCTGTGTGAACAAATATTTCAAACTCTTGTGATCGGAGAACAAATCGAACTTCTCACCGTAGAGATAGTGTCTCCAAATCTTGAGTGCAAATACCACTGCCGCCAATTCCAAATCATGAATGGGATAGTTCAACTCATTCGGCTTCAGCTGTCTGGATCCATAGGCTATAACTCTGCAATCTTGCATAAGTACACACCCTAACCCTTGATATGATGCGTCACTAAAGATAGTGAACTTTTCATCAGGCTTGGGTATTGCTAGTACTGGCGCGGTAGTGAGTCTCTCTTTCAACTCCAGAAAGGCTCGCTCATGCTTCTCTGCCCACTCGAACTTCAAATTCTTCTTCGTTAACCCAGTTAAAGGTGCTGCTATCTTAGAAAATCCCTCAACGAATCTTCTGTAATAGCCTGCGAGTCCAAGAAAACTCCGAACTTCTGTAGGGTTGCTCGGTCTAACCCAGTTGGACACAGCATCGGTCTTGGATGAATCTACAGAAATTCCTTGAGATGACACCTTGTGTCCCAAAAATTTCACTTCTTGTAACCAGAACTCACACTTACTGAACTTGGCATACAACTGATGGTCCTTGAGCATATGCATCGCAATTCGTAGATGTTGCTCGTGTTCTTCTCCTGACTTAGAATAGATCAAAATATCATCTATAAAGACGATGACAAACTGATCCAAATAAGGCTTGAACACTCTGTTCATCAAATCCATAAACACTGCCGGGGCATTCGTCATTCCAAACGGCATCACCAGAAATTCATAATGACCATATCGGGTTCTGAAAGCAGTCTTAGGTATGTCTTCCTTCCGTACCCTCAACTGATGATATCCCGACCTTAGGTCTATCATGGAAAATATCGTAGCTCCTTGTAGTTGATCAAACAAATCGTCGATCTGAGGTAAGGGATACTTGTTCTTGATAGTCACTCGGTTCAATTCTCTGTAGTCGATACACAGTCTAAGTGTCCCGTCCTTCTTCTTCACGAATAACACCGGTGCTCCCCAAGGCGATGTACTTGGACGTACAAAACCTAGGTTCTCGAGCTCTTGAACTTGTTCCTTCAATTCCAATAGTTCTGTGGGGGCCATTCTGTAGGGAACCTTGGTGATCGGTACGGTACCCGGTATAAGCTCAATACAGAACTCTATACTTTTCTCGGGCGGCAAACCAGAAACGTCTTGAAATACTTCTTCGAAGTCCTTGACTACAGGTATAGATGAAGTTGTCACCTCTGTACTGACGACTTCGATGTTGGCTAAACATCTTGTGAGGAACATATCTCCCGTAGGGTTACATTGAAAATCAAAGGGTTGATTCTCATTGTCGGGGAATGTAATTCTCTTCCTCGCACAATCCAACTTCACTTGATTCTGAGAGAGCCAATCCATTCCTAGGATTATGTCGAACTCCTTCATCGATAGGATGATCAACCTTGCAGGGATTTCACGGTCTCCTAACCGTAAGGGACAATCCTTGCACACATGTCCTAATCTGACTGCAGCTCCTAGTGGCGAAGTAGCCTTCAAAGCTTTCTCTAAGCGATGAGGTAAGATACCCAATCTCCGAATTGTATTAACAGATATGAACGAAAGAGCAGCACCCGTATCAAATAACACTTTAATATGAGAGTTAAACAGAGTTAATGTACCTTCCACTATTTGCTGATCAGGTTGAGCTTCTCCATAATCTCCTTCTTCGTACACAGTTCCATCATATCCAGCGGCATCAGGGATAACATCATTCAAGCGAGTCTGATTCTGTTGACCATAAGTCACCTGCTTAGGAGCAGTGCAGAACCTACTGATGTGACCTGGTTCACCACAGTTAAAGCAGACTATTCCTTGCTGAGCAGCACGCCTTGGTGCCTTGCAATCACGAGCCAGATGACCAGGGTTTCCACAGTTGAAGCACTTTCCACTACTACTTCATTCTCCTACTCGGGGTTGAGTTGGATAGGTAATAGCCTGGGTCTTCTTGCTTCCGTCGAAATTCCTCTTCTGCCCTTGGGTACGATTCATTGGTGGTCTATTCCCAAAATTACCCCTTTGAGGCGGTCGGAAATCAAATTGCTTTCGGTTCACTTGAGCATCCTCTTCCAGATCGGTAGCCAAACCAACAAGTCCTTCAAAAGATTTATCCAAGTGGCCGAGAGTCAGGCGACAAATCTGCGGTGTCAGCCCTTGGTTATACTTTCGGATCTTCTTCTCTTCCGTATCAACCAGGTGTGGAGCGAACCGAGACAGTCTTTCGAACTGTGTGGTGTACTCTTGCACCGACTTGGATCCTTGCGTCAGATCCATGAATTCCTTCTCTCTTCTGTGCCTCTCCGTAGCCGGGAAGTACTTCTCCAAAAATCTCCCCTTGAACGCAGTCCACGTCATCCCCATTGCAGCTCCATTCCCGATAGTAGCTATGACCGAATCCCATCAATCTGCGGCAACATCGGTCAACTAAAACGTAGCCAATCTCCTCTTGTCCATCTCGTTGCACTGGACAGCTTCGAACATGCGGTCCATCTGTGTTAACCACTGTTCTGCCTTCTAGGGTTCCGCGGTACCCGCAAACTGCTCGGGCCTTAGTGCACGGAATCTCTTTAGCAATTTGTCTCCAGTTTGACGGTCTCGTCGGTTGTCATTCGTATTACCGATTCTTTCCAACCGTCTGATAAACGCTTCGAACATCCCCGTAGGATCGGCAACCTCGGGTGCTCCCTCGATCAAGTTCCTGTTCCTCCTGACTCCTCCAGCCATTCTATGCATGATAGTGGTAGTAGAATGAGAAACATGCACGCAACAGTGCTATGAAGTAATTCAAATGACGACAATATTCAAAAGAGTATATCTTATATATATAACTTCTGTCAAGTAGATACAAAAGCATGTATGGTCAGATCAATGCCTACCCTATCTGTATGGGTTAGGACGCATGCAAGAGTTAATGTTACAAAAATGGGTCATCGCCCTACACTCTAATGCATGTAATTACAGCTTGCAAAAAGAGATAGAGCTAATAGTCAAAACAGTCAATATGTACAAGGCAATATCTAAACGGTCAGTCATCGCCGTAGGTAGCCATCAACAGGTCAAGCGAGTCGGCCTGATGCAGTCGCTGAACATGGGAGGGGCCTGCCCCAAAGTTACAGCTGTGAGAGGTCATCAGTGAAGCAGGTCCAGGGACATCTGCCTCAGGCAAGGCTGGCTCAAGTGCAAGTGCCTCCTCAAGGTCGACTGCAAAGTCGTCCCATCCTAAGCCATCCTCCTCGGAAATAGGAGCGAACACAACGTCAACATCACCGTCATCCTCAATAGCGGGGACGACCGGTGGAGGTACCTCCAGTTGTGCAAGGTGGGCCTGCACAACCTGAACCTCAAGGGGAAAATAGAAGGCATCGCTATTAACCAAGCGAATGATCTCAGCGAGTACTAAGCGCTGGATCTCTATGAAGTAAAGAATCTCGAGGCGAGCACGAGACAGGTCGACCAGTCCTAATATGTGAATCTGATGCCAGAGGTCCAACTCGACGATAGCAACTGCACGCTGCCCAACAGCAGTGAAATAAAGGGTCACCGAAGCCGGCACTATTGCTCCCACAGTAACCCAATGCCCTCCAAAAGCATCAGGTACAAACAGGGACTGAGCTGGATCCATACCTGAAAAGGTACTACTTAAGTCAGAACAGAATAATCTTAGGCGTTTGGGTTCTGAGTCTATCCTCCCTGTCGTATCATCGGGTGTGTAACACTTAATGGAATGTGGAATCGGGTCTATACTGGAAAACCCTAACCTGGCTAAACTATCTTGTGATAAATAATAACCTGGCTCTGATACCACTAAATCCTGTCACGCCCCGACGTAGCATAAATAAGGAAAGCGTTTAATTTCCTTTATGGACCCGTAGGTCGCGACAGTTTGAAGGATCGATTCCGTCCCAAACGTCGAACAACAAAACATAATAATCAGAGTAAAGCAATCAAGGCTTATAAAATTTTTTAACTTATTACATCTTATGATACGGGGTCAACTAAGGCACAGACCGCCTTAAAATAAAATAATAACTTAGTGTCTGTTACAGTCATCCTTATAAAACAAAACAGTTCATAACTTAAAACATATAATCAATAAACGGTTTTCTCATTCCAAAAGCAGCCATTCTCAATTAGCGTAGTCGTACGACTCCTCCTGGTTATAACCTGAAAAGCCTGAACACGAATGTCCAGGACGCATCAACGTCGTCAGCTTCAAGAAGCTGGTGAGTATTAAAAACATGACTTTGAATGTAAAACATACCCATTTACCTTTTTCCATTTTTCAATTTGTATAAATCAATAGTTAAACCGCAGGAAGAATTCATTTATAAAACAACAAGGAATATATTAAAGGTCGTTCATTCATAAAAATAAATACTCGTGTAATGAGACAATGCACCACACTCATCTTGCCGACTCTTTTCTCTCGACAGCCACAACAACCCACTATCCTACTCCTGGTATCTTTGAAACACTAAGATAGCCACACTTTAGCAACGGGGCGCCAGGGAGTGTCCAGTTTGCCTCACACTTTGGTCCGGGGTACCAGGGAGTGTCCAATGCCTCACACTTTGAATACCCTAACCGCCATGCAAATACCGGGGCAACCCCTCACACAGTATCCAGACTCGAGTATCAGGGAATGTCCGTAGGCCACACTTTAGCACTACCATGGGTGCCAGGGAATGTCCGAGTTTGGCGTCACACACTTTAACGCTTCCATGAGCGTCAGGGAGTGTCCATATTTGCCACCGTCGCATTTCAAAGATACCCTCACCACAATCTCAACCATAACCATAACCACAACCACAACCACAACCACAACCACAATCTCAACCACAAACTCAAACTCATACTCTTTCCACACTACCATTACTCTCTCCACACTGACTGACACCCATATGCATGTACCACTGACCCCACATGTATGTCATGAACCTTAAACATGCGGCAATTTACTGAAATACAACATGCGTACGGGGATTAATAACTTGGAATACAATGCCTTAATCATTTCAAGCATAACTAATAGCATTCTGTATTAATAAAACTCCCAAACAGAATCCTTAACAGTACTAAAAAGTTGAACCAAACAGTTCCTTATCATAAAACAAGCAAAACCAGGATCTGCCAGATATCGCGCGCGCGAGCTGCTCGCGCGACGGGTCGCTCGCGCGGGCCGCTCGCGCGATATGCCAAATTTTCATTTATATATAAACTTTTCTATCTGCCTGAAATAGCCAAGGTCGCGCGCGCGAATCGCTCGCGCGAAGGGATTCTCGCGCGACCCTCGCTCACGCAACCTGCCTAAATTTCATTATATATATATAAAACTCTTCTGTCTGCCTGTGGAAACGAGGATCGCGCGCGCGGACCGCTCGCGCGAAAGATCTCTCGCGCGGGCCACTCGCGCGATCTTCGCGCGCGCGATCGTGGCGCGAGATGAAGCAGAGGCTTCATCTTCTCCGCAGAAACTGCTCTGTTTCAGCAAAACAGGGTCTAAATTGACCCATTTCAATTCTGCGACTATATATGTCAGACAATATATGGATCTCTTCCTTTTCTCACAAGGATGAAAAATATGAAATCAATTTACTATGAATCAAACTATAGCTCTCCAATTTCATGAAAAACTAAAACATGTCAAAACTTATTTTCTAATATACTTTCTCATGTGAATGAATTAGGCTCTAAAACTTCAAACATAGCATAAATGATGTAAGATCTTTCATAATCATCTCTAAAAATGGATTTTGGTTGAGTTTGGAAAATTGTGATTTTTTTGAAGCTCAAGCTTCCATGGACGAATTTAGCAATGGTGCTTCAACTATACATACACAAATTCAGTAACTAAGCATAGAATTACATTTATAGTGAGTTAGAAATACTCACTGTGCTAAGTGCAGAAGAGATTGTTTAAGAAAGAAGAGCAATATAGGAAATCCAAACTCAAGCTTTTGGTTATGGAGGATGAAGTTCTTCTTCCTCTAAAAGAATTCTGAAATAACTCTCAAACTCACTCTTTTCTCTCTGTGATTTCAGTCTCTAAAAATGTGTGTATTGTGAAGAGAGTGTATATGAATATATATAGAGATTCCTTAACTTGGCCACCAAGAACCACCACCTACACTCAACAATCTCAATTTGATTTCCAAATTAACTAAAATGCAACTTACTCACAGATATGTATATACGTATATACATCCTTAGATGTTGAAGAGCCAAGTAGACTAATAGGGGCCAAGATGAGGTGTTTGGGAAAGAAGCTTGTGGCCTTAAGATAACACACTCACACAAGGCATTGCCAAACAAGGCCTAAGCAAATGATGAGTTTCCATTAATAGAAATAAAGTACAAGTCATGTCATACTTTAAGTCACTTCCAAAAAATCTGTGGAAGTTTAGCACAGCGCGGACAGTTTTGAAAGTAAACTGGTATTTTGGTGGCGCGGTGTTCACCACAGAAATACAGAAAATTCATTTTAACGTAGGAAGTGATTTTCTGGTTTCATAAAAATACAGTTTGAAATAAAAGAGAACATTTCCACCGTTTTTGAAATACAGATTTGAAATTCAATACAGGTGTTGCTAAATTTCACATAATCGCAGTTTGACCCCAAAAGTAATTTCAATTATGAGATCCATCAAAAAATAAATTTCACATAAGAATTGAAATTAAAATAGAAGCAAACAATGTATATTTAATTTTAAATATGACAATGCAATGTACAGATTAATTAAATGAAAATGCAGGTCATTACAGGTAGGTAGATCATTAAGTATACCAATTAAATCAGGTGGATATGAATGTTGAAGTGAATAGTTTGAAGAAGAGAAGTATATAAGGAAATATTTATTTTCTAAATTTCTATCAACCATCATACATATAATTTCTCTTTTTTCCATTTTTTGAAGATGTAGTATTATTATATTCATATAAACTATGGTGATATATTTATTTAAGGAAATGTTAAGAGTGGAAAAAAATATTTTGTCACCAATGTTACAAAATTCATAATCTACTTAGTATGTCATATGCAGGAAGCATAATGGGTCGATCTCAAAGTTTTCCACTAATGGCACCTTTATATGCCGGAAGAAGAAATTGTTGGCCCGAAATAGAAACCTTAGAGAGAGAGAGGGGGGGGGGGGGGGTGAATGAGGTTTTAGCGGAAAACAAACATATTTAAAATTTAATTACAAATTAAACACAATCACAAACAATAATGTAAAGAGAGAAGGGAAGAGACACTTGCAAACCGAGTTTTCAAGTGGTTTGGCAATCCGCACATCGCGGCCTACTTCCACCCCTTAAGCACCTCTTGAGGCCTTTAATCGATCTACTTCACGGGTGTAGACTAAACAGTTACAAGAGTCTTCAATCTCTTCCAAAGAAGAACACATCTTCTTTGTACACAAGGGTTACTAACCCTCACTCTTTACAAAAGATTTGAATTACAAATTGAACTCTCTCTCTCTAGAGTGGATGGATACAATAATAGCTCACACAACAACTCCTTAGTGAGTAGATAATACAAATGAAAGCTCACTACAATTTGCTCTCTCAAGAATTACAATTGAAATCAAGAACAAATTGATTTTTCACTCAAACTAGGGCTCAAATATGAATGATGATTTAACAAGACTTTTGAATGATTTTCCTTGATTGCCCAACCCTTACAATCACCCCTATATATAGCTTTTAAACATATATAACCGTTGGAGGTGTTTGGGGAGTGTAAAAATAATTTTCAAAAAGTTTAGAAAACTAGCCATTATGTTGTTTTGCATGATCCAGTCGACTGAAAAATTGACCTAGTCGTCTAGAAAGTTTATAGCAGTAGCTACTTTTGAAAAACACAAAACAATCGACTTTTTAACAATCTTGTTGACTAAGTTTACAATCCAGTCGACTGAAATATTTACAGTTCAGACGACTGCATTGACTGTGTTTTGGCAGCCTGCCACCTCTTTACAAAAACAACCATAACTCCCTCTACAAAACTCAAATTTGTGATCCGTTTGAAGATTCGGAAACTAGATTCAAATACCTTTCCAACCTATAAAACTCAACATCTAGTTCCTTACCAATTAGATCAGGTTTGTATTTAAAGATGACCCATCTGCAAAGGGTACTTGATTTTGACTTAGCCACTTGAAAACTTTTGTAAAATGAATTTAATTGAGGGGACTAAGTATGTTTAGGTTCTTGAAAGTATTTTAAAGTATGAGAGTAAGGATCCTAAAGTCCAACTAATGTTACTTGATCCCCTCTGAGTGATTGATCAAAATACTTACAAGTAAATCCTAGTCTTCAACCAAGGATAAAAAAATCTTTAAGTCTTCAAGCTTGATCCTTGTTAAGCTCAATCAATTTTGGGCTTCACCATATGCTATCTCATGAAATCAAAAAAGGTTAGAACATTTAAGTGCATAATTCAAAAGATTAGCACAATGAAAATCACTTGATAATAGTTTAGAATATAAGAATATGCTATTATCAATAGATTTATCATCATCAAAACAAATATAAATAATGCTTTAAACAAATTCAAGTCTAACAATTTTCCCCTTTTTGATGATGTCAAAACACGCAATACAAATATAGCAATTAAAGCACAATAAGAGTCATTTTCATGTTATCATTCAAAGTAACAAGATATACAAAGTATAAATCCAAGAATGATAACTTTCTAACAATCTCTATTACTATCATTTTCTCTTTGTTTAAAGATCTCTATCATTTTTTCCATTTTTGACAACAACAAAAAGATAGAGGGTTTGAACTAAAAGTTCCCCCTCAAGATAAGCGAACATGTCATGGAGGCAACAAGATACCAAAACAAATAAATTAAACATAATAATATGTTCCCCCTCAACATATGCATATATGAATAAATACCAATTACAAAATCAAAATTATGCATTATCTCCTTAGGATGATAGATATTTGAACACCAAAATAATGTGTCATTTGAAATGCAAGTATGATTTCATAATCAAAACAAGTTAATCTATCACTTACTAGGCTTAAGGTAAGAGATTTAACCATTGTCCAAGCATCTCTTAGATGCTTCAGTTGCCATGGAATAAGAGGTAGATCCCTTTATAATCCAAACTTTGTCAATTTTTCTTTTATGTGGACATTTGTAATTAACATGCCCATTTTTCATGCAATAATGACAAGTCACATGAGGAAGGGTCTCATTTGATATTGATGCCTTAACAAAGAAATTCTTATGAGAATTTTGAGAATTTAAAGTAGAAGATGTGGACTTTACAAAGAAGCTTTTGTACTTCTTTTCCTTGTATGTAGGATTAAATCCCAAACCGGCCTTATCAAAAACACATTTTTGTTTTCCCAAAAGCATATTTAAATTTTGTTCACCTTGGGTAAATTTGGCTAATGTTTTTGACAAATCTTCAATTTCCTTTTTCAATTCAACCTTTTCTTTTTCAACAAACTTACTTAAAGGTTGATTGGTTGAGATAAGTTTTTCTTGTATCAAAATATCATTTTGAGATTTTAAATCTTCCAATTTCTTTTTCAACTCCAAAATTTCTTTTTCAAGCTCATTTGAAGATTGTGCTCTTGAAACATATTTTTCATTTTCAATCTTCAAAGATTCATTTTGGGATTTCAAAATATTTAACTCATTAGAAAGTTTAGAAAAATTCTTTTTAAGAGTTGTATATTTAGATCCCAAATTCTCTAACTCCTTATGTAACTCCTCAAAAGCACATTAAAGCTCCTTATAGTTAGAAGATTCAACAGTATGGGTAGGATTAGAGTTTACCAAATTCTCTTGTGCACCTTCTTGGTTACATGAGTCGTCGTCGGATGAGTCATCATCATCCCAAATGGCCCCTTTTGCCATATTCTCATTCTCATTGTCTTCATTTGCATATAGGCATACTATTTCCTCTTCACAAATTTGGTTAGTAGTAATATGAAAATATTCTAAACATAACCAAATTTCATTTGCACTAGAGCATGAGCAAATTCTATTATATGAAATATCATCTAAAGAATTCCATAGAATTTTCGTAGCTCTAAGATTCAATATAAAGTTATTTTGATCACTTTCATTCCATTCAATCTTTGGTTTAGGAGAAAAACTATTTTTGACAATGTTCCAAAGATTTATATCAAGTGATCTAAAATAAATTTCTATTCTCCTCTTCCAATGATCATATTTATGATCACTCAACAATGGAGGAGTGGTAACACAATAACCTTCTTGAACTTTTGTTCCCATAGAGCTTGACTCATCAATTTGAAATCCAATGAATCATTAGAGTCATTGAAAGAGCAAGAAGTACAGGTTCTCCCATTTTCTATTGCCATGAGACAAAGGTTGACGATCTCATCTTGCGTTTTTCATCTTTAGGAGGCTTATTTCCTGATTTTTCTTTTCTAAGAAACTTCACGAATTTTTGGGTGATCAAAGCCATATCCTATCCTCATCACTCTCATGATCTTTGCCATTTTTCTTTGAGCTTGAGAACTTCAAGGCCATGTCTTCTCTTTTGATTTTTTTCACTTCCTTTTTATTGTCTTCTTCGACAAGTACGGCTAACTCCATTTCATGGGTAATGAGTGATCCCATGAGTTGTTTAATTGACAACTTTATCAAATCATTTGCTTCCCGGATATCCGTGACCTTCGGTAGCCATTGCTTTGGTAAAGTCCTAAGGATTTTCTCAATAATTTCTTCATTAGCATAAAGTTTACCAAGATTTTTCAAGCTATTGATGATAGTTGTAAACCGAGTAGACATATCACCATATAACTCAAAAGGCAACATTTTAAACATTTCATAAGATTGAACAAGAAAATTAATTTTTGACTTTTTGACTTGACTTGTTCCCTCATAAGTCATTTCAAGTTTATCCCAAATTTCTTTTGCGGATTTGCAAGATGAAATTCTATTGTATTCATTTGGGTCTAAACCGCAATATAATAAATTCATTGCCATAACATTGAATTTAATTAGTTTTTTTATCGGCATCATTATACTCATTTTCCGTTTTTGAAAAAAAAAATACCATTTTCAATTTTTGTAGGAAGATGAGGCCCTTTGACCACTATTTTTCATAAATCAAAATCTTGAGAAATTGTATAGATTTTCATTCTATTTTTCCAATAAGCATAGTGTAGACACCCTATTTTTGCCCAACCCAATCATTCCAAAATAAAGTGCTCGTGCTATTGCTTTTTTGAACCATCTCAATCTGACATCGAATGGAAAAAATATTGCAAGTCAAAAGCTATGGGGTCAAAAGGTCAACAAATCCGCATGCACCCTACCACACATGATTATTTCTCATCCAACATACATTTACCTACCCAAGACTTTCAAAAGCAAATGTGGATCTTTAATTCTTAGATCTGCAACCCATCATTATTTTGTCAAAACACTGTTGGGAAGGATTGGTGGTTCCGCAATCCCACTTCATTTACTTTCCTTGTGATCACATACATGAGGGAGTAGGGGCAACTGTAGACGCCCTAATTTTGCCCAATAAAAAAAAATGTGTTTTTTTTGTCCAAAATTTTTTTTTTCAAAAAATGCAAAATCATTTCAAAGTCAAAATTAGAAGTTTTGCAAAAAATCGTGATCGAAAACCAACAGAGCCACGTGGACTGTCCAAACACACACAATAATTTCTCCTCCTCCACAAACTCATTGTGGAGGCAGGTTCAGTGGAGTCAAGTAAAGAAAGAAAAAAAAAACAAAACAAAAAAGAAGAATACAAAAATCTCGATGGAGCAAAAAGCTAAAGCAAAAGCTAAGCACCAAATCAAAAAAACAAAAGAAAATAATAATAAAAAATAAAATAATGAGGTTTTTGCCTATAAAATGGCAATGCTTTCATTCATTTGGAAGAGGAGGAACGAAGAAAAAAAATACTCCCTCTCTGTATCTCCCTCATACTCCACATCTCCCTCACCATTCTTTCCATCTCCCTCACTTCATCATTAAATACAAAAAACCCCTACAAAAAAAAAGGAGTTTACATTTTGTTCACCACCATATCACCCATTCTAACCATCACCATCAAGGTCACCACTACAATCATCACCCTCCACCTAGCTATCATATCATCAAGATTCTGATCAACATATATACTTCACGGTCATTGTACCACTTCCATCATCTGTTGCTGCCTCAAATCATCGCCCAACATCGCCGTCACTTACCATCAATATTCTAGCCGATTTATCGAGTTCTTCTAATAACTCAGGGTTTTTTATTATTTGTTTTGTATGTATCATCTTTATTCTTGCTTGATAATAAAAAATTATAAAAATAATTGATGTTGTCAATATCAAGATATAAAAAGTATACTTTACTTTTCTAAAGATTTGCAGTGTGGAAGTAAAGGTCGAACCCACAGAGATTGATTAACTACCGCGCTTTAATTTTAAAACCTAAATTTAGTTGATTAAGAAAAACGAGATTTTGATTTTGAATTTAATTAAACTAAGAACAATAAAATTAAATCTAAATTATGAAAGCGATTTAAAAGTGTTGTTATAAATATGTTTAAGAGAACCTAGGATTGCAAATCCACCACTAGCTTCATAATAGGAATATTTATGAATTACTTTAGCCTATTAAGTTGGATGATAATGGAAAATTGTATCTACAAGCCCAATTCCTCCGTCAAGAAAATAACTATGGTTCAAGCACCAACATACTCCATCTTCGGTTAGCACGAATTATCCCACACTAAACTAGGGTTGTGGTATAATCTGTCTAATCTAGGCATGGACTATTCGGATACTTGATAGCACAATTCAATTTAAGCACCATTACATGTAAACAATCTATACAAGCACAGCAAATATAGATCATTGAGCACATCACAGTCAAAATAGATCTAAGACAAGAATAAACTTTGAAAGTAATGATTTAATCAATAGAAGTACGATTTATTTATAAAAATCCTCTAAACATGTAACTGTCATCCATACATAATAAAACTAAAATAAAAACATAAATAAAACCCTATTACTTGGCTAGGGTTTCATTGAAACCCTAGATCTAGGTTTAGTTGGCCATAGAATTGATGAACGGCAAAAGGTTGATGGAGGAGGCCATGGAAATTCTTAATCTTCTTCTTCTTCTCCTTGTTTCCTCTCTTCAATGGCTGGAGTTTTTGTGTATATGGCTGTGTATAATGTTGTGTAATGATGTGTAACCCCAAAATTGATTTAGAATAGGGTTTATATAGAGTTTGGAATGATTTAGGAAGCTTTCCTAAGTCAGATCGCACTAAAACATCTATATTTATGTTTCTGGACGTCATATGCACAAACCACCTTCACTGGGCACTTTAATTTAATAAAATACGCGTTTTTGGTTTTTTCAAAGGTCGCTCGCGCGAGGTCCTTTTTGCTGCACTGCGCGACTTTCGTAGAATTGCGATAACTTTTGACTCGGATGTCGTATTGACTCACTGTTTGCGGCCACGCGTCCGTAACTCGAAGATCTACATTTTATATCTCTGGAGAAATTTCTCAAATCTGAATTATTCCTTGTCAAAAATGCAATTTTCCGAGGCTGCTACTGCATTCAGCTTTCACCGGAATCATCTTTTGAGCCCAGAATGACTTCTAAAGCCACTAATCATTGGATTTTTGTGCATTATCAAGTTAAAGCTCCAAATCCTACAAAATTTAGATTACTTATTAAAAAATAACTAATAACTACATGAAATGGGCTAACAAAGTGTATTTTTAGAACTATAAACGGCAACTATTCGTCGTCGATCACCCCCCAAACCTACTCTTTGCTAGTCCTCGAGCAAAAAGAAAAGAAAAATAAAACTACTACTACAAATACTACTCCATTTTCGCATGGATCACGATTGCATTTAGCATATGCAAGAAGCCTTTTAAACCCCTAGGTGTCCCTAGTCGGACGAGTGAAGTCTCGTGAGGGTTTTCGTCAACAAGTCACCCACAACCATCTTTATTAACTTATCAATTTAAAAACTTTTATTAAAAATAAAGAACATAATATTCAATACTCCTTCCTCATATAACAAAGATTTGAAATAGAATAACGAACATAAAGAAACATAATGAAACATCCACCTAAATCATGAAAAACAATTCCAAGCATATGCATTGTATAAATCAATAGAGTTCCTCATACAATTGCACGTGTGTGATGTGGTAGTCAAATGAACACGCGCATGTCATGAACTTGGAATATAACTCGGATAACCATTTAACTATGTCTCGACTACGAATCTCACAATGTTAATTACACTCTCAAATGAAACACTCAGAAACATGTGTAATCTTTCTAAAATATGTGAGTAAAGGAAATATGTTTTCAAAACGAGAAATGCTCACATATGACTCGAAAAAGACGCATGACACGAAAGAATAGTAGTCTCATGGATAGGATGCTAACAATCAAGAAAAAATTAATCATTACCATGTTTTAATCCCCCTCCCATCATTTTCATATCCGAACCATGTTTCCTAGGATCAAATAGGACATTTCAAAGGTTGTAATGTGGCTCAGACAATGGAAAAGGATAGAAAGGATTCATTAGGTAGTTTTAGAATGGCATTGTAAGGCATGTTCGATTTCTTTCATTCACTCTTCCACCAACTTCATCATTTCATTCTCTTCTTTTGATTTTTCTTTTCAATTTTTTTTTCTTCTTTTTTTTCAACTTTTTTTTTTCTTAATTCTTGCTTGTCGGATGATTATTCATTGATTTCTAAGCAACTACCCCAATAGCATCTTGTCTTCTTCTTCCCAATCACACATTGCCTTAACACCACTAAAAGGTGACAAATCTCTCAGTGGTGAACTCCAAGTTTGTCAAGTCGAAGCAAAAACAAGGATAATGGTAATTAAAGAAAGAAATGGCATTTTAACGGCTCAAAGGGCGAACTAAGGAAATTTTTATCATTTATCGGTCAGTAAACAAAGAGACCTAAAAATCATCTCCTATGGTCATATGGTTCTTTAATGTTTATAACGGAAGATTATTTAGCATGGTAGCAAATATTTTAACTTGACTTATCAACCAAAACAAGAATAATGAGACTAAACAACAGGTAGATGCGCTATTTCAATGAAATTCGACAAACACAATGTGTATTTATAACCCTCAAAACAGAAAAGATAGGCTCAAAAGCTCACAGGGTCTAGTCTCCACCTTGTGTTGTCTAGAAATCTGAATCATATTATAGTTCACATCAAACATGTATTCAAGCGACTACATGCAGTGCATAGGTTTATGTGCAAATCTATGATATAAAACTACGATTCAAACAATCCATAACTTAAACATTACATCATATCATGACTTCAGCAAATGTTTAATCACATCTTCTCTTGTTTATCATTCTATAACAATCCAAGTACTATAACAAGAAGTATCAAATTTATTTTGCAAAAACGTCGGTAACATCGTTTCTTTAAGCACAAGAATCAAAAAATTTTAAAAATTAGTGCATAATAATGTGCATGTGTGTGCATACCCCCAAACCTAAACCTTTCATTGTCCCCAATGAAATAATAAAACGAAAGAAAGGAAAGTATGTAAAGAAGGAACGATATTACCTCGATCTCGGCAAACACAAACCAGGTGAACGTATAATAATATGGAATCAAAGTTCAATCAGGCTCCAAACGAAGCTACTAATCACCTGGTAATACTTAACAATAGAAAATAAAAGAACAGAATAATAACAATAACAGCTAAATATTTAGATTTTTTTTATTTTTTATTTTATATTTTATTTTTATTATTATTATTATTATTATTATTATTATTATTTTAAATAGAATAATAGAATCTAAACTATAATCAAGAGACTCAATAAAAATAAAAGAAACAAACAGAACTTATAAAAACAAAGACAGACGAACCTAAATAGGGCTAAAAGAACAAACAGAACGTATAAAAAAAACACTGACCAGGTATGGAGAGAGGAGGGAAGATAACAAAGGAGAAAAACCAGAAAACCCTACCTCGCGCGAGCGGGCAGCGCGAACGAGCCTCGCGCGCGCGAATCCTTCCGCGAGTTTAAGCAGAAGCTTGCTTTACGTTTTATAAAATAAAAATTTCTAAGTTCTCAGATCGCGCGAGCGAACCCTCTCTCGCGCGTGAATTGTGGCGCGAGGTGATACTGAGGCTACATATATAAAAAAAACTTAAAATATTTTGTCTATGGGGAAATCTCGCGCGAGCGGGTCGCGCGCGCAACTGTGGTCTTTTCCTCTTTTTTAGTTTAAAAATGTATATAAGTTCAAAATAAATTATCCCCGACCCCCAAACCTGTTCAAAAAACTCAAAAACTGACCAAAACGACCCAAAAACATGCAAAAATCAAAGAAACGAACGAATTAAAGCTTGGGTTGCCTTCCAAGAAGCGCTATCTTTTACGTCTTTAGCTAGACCGTTCTAGCTCAAGATTTATGGAGGCCGTAAATCGGACTGTGTACCCCTAAGGATATCAGGAAGAGCTCGGTGGTAAGCAGAAATAATGTTGCTTTGGATTAATTCATTTGACGATTCATCCTTTTCGGTTTCAAATCGATTCTTCACCTTTTGAGTAAATTCGTCATTAGGATCTAAATTATTCAAATTCGTCCGCTTATCACTAACCATAATATTTTCCTCACACGTATTTATTCCTATATTAGGTTCAATATTCCATCGCACCTCACTCTCCGCCTCACATAGGTAATCGTCGTCTTTAGGAGGTTGATCAATAGCATTAAAAACATTCAATTTTAAGTTCATGTTCCCAAATGATACCTTCATTACCCCCGTTCGACAGCTGACACGAGCATTAGCAGTCGCTAAGAATGGACGACCTAAGATGACAGGAGTGTGTTTCTTAGAATCTAGTACGGGTTCAGTATCAAGGACCATGAAATCAACAGGATAATAGCATTTGTCAACTTTAACTAAGACGTCCTCGACGATTCCTCTAGGTATTTTAATAGAACGATCCGCTAATTGAATAGTAGCGGCCGTAGGTTTAAGTTCACCTAAACCTAGTTGTTTGTAGACGTGGTAAGGTAAAAGATTAACACTAGCTCCTAAGTCAAGGAGAGCCCTATGGATGATAGTGTCACCTATGACACATGAAATTGTAGGCGTACTTGGATCTTTATACTTCGGAGTAGCGTGTTGGAAATTAGAACTTACTTTTTCCGTGAGAAAGACCTTTTTCGGAGTATGACTACGCAATTTACGTTTTTGAGTGCATAGGTCTTTAAGACATTTAGCGTAAGCGAGAATTTGTTTTATAGCATCGAGGAATGGAATATTAATTTTAACTTGTTTAAACACCTCGAGTATATCTTCAGCTTTTGACCCTTTCTTAGACAAATGTGACGGTCCCTCAACATTAGGTGGAAAAGGTAGTTTTGGAATAATATTAGTTAGGACCGATTCTTTTTCTTTTCTACTTTGATTCACATCCTCACCCCTCTCTTTATTCGAGTTAACGTTTGCATCCCTCATAACCTCCCTCGGAATCTCAACAACTTCTTCCTCTCGAATAGTCGTCCTAGTTGACACAACGTTCACTTGCTCACTCGTACCACCCACCTCGTATTGTCCCTTAGGGTTCAAAATAGGTTGACTTGGCAACTTACTCTCGGTTAAACGATTTAGCGTGTTAACTATTTGTCCCACTTGGGACTCCAGTTTTGCAATGGACTGAGTGTGGGAATGTACTAACTGGATCAGCGGACCAAAACTTTCAAGTGAGGCCAACACCTTCTCCTCAAATGCATTATTACGTGGAGGTGGAGGAGGAGGTTGTTGGTATTGACATTGTTGAGGTCTATAAGCGTTAGGGAAATTACTCATCTCATTATTATTATTATTATTATTATTATTATTATTATTATTATTATTATTATTTTTCCATGAAAAATTAGGATGGTTTCTCCATGGCGTGTCCGGATTATTAGTAGTCGAATTATAATTATTTCGTGGGTATTGTTGAATAGAATTAATGTGTTGCTCCACGAATTTCGGAAATTGACTCGCCGATGGACATGCTAGGATAGAATGTGACGGATCAGAACATAATGCACAAATTTCGTGAGCGGGTGGGGCTGTCGTTTGGTTCATTGTTAAAAGTTGGTCAAGTTTTTTAGATAGTTCTTTTATTTCAATTGAATGACTTGACTCGAACTTTACCTCTCTCTTAGGTTGTGAATGATATCCCTCGGAACGTACTGACACAGCCTGATGCATCGAATTCTCACTTAATGTTTCAAAGATTTTCCAGGCCTCGTCGGCACTTTTGTGTAGGAAGGTACCCGCACAAACAGCGTCGACGGTATTACGGACTGAGGGAATAAGTCCCTCATAAAAGACCTGTACCAACTGCCACTTAGGAACCTGATGATGTGGACACGAGCGTAATAATTCTTTAAAATTTTCCCACGTATCATAAAGCGTTTCCCCATCTTGCATCACAAAATTTTTTATAGATTTCCTTATCTGATTCGTATGCATAATAGGGAAAAACTTTTGTAAAAATGCGGTGTGTAAGGCTTCCCATGTTCTAATTGTGTTTGGCTCAAGTGATTGAAGCCAGTATTTAGCTTTATCTTTTAAAGAGAATGGAAAGAGCCGCAATTTCAATTCATCATCAATTAAGTTTTGAATTTTTAAAGTAGAGCATATATCCTGAAAATCTCCTAAGTGTTGATATGGATCTTCATTTAGACGGTCATGGAAAGATGGAAGTAGCGAGATGGTAGACAACTTTATCTCAAAGTGAGATGCCGTCGCCTCCGGTAAATCAATACATGTTTGTGGCGTATAAGTCGTAGGAATAAAGTAATCTTTAAGCGGAGGAGGTGGCGGTATATTAAGATTATTCATATTATTTACGTTGTTTCCAATGTCAGCCATTGGAATAGGTTCTATTTTAAAAGTTCGAGTTCTCCTTAATCGTTTAAGGGTACTTTGAATTTCGGCCTCAAACAACGACGATGGTTTCGGCGTTGATTCGTCGTCTTGCAACCTAGCTCTCGGAGCTTGGGTTGAAGACTTACTAATCTTAAGGGTACGTTCAAGTTCAAGATCGAAAGATTTTAATTCAGGTTTATTTGAACGTGTACCAAACATAAACTAAAAAGAAAATAAACTAAAAATAAACACTGACTCAAATAAATAAATAAAACAAATAGTAATCACGCAACTAAGATAACAAGCACTCAACTACTGTGATGCATGAATATTATCCTGTAATGCAATGACCGCGTCAAGCCCAGCGCCCCGGGTTTCCTAGCTAATACAGTGCAATTAACCCTAAACTAATGCAAATAGTGCGTCACAGCGCCCTGACTTACAGTGGTTTAAAGCGAATTTCAAAAGAAGTAATTTATTTAATTAGTTTTTTTTTTCCGCTTAAACTCCTTTGATGCGCTAAGCTATTCCTCCCGGAAACGTTAGAATTCGATGACTCGAGAAACTACAAAATAAAAAGAAAAGTTAGTAACTCAAAATAAAACGAAAAATAAGAAAAAAAAAAACTAATCTAATATTTACGAATTAACTAAACTAAGATTCTAAAACTAAAGGTAGTAATGCAATCCCCGGCAACGGCGCCAAAAATTGATGTTGTCAATATCAAGATATAAAAAGTATACTTTACTTTTCTAAAGATTTGCAGTGTGGAAGTAAAGGTCGAACCCACAGAGATTGATTAACTACCGCGCTTTAATTTTAAAACCTAAATTTAGTTGATTAAGAAAAACGAGATTTTGATTTTGAATTTAATTAAACTAAGAACAATAAAATTAAATCTAAATTATGAAAGCGATTTAAAAGTGTTGTTATAAATATGTTTAAGAGAACCTAGGATTGCAAATCCACCACTAGCTTCATAATAGGAATTTTTATGAATTACTTTAGCCTATTAAGTTGGATGATAATGGAGAATTGTATCTACAAGCCCAATTCCTCCGTCAAGAAAATAACTATGGTTCAAGCACCAACATACTCCATCTTCGGTTAGCACGAATTATCCCACACTAAACTAGGGTTGTGGTATAATTTGTCTAATCTCGGCATGGACTATTCGGATACTTGATAGCACAATTCAATTTAAGCACCATGACATGTAAACAATCTATACAAGCACAGCAAATATAGATCATTGAGCACATCACAGTCAAAATAGATCTAAGACAAGAATAAACTTTAAAAGTAATGATTTAATCAATAGAAATACGATTTATTTATAAAAATCCTCTAAACATGTAACTGTCATTCATACATAATAAAACTAAAATAAAAACATAAATAAAACCCTATTACTTGGCTAGGGTTTCATTGAAACCCTAGATCTAGGTTTAGTTGGCCATAGAATTGATGAACGGCAAGAGGTTGATGGAGGAGGCCATGGAAATCCTTAATCTTCTTCTTCTTCTCCTTGTTTTCCTCTCTTCAATGGCTGGAGTTTTTGTGTATATGGCTGTGTATAATGTTGTGTAATGATGTGTAACCCCAAAATTGATTTAGAATAGGATTTATATAGAGTTTGGAAGGATTTAGGAAGCTTTTCTAAGTCAAATCGCACTAAAACAACTATATTTACGTTTCTGGACGTCATATGCACAAACCACCTTCGCTGGGCACTTTAATTTAATAAAATACGCGTTTTTGGTTTTTTCAAAGGTCGCTCACGCGAGGTCCTTTTTGCTGCACTGCGCGACTTTCGTAGAATTGTGATAACTTTTGACTCGAATGTCGTATTGACTCACTGTTTGCGGCCACGCGTCCGTAACTCGAAGATCTACATTTTATATCTCTGGAGAAATTTCTCAAATCTGAATTATTCCTTGTCAAAAATGCAATTATCCGAGGTTGCTACTACATTCAGCTTTCACCGGAATCATCTTTTGAGCCCAGAATGACTTCCAAAGCCACTAATCATTGGATTTTTGTGCATTGTCAAGTTAAAGCTCCAAATCTTACAAAATTTAGATTACTTATTAAAAAATAACTAATAACTACATGTAATGGGCTAACAAAGCATATTTTTAGAACTATAAACGGCAACTATTCGTCGCCGATCAATAATAATCCACGACATACTTGAAATTATTTGCTTTTCAATACAAAAATCACGCCCAACTCAAGATTACATGGTTCCCAATAAAGAAATCCCACGTGGTTTCTAATACGGAGAGCCATGTTCTACTGGAGATGACGTGATTGCTAATACGAAGATCTATGTTTTACTGGAGACTACGCAGTTTTCTAACACAGAAAATTCATGTCTAAATTAGAAAGATTGCTTAACTTATATAAATAGAATAATAAAAAAAGGATTAATCGGACTCAACAACCGCCTTTGCATTCAGAGATCTTCACAGGTAAGTCTTCTTATCCTACACACACTTCACTTCTTTTCTTCACAGGTAAGTCTATTTACGTCATACTCGGAATTATTTAGTTTCCAATACAAAAATCACGTCCGACTCAAGATTACATGGTTCCCAATAAAGAAATCCCACGTAGTTTCTAATACGGAGAGCCATGTTCTACTGGGGATGACGTGATTGCTAATAAGGAGATCTATATTTTACTGGGGACTACGCGGTTTTCTAACACAGAAATCCATGTCTAAATTAGAAAGATTGCTTAACTTATATAAATAGAATAATATAAAAAAGGATGAATCGGACTCAACAACCGCCTTTGCATTCAGAGATCTTCACAGGTAAGTCTTTTTATCCTACACACACTTCACTTCTTTTCTTTCTTTTGGGTACCGACCCTTATTTCCAACATAAAATTAAAAAATTCAAAAAATAAAAAACACTTTTCAGTTATTTGGGCACCATCCCTTGCCTCCGGTATAAAGTGAAAAAAAAAAGAAGATAAAATAAAAAATACAAAAATAGACTTTCTCAAATAAAACTCCAATGTCACCTCAGCTTGGAATCTGCAAACAGCATAGGTAAGACAGGTAAGTCTTCACACTTTGAATGGGCACCGACCCTTACTTCTGGTACACTTTTCAGCACTTGGGCACAGATCCTTACTTCCAGTATTGGACTAAAAGGACTTAAAATAATAATAAAATATATATATATATATATATATAGAAAAGTGCAAAAAAAAAATACATCATTCTCCAATTACTTGCATAGTCTCTTTTCAATCTCAATCCCTTCCCAAAGGTTAAAATCTAGGACTATATCATGTGTGTTAAAGTTCCGAGTTACACCAACTCTTTCTCAAATCATTATATCACATGTGTACGGTCAAATGGGACCACTTTTTCTTTCTCTAAAAAAATCATGCATACACTCACACACAAGTCAGAACTACGTTTGCCTTGATTTTTCCCTCGGGATACGTAAAGCAACTCTCATAGAGTGCGGTCATACCCATCACCATTTTTCTTCATTTTTCAATTAAAATGCCCCACTTTAATAAAAATCACTAGAATTGGCAATCGTGTTTGTACAGATGTTCGAGGGTGCCTAATACCTTCCCTCAGCATAATCGAGTCCCCGAACCCATATCAAAATCTCTGATTTTGCATGGCTATTAAGAGTCACACTTTTAAAGGGCCCACTTTTCTCAAAACCGGTTTTTTCAAAAAGATGAATTACTTTAATTGTCTTTGCAGGGGTCCTAACACTCCAAATGTTAGGTGGCGACTCTGAACTTTTCAAATAGGCCCTACCATACTCTTTTCACCCTTCCCAATAAAAATCAAGTCGCAATTCATCCACTTTCAGAAAGTCGGACCCATACCGACAGCTTGGCGTTCCGAGGGCACGGGCACAACAGTTGGCGACTCTGCTGGGGAATTCTTACTCTTAAGAAGACTCAGACCATCACTTTAGTGATTTTTATTATAGTGGAACATTTCTTTTGTACTAACAATTTTTGTTTTACATTTTCTTTTTAAATTCATATTCTTTTGCATAGGTGTTTACGACTCAGGCTAAAATAAAATTACAAGGCCAATTCCGAAACTGCAAGACCAATGCCAAGATCTTTAACTATCACGCACACTACACACTGGTAAGCAAGCATAACATAACCCTTCCTTAAGCGGAAAGCTTTAAAATTATATAGGAGGATTAGTAAGTGGCATGGCCATTGCAGTAGTACTGCCACTGGTACTAGCACCGATGCTTCCTCCGCTCGAACCACCAACCTGAGAAAGTGCTTCATCGCTAGAAGTTTAAAGGTTTGGGGATTAGGCCTGATTTAAGTTTGCATTAGACATTAGCCTCTCTACATGCTCTCACACTCTCTATGTGCTCTCATTTTCTCTCTCTCTCTCTCTCTCTCTCTCTTTCTGTAACTCTCACCGCTACTCTCTCTTTCTCTATGTCACTCTCATGGACACATACACACACATACACACACACACACTCTCTCTCTCTCTCTCTCACTCTCTCTCTCTTTTATTCCTTTCTCACATGCCCCCTTCCTTTCTGTCACTCTCACTGACCCCCTCTCTATCTTTCTCTTTTATTTCTCACCTGCCCCTTTTCTCTTATCCCCCTCATGGATATACTCCCCCTCTCTCTTTTCTCCTTTTAAAGACCCTCCATGTCCCCTTCTCTCTCTGTACTTCTCACCCATTCTGTCTCTTTGATGAATCTCTCTCTGTCTCATTCCCCTCCTTTATTTCTTCTTTTCCTCCTCTTCCTTCCCACTCTTGGAAAAACCTTGTCTCGCCTCTCAAAGAAAAAAGACCCCACCTAACCCAGATCTGAATAAGAGGAAACTTAAACAAGCCCTATACATGAGCTTCCCATAGAGATCGAGAAAAGGAACAGAGAATCATACCAAAATGGCTTTTAAAAGGACTATTGACACACATCGTTGTGGTGCATGTGAGTATAATAGAAGATGGTGCAGAAGTGATTGTCCCTTGGCTCCCTACTTTCAATATGCTGGAAGTATGAGGGATTATGAGGCCATTCACGAGTTTTTCGGAAGCAGGAGCTTTCTACGCCTTATTAGAAAGGTATCCGAGGTAGACCGTTGACAAACTATCTATTCCCTTGTGTATAAAGCCACATCTAGACTTCAGGATCCCGTTTTGGGTTGTGTTTCTTACGTCTTTTTCCTCGAACAACAAGTTCTAGAACTGAAGAAACATGTTTCACAGCTCTAAGCTCACTCAAAAGAGGAATCACCCAAACAATCCAAAGAGCCTGATCTAGATCCTTGGATTGACTATGCCATGGAAGATCTAGATCACAACATGGAAATGCTTCAAAAGTGTTCCAATCTCATTTCTCCCACCACAATTGCTCCAATCTCTTCTGAAACCTCTAGCCCTACCCATATTCCCCCTATCACTCAAATTTGTACAACCTCTTCTTGGTCTGATATGATCCAGTACTTATAATCTAGCGACAACTACCAAACTTCTCCAAGTCCGTTGGATCTCACAAGCTCTTCAGTCTCTATTCTTACCCACACCCCCTCTATTACTCCAGCTTATCCACATTGGTCTGATCTAGTCCAACAATCGCAATCTAGCAAGTCCTAAATTCCCCTGTATCAAACAGAAAAACCAGGGGTCCCAAAATATCCAAATCTCCCCACCAAATCTTCAAGCGAGTTCATCAAAAACACATACTCCATCCACTGATCCTTCCTCTTTTTTTTTACTGCCAATAACTTAGCTCAAAGCTCCTTCTTGAGCTTAATGGGTGAGATGGAGAGTCAACAATTCACAAGGAGGTATGAGCCTTAGAACTAAGGCTCTTTTTGTTTTAAAAAAAATGAGCATCACGGTCCATATTCGAGGTAGTCCCTGTACGTTGATTGTGCATGGAATTGAGCTCACATGTCTTACTACGCGTGTCCCTCCACCAGCTTAATGTGGTTTGGACCTTTGGGTATTGTTTTATAGGGCAATTGGGAAGGTAAGCATCCCAGGATGGTATTGTCCTCAGAAGTAAGTTCTAAAGAATATTAACCCAGGGTTCTGTGGAACGGACTATAGGATCTATATGGTTGCTGAAAAGTACGTAGGATGTCATTAGCATTCGACCTCTAGAAGAAAGCCTCACATTGGTAGAACTCAATTAACCACCCGCTCATCCAAATGTACATTAGTATCATTGTAACTTTTCATATTTCGGAAAAAAAAAATCCTCCTTAGCATTATTTTCGCTTCTTATGCAATGTACTCTCACATTGGGCTATCAGTTCAAAAATCAGCTGTGGATATACTATCTTTTGTTAGTAATATAAGTGCACTTTCTAAAATGAGGATTCTAATCCCCCATCACTCTCATAATCCACTTGTATTTGGTATCATCATCCTGAACGAGCTCAAAGGCTGACATGTGTCCCAATTCTAAAAAAGGGCATGCTTGATCATTTCTATTCATTCATTCAGGCCTAATACGATGCAATGGAACCACGTGCAAGTCAAAACTACGAACACTAATATTATCAAATCCAAGTAGTACTAGCATATTCGCAACTGTCCAAATCATCTCGCTGCCAAATCAATAGGCTACTCTACTTTCTCAAATACAATCTTACTTAAATAAATAAATAAAAATAAAAATAAAAATAAACACAAAAAGTCAAAAAAGGAAAAGAGGAGAAAGAGAGAGAGAGAGAGAGAGAGAGAGAGAGAGAGAGAGAGAGAGACTATTGGCCACTATCGGCGAAAAAAAAGAGAAGTAGAAAAGAAAGAGAAAAAGGAGAAGAGACAGGGAGAGAGAGAAAGTGTGTCGGTAGAGAGGGAGAGGAAATAAAACATAAAAACCTACCACTCCCTCACTTCTCTCCCTCATTTCTCTTTCTTTTCCTTCTTCTCAACTGAAACTCCCCCTCTTATTTCTACATCTCTTCCCCTCTCTCTCCTCTCTCCCTCATCTTTCTCTCACTTCTCTCCCCTTACCATACTCATAGTCATTGTTTTTTGCCATTGTGCCTTACGATTACGATCGAGACCAGAAGTTTGATCTCGTTTTAGGTGTGCGGGCGCTCTTTCAAAAAAAAAGTTTGGAGAACAACATGGATTTGGGCGAGATAGTCATACTTTGCGAAGCGTGCTTTCTTCTTTGTATGGCTGTGACAGCTGCAGCTTACTTCTTGTTCAAATGGCTTGATAACAAAGAAGTCCATGAAGACTAGGAAAAATATTCTTGGAAACTCAGCCCGCCCCTGTGATTCAGATCATTTGTTAGATGGGGGCTTTACCAATGAACAATGGATTTATGAAAATGTAAGGGTTTTCTTGTTATTCTATTTTTGCTCTTATATGTAGCGCAAAAGACCATCAATAAAAAGAGAATGTCAAGGATTATGTAAATACATGGGCAACCAATCATATTTGTTGTTCCCAACCATCCAGTCGATGCACTATTTCTATACCCTTTACCAACATTCAAGTTTTCCATCGACACACCTACAACCTTTAGGTTACTCTCGCAAAAGACCAAATCTCCACCCACTGCCCAGAATGTCACTCCTTACGAGGCATCAAAATGCCACACAGGGGCAATTTCTCCATTACTGAATATATGCATTGTCTGCTTTGAATAAATACATACATTACTTAAAAAAAACAAAAAAGAAATTAAAAAAAAGAAACAAAATTTTATTAAAAAAAATAACTTTCTTCATCATTCAATAATTATCATCTTGCTCTAAAATCTCATGATTCATTAGATATGACTGCCTTGTAACTTGAAGCCAATTTGGACATCGCCTTGGACTTTTGGACGCAACACATGTTCGATTACCATGCAATCACAGTCCATGACAGAATATGCCAAAAAGGCTTCAAGTCTATAATTGATCATTACAGTACCTGACGCTGCTCATTATCGCAAATGCATGCTGCTCTAAAACTGCTGCAACATATGGACAACACACTCTCAAGGGTAAGGATACCTCAGATCCAAACTCAAGGCGTATCATACATCGATCAAGTATCAATTGGGGCAGCCCATTGCTCCTCATTTCAAAGTTGCACATATATGATTTTTAAAATCCAACTATACTCGTGTCAAAATGATGAGAGGCAATCATTTCAGCTATCCAAACACTATTATCCACTTGCTAGCCCACTTGAGCTATACAATAAAAAATTTTCTTCAAATTCAAACCCCCTAAGGATCACTCCCCACACTGGGACAATGCAAAAAAAAAAAAAAAAGAGAGAGAAAAGTAGCTCAGCGAAAAAAAGGGGAAAAAGAGACTCAATACAGAAGCTGGAAACAAATCGACAAAATACTATCCGACAAAATACTATCCGACTTGGATACTCAGTTCGAACTGGGGCAATTCTTCCCCAAGTCGCATTTCACTCAGCAATACTCAACCCATGCTGGACTGGGGCAGCAAAAAAAAAAAATAGAGTATAAGGTGATCTCAGGCATTGACCTTTCAAAAAAAAAAAACTTTGAGCCTTCATGCGATTCTTCGTTTCTTAACTCATGACCCTGACCTACAATACAACCCACTGAAAGTCCACCCTGATTGACACAAGTCTTGTTAGATTTATTAAATCATACTTCGCATCATTTCAAAGACATGGGCCATCTCATACTGTCAAATTCAAGATGGTCTGACGGGCATAGTGAAAATCTCAAAAGAGCACTACGAGTAAAAATCAAGACTATGGCAAAACTATCAACATCGCAAACACATACAAGGACTGGACATTCACCAAATACTAGGGCACTGAGCCCAAAAAGTCAAGATACGTTGTCTTCTAGTGTTCCAACAAACAACAAGACATGCAATATCCACTAACTTATGAACATTCTTTCATAGATGATAAACTCATGCATCAAACACTTTTGTAAATGCTCTGTACATAGCATAACATCGCATTCAAAAACAAAAAAAAAATTATTCATACTTTACAATATAGCAGAAAATGCATATCTTTTGAAACATGGGTAACTGGTCCAGAGACTTCCATCATCCTTGTAAGAAGAGCACTCACCTCTAGCCCAACATACTTCCAAAAGCCTCACCGCTGGCCCAACATACTTCCAAAAGCCTAACCCCTGGCCCAACATAGCTCTAAAAGCCTCACTTTTGCTCTAACCAACTTCCAAGCCACTTCATACAGCCTTTGCTCAGACTCCAATTCTACAGCAATCCCTAAGCTCAAATCTACATGTCAAATCAACCTCTCCTCTAGGGATCATCAAGAAGTATGTCCTGTACTTGGGATACCAAGTTCATATCATCCAGCATCAGGTTTGAGTCCATCAAGAGACATCCTGTTCACAATCTCACTACCGGGAATGAGTCCGTCAAGTGGCATCCAGTTCATATCTTCAGCTCAGGAGTGAGTCCATCAAGAGGCATCTTGTTCACAATCTCACTATCGGGAATGAGTCCGCCAAGTGGCATCCTGTTCACATCTTCAGCTCAGGAGTGAGTTCGTCACGACACATCCTGTTCACAATCTCACTATCAGGACTGGGTTCGTCAAGTGGCATCTCATTCACATCTTCAGCTCAGGAGTGAGTCCATCAAGAGTCATCCTGTTAACAATCTCACTATCGGGAATGAGTCCGTCAAGTGGCATCCCATTCATATCTTCAACTCAAGAGTGAGTCCATCAAGAGGCATCCTGTTCACAATCTCACTATTGGGAATGAGTCTGTCAAGTGGAATCCCATTCACATCTTTAGCTCAAGAGTGAGTCCATCAAGAGGCATCTTGTTCAGAATCTAACTATTGGGAATGAGTCCGTCAATTGATATCCCGTTCACATCTTCAGCTCAAGAGTGAGTCCTTTAAGAGGCATCCTGTTCACAATCTCACTATTGGGAATGAGTCAGTCAAATGGCATCCCGTTCACATCTCCAGCTCAAGAGTGAGTCCGTCAAGAGGGATCTTGTTCACAATCTCACTATTGGGAATAGGTCCGTCAAGTGGCATCCCATTCATATCTTCAGCTCAGGAGTGAGTCCGTCAAGAGGCATCCTGTTCACAATCTCACTATTGGGAATAAGTCCGTTAAGTGGCATCCCGTTCACATTTTTAGCTCAGGAATGAGTCCTTCAAGAGGCATCTTGTTCACAATCTCACTGTCGGGAATGAGTCCGTCAAGTGGCATCCCATTCATATCTTCAGCTCAGGAGTGAGTCCGTCAAGAGGCATTCTGTTCACAATCTCACTATTGGGAATGAGACCATCAAGTGGCATCCCGTTCACATCTTTAGCTTACGAGTGAGTCCGTCAAGAGGCATCCTGTTCACAATCTCACTATTGGGAATGAGTCCGTCAATTGGCATCCCTTTCACATTTTCAGCTCAGGAGTGAGTCCGTCACAAGGCATCATGTTCACAATTTCACTATTGGGAATGGGTCCGTCAAGTGGTATCTCGTTCACATCTTCAGGAGTGAGTCTGTCATGAGGCATCCTATTCACAATCTCATTATTGGGAATGGGTCCGTCAAGTGGCATCCCATTCATATCTTCAGCTTAGGAGTGAGTCCGTTATGAGGCATCCTGTTCACAATCTCACTATTGGAAATGGGTCCATCAAGTGGCATCTCGTTCACATCTTCAGCTCAGGAATAAGTCCGTCAAGAGGCATTCTGTTCACAATCTCACTATTGGGAATGAGTTCGTCAAGTGGCATCCCATTCATATCTTCAACTCAGGAGTGAGTCCGTCAAGAGGCATCCTGTTCACAATGTCACTATTGGGAATGAGTCCGTCAATTGGCATTCCGTTTACATCTTTAGCTCAGGAGTGAGTCCGTCAAGAGGCATCCTATTCACAATCTCACTATCGGGAATGAGTCAGTCAAGTGGCATCCCGTTCACATCTTCAGCTCAGGACTAAGTCCGTCAAGAGGCATCCTGTTCACAATCTTACTATCGGAAATGAGTCCGTCTAGTGGCATCCCATTCACATCTTTAAGCTCAGGAGTGAGTCCGTTAAGAGGCATGTTGTTCACAATCTCACTATTAGGAATGAGTCCATCAAGTGGCATCTCGTTATCATCAACATCAACCTCAGTGCGACTTCGCACTTTCTGGATACATCCCTCTTTTTCCAGTAATACGAACTACGCATGATCTGATTCTCCCGACGGGAGATACGTAGGCAGCTTTAAGAACTTGACTATACTCTTACTTTACTACATTTTCGGTTAGAGTTTGAGATTACGTGGTTATGTACTTCTCAACTACACCATCCCTCTTTTATTCGATTCTTACATGAATCCCCAGCGAAGTCGTTCGCTCATTCTAGTAACATTCTCAATCCTCAGCAGAGCTATTTTCCTAAACTGGCAGTGATTCGAGGTGAAAAGTGTATATTTATAGTGTATTACGTGGTATTTTATGCATACTTTTATCCCTAAAGTCCCTACATTTAGGTGCATTCTAATAACAATATTCTTTTTATTGTGTTAATGCTAAAAAGTATGTTTATGTGTTGTTTTATAGGTATTAGAATGTAAATCAATGAAGAGGAGCTAAAGAAAAGTGATTCTGGTGAAGAGAACAACCGAAGTAGCTGAGAAAATGCCAATTTTGACAATGAAGACTTCAGAATTGGAAGATTTCCCCAGAGATATAAAATGTAGATATTTGAGTTACGGTCGCGTGACCGTAAACGGCAGGTCAATCTGAGGTCCGAATAAAAAGTTATGTCCATTCTCCCATCGGTGCGCAGATCTGTCAAAATCAGAGAGTTCAATCGATTGAGGAGAGTTCAATCGATCGAACCTTTGATCGATCGAACTAAGCTCGATCGATTGAACTTCATATTCACCCAAAAGTTGCGTAAACTCTGTAGGAACCCTATATATAAGTCGTTTTGACGCCAGACGAAGGGAGGACGTTCCAGAACGCAGAAAACAGCAGTTTAGGGTAGTTTTAGGGTTAGATTAGGAGTAGATTAGTTTAGTTTGATGTGTTCTTCCTCCTTTTCCATTGTAGATTCAAGATTAAACTTTATTTCAAGTTTGTTACAAGTTTTATTTAGATTTATTCCAGGTTTTTCTGTTCCTTTTCTTTATTTGATTGTTTGTTAACCTAGTTGTTATGATTACTATGTTTTGTTATTTCTGCATTAGATTTACTATGTTTTCGTAGTTTAGACGTTAGGAATATGTGATGAAATATTGATTCCCAGCCTTTGCCATGCAATCTTTAGAAACCTTGGGCTCGATCGATCGAAGGTATCTCGATCGATCGAACCAGAGCCACAGTCATGCGATCGAACACCTTTCGATCGATTAAAGGATGATGCTGTCCGATCGATCGAGAGCGCTTCGATCGATCGAACTTGCTAATTCCTAAGATGATTCTTTTAAGTATTCCATGACTTTCTGTTTTAGAAATCTGTCATCAAATTGTCCCAATAAGCTCAGTTTGTCACAACAGTTTTTAGAACTTAAAGCCTTAAGGCCTTTTCTTCAATGACTTTTGAAAACCACTTTGAATGCTAACACCATTTAGAGTGCAAGTAATAACCATTGTTTTAAACCGTCTTCTATGTATTTTAAATCAACTGTGATGATGTAGTCCCGGTCATGAAAGGACTATTGATTCTATATCTTTTGAAAAATACGGAATGCTGAAAAGGAATGAACTCCATAGAACATTAATGAGTGTGCATGGTAGATGGTTAGGATCAATGTGGATTCTCGTGTTTCCAACACCTTTAGTTTATTTATTTAATTAGTTATGTTTCTTTATGTTTAGTTTATTATTTAGTTTAATTTAATTAATTAGGATTCGTTAGAACATCCACTTCCAACATTCTTATTTTCTTTTCCTTTTCTTTAGGTTGTAACTTAGTAGATATTCTCCCTATTCCTTCCCTGTGGGATCTACCTGGACTTATCCAGTATTACTTGCACGATCACCTACACTTGGGTGTTGCACAAGAGCGCACAACTATTTAGTCGTGTCAGGCAGTACTCCCAATTCCCAGCTACCTACCTTGGTACACTACTCACTTACCTACTCTGGCACGTTACTTCACTCTTCACCAATCTTGGTGTCACTCACTTAAACTATGCTCGATATGATCCTTCTCCAAATAAGATACGTGGATATCTCGAACAGACTTTGAGATCATTCGTATTCTTATCCATGCTTCTCAAAAAAAAAAAAAAAAAACAAAACAAAAATTCAAAAAAGCTGAGGCAAAAATGGGTGTCTCCTTATCTTTGCCACGATTTGCTTCGCAAAGCATGACAAAGAGGAGCAGCTGTAGACACCTTATTTTTGCCCACAATCATTTAAAAATATAGTGCTCGTGCTATCGCTTTTTTGAACCATCTCAATTTGATATCGAATAGAAAGATATTGTAAATCAAAAGCTATGGGATCAAAAGGTCAACAAATCCGCATGCACCCTACCACATATGATTATTTCTCATCCAACATACATTTACCTACCCAAGACTTTTAAAAGCAAACGTGGGTCTTCAATTCTCATATCTGCACCCCATCATTATTCTATCAAAACACTATTGGGATGAATTGGTGCTTTCGCAGTCCTACTTCATTTACTTCTTTGTGATCACATGCACGAGGGAGTAGGGACAGCTGTAGACGCCCTATTTTTGCCCAATAATAAAAAAAAAAATGAAAAAAATGTGTTTGTTTTTGTCAAAAAAAAATTCAAAAAATGCGAAATCATTTCAAAGTCAAAATCAGAAGTTTTGCAAAATATCGTGATAAAAAACCAACATAGCAACGTGGATTATCCACGCACAATAATTTCTCCTCCTCCACAAACTCATTGTGGAGGCAGGTTCAGTGGAGTCAAGTAAAGAAAGAAAAAAAAAAAGAAAAAAGAAAAAAACAAGGTGGAGCAAAGAGCTAAAGCAAAAGCTAAGCACCCAACCCAAAAAAAAGAAGAAAATAATAAAATAAAAATTAAATAATGAGGTTTTTGCCTTTAAAATGGCAATGCTTTAATTCATTTGGAAGAGGAGGAACGAGGAAAAAATACTCATTCTCTGTATCTCCCTTATACTCCATATCTCCTCACTTCATCATTAAATACAAAAAACCCCTACATAAAAAAGGAGTTTACTTTTTTTTTTACCACCATATCACCCATTCTAACCATCACCATCAAGGTCACCACTACAATCACCACCCTCCACCTAGCTATCATATCATCACGATTCTCATCAACATACCTCACGGTCACTGTACCACCGCCATTATCTGTTGCAGTCTCAAATCATCGCCCAACATCCCAATCACTTACCGTCAATATTATAGCCGATTTCTTGAGTTCCTCTAATAACTCAGGTTTTTTTTTATTATTATTTGTACGTATCATCTTTATTCTTGCTTGATAATCAAAAATTAAAAAAATAATAATTTACGTCATACTCGGAATTATTTAGTTTCCAATACAAAAATCACGTCCGACTCAAGATTACATGGTTCCCAATAAAGAAATCCCACGCAGTTTCTAATACGGAGAGCCATGTTCTACTGGGGATGACGTGATTGCTAATAAGGAGATCTATATTTTACTGGGGACTACGCGGTTTTCTAACACAGAAATCCATGTCTAAATTAGAAAGATTGCTTAACTTATATAAATAGAATAATATAAAAAAGGATGAATCGGACTCAACAACCGCCTTTGCATTCAGAGATCTTCACAGGTAAGTCTTTTTATCCTACACACACTTCACTTCTTTTCTTTCTTTTGGGCACCGACCCTTACTTCCGGCATAAAATCAAAAAATACAAAAAAAAATTCACTTTTCAGTTATTTGGCCATCCATTGCCTCCGGTATAAAATAGAAAATACAAAAAAAAAAAAGAAGAAAAAAAAGAAGAAAAAAAAGAAGAAGATAAAATAAAAAATATAAAAATGGACTTTCTCGAATAAAGCTCCAATGCCACCTCTCCTTGGAATCTGCAAACAACATAAGTAAGACAGGTAAGTCTTCACACTTTTAATGGGCTCCGACCCTTACTTCCGGTACACTTCTCAGTCACTTGGGCATGGATCCTTACTTCCAGTATTGGACTAAAGGGACTGAAAAAATAAAAATAAAAAATGTAGAAAAGTACAAAAAAAAAAAAAAAAAAAAATACATCATACTCCAATCACTTGCATGGTCTCATTTCAATCTCAATCACTTCTCAAAGGTTAAAATCTAGGACTATACCACGTGTGTTAAAGTTCTAAGTTACACCGACTCTTTCTCAAATCACTATATCACAAGTGTATGGTCAAATGGGACCACTTTTTCTTTCTCTAAAAAAAATCATGCATACACTCACGCACAAGTCAGAACTACTTTTGGCCTGGTTCTCCCCTCGGGATACGTAAGCAACTCTCAAAGAGTGCGGCCATACCCATCACCATTTTCCGTCCTATTCACTTTCTAAAAGGAAAAAAAAAAACTTTTTTTCTTTTTCAATTGAAATGCCCCATTTTAATAAAAATCACTAAAATTGGCAACTTTGTTTGCACGGATGTTCAAGGATGCCTAATACCTTCCCTCGACATAATCGAGTCCCCGAACCCATCTCAAAATCTCTGATTTTGCATGGCTATTCAGAGTCACACTTTTAAAGGGCCACTTTTCTCAAAACCTATTTTTTCAAAAGTCAAAGATGAATTACTTTAATTGTCTTTGCAAGGGTCCTAACACCCAAAATGTTAGGTGGCGACTCTGAACTTTTCAAATAGGCCCTACCATACTTTTTTCAGCCTTCCCAATAAAAAATCAAGTCGCAATTCACCCACTTTCAGAAAGCTAGGCCCACACCGACAGCCTGTCGTTCCTAGGGCGCGTGCGCGACACATAGTTTGATCCATTAAAACAAGTGTTGTGCGAAAGCGCTTATTTCAAATCATAAGCAAAGACAATAATCTAAACGAGAAAAGAGAAGGCAAAACAAACACACAGAAAGACACAAGATTTTCACGAGTGGTTCGACCAACTATACCTACGTCCACTCTCCAGAGCCAATGAACAATCCACTATCAAAAGAATGGATGATTACAGTACCAACGTGAGAAATCACTCCGTGACCAAAACAAAATGATTGATCTCTTCAAAAACAAAACCTCATAAAAGGCTAAACAAATAAGAGATCCTAATGAACCAAAAGGTTCTATAAATTTGAGCTATCCTATTTCTCTCTCTCAAATGATAGAAAGCTCCCAAAGCCAAACCCTAGATCTCTCTTCTGCAAAAGATCTAAGAACAACTACCTATAGGTTTCCCTTTTTTAGAATCCATAAAGTTACCCAATGAACAATACACTCTCTCTATTGCAAAAGATGTAAAGTTCTCCAATGAATAATAAGCCCTAAATTCAATGACTTAAAGTTGCTTCCAATTGACCCAAAGAGTAATTATATAGGAATGTACATATTCCTTATTCTGATTTGCTGCTACAATCGAAATAGCAATCCCAAACCAATTAGGAAACCATATTTCCTTCAAACTTTCCAAAACTAACTATCAACGAACAGACCGCCGGCCCGGGCGAGATTCTTGTCGGGTGAGCCCCGCCCGGGTGAGGTTCCTATCGGGCGACTTTTCAAAAAGTTCCCAACCAAACCTCGCATGCTTACTCGCTTGGGCAGACCGCCCGGGCAGTAAAGCCAACATTCGAATTCCTTCTTCTCTTTTTTCAAATCAAGCCACAATTCTAAAAACAAGGTGGTATGTGTGCCGATTGACCCTCACTATAAGAAATACGAGAAGTGTTGGTTTCCATTCAGATCTTAACTAAAACTCTTCAAAAACTTTTGAAAAAAAAGAAGAGCCAAAGCTCTGATAACAATTGTTGGCCCGAAAATGGAAACCTCAGAGGGGGGGTGAATAAGGTTTTAGCATAAAATAAACCTTTATAAAAATTTATTACAAATTAAACACAATCACAAACAATAATGTAAAGATAGAAGGGAAGTGAAACTTGTAAACCGATTTTCAAGTGGTTCGGCAATCCGCACACCGCGACCTACTCAAAAACACCTCTTGAGGATTCCTTTAATCGATCTACTTCACAGGTGTATACCAAACTGTTAAAAGAGTCTTCAATCTCTTCCATAGAAGAACATATCTTCTTTGCACACAAGGATTACTAACCCTCACTCTTTATAAATGATTTGAATTACAAATTGAACTCTCTCTCTCTCTCTCTCTCTAGAGTGGATGGATACAATAATAGCTCACACAACAACTCCTTGGTGAGTGGATAATATAAATGAAAGCTCACTACAATTTGCTCTCTCAGGAATTACAATTGAAATCAAGAACAAATTGATTTTTCATTCAAACTATGGCTCAAACATGAATGATAATTAAACAAGGTGTTTGAATAATTTTCCTTGATTGCCCAACCCTTAAAATCACTCCTACATATAGATTTTAAACATATATAACCGTTGGTGGTGTTTAGGGGTGTAAAAATAATTTTCGGCAAGTTTAGAAGACTAGCATTTATGTTGTTCTGAGAGATCCAGTCGACTGTAGCTACCTTTGGAAAACACAAAATAGTCTACTTTTTTACAATCTAGTCAACTGAATTTACAATCCAATCGATTGAAATATTTACAGTTCAGTCGACTGCATTGACTGTGTTTTGGTAGCCTGACACCTCTTTACGAAAATGACCATAACTCCCTCTACAAAACTCGAATTTGCGATCCGTTTGAAGATTCGGAAACTAGATTCAAATACTTTTCCAACCATATAAAATTCAATATCTAGTTCCTTACCAATTAGATTAGGTTTGTCTTTAAAGATGACCCATCTGCAAAGGGTACTTGATTTTGACTTAGCCACTTGAAAACGTTGGTGAAATGAATTTAATTGAGCGGGTTAAGTATGTTTAGGTTCTTGAAAGTATTTTAAAGTGTGAGAGAAAGGATCCTAAAGTCCAACTAATGTTACTTGAGCCCCTATGAGTGATTGATCAAAATGCTTACAAGTAAATCCTAGTTTTCAACCAAGGATAAAAAAATCTTCAAGTCTTCAAGTTTGATCCTTGTTGAGCACAATCACTCTTGGGATTCACCATATGCTATCTCATGAAATCAAATAAGGTTAGAACATTTAAGTGCATAATTCAAGAGATTAGCACAATGAAAATGACTTGATAATAGTTTATAATAGAAAAACATGCTATTATCAATAGATTTGTCATTATCAAAACAAATATAAATAATGCCTTAAAGAAATTCAAGGCTAGCATAAAATATCATCGATTCTAACTATTTTCAATTTTTTATATTCGAAAACATAAAATTAATTTAAAGTATTGATATGAAAAGATGCAAAAAAGAATTGGGGTTAATGCATACACTTAAGTTACAATTTTTGGTGACCAAGTTACAATAATTGGTGGATAATGTAACAATGTTCTTTGTCCATGTGACAATTTTTTGTTGGATAGTTACAATAATTTGTCACAAACGTTACAAAATGTTTGACTTATGCAATTAATCACTAAGATTATAACCTTGATGAGAAAGTACTGTAACCTGTTGATAAACTATTGCAACTTTGATGACAAAAAATTGTAACCTAGTCCCTTTGGATTGTAACTCTGTGACAGAATATTGTAAACTGTTTACAAAATGTTGTATGTCCATCAACTTTAATTTAATTCCTTTTCCACAATCTAAAATATTTGCATTAGTTTTTGTAGAGAAAATTGTTAAAATCATCTCAAAATAAATAAGGGAAAAATATATGGAGATCCTTAGTTAGGAAAATATAGTGGTTTAAGGACAACTAATTATTTTCACTTTGGTTTAGGTCTTTTACCAAGCTTCACATGTTTTGACATTCGGAATTAGAAGTGGTAAAATTTCACCACTATGTTAAAAGTGATGGAATTATGATTGTGGTTAATACTTTCATAAACTTCATATGTTTTGATATCCATGATTAAAAGTGGTGAAATTTTAGAACTATTTTAAAATGTGCTCGAAACAGTGGTGAACTTTCACCACTTTTGAAATGTGGTGAAACAATGGTGAAATTTCAACACTTTTCATAAACAAATCTGTCAAGGCATGTAATTTTTTTTTTTTGGCTCAAAATATATTCATAATGGTACTAGTTTTGTAGCTCTTGTCGACATAATTCCAACAGTATAAATTTTGCAAAAATGGAGTTGTAGATCAAAAGTTATGGGAGAGCATTTTTGCTCCCTCATTTTTGGTTCACTATTGCTCACCCATGCTTTTACTGGGTGACATGTGTCTCATTCCAGTAATTATGTTGATAGTATAGGGGCCAAATGGGGGGGGGGGGGGGGGGGGGGGGGGGG
This sequence comes from Hydrangea macrophylla, assembly GCA_033977485.1. Classification (NCBI taxonomy): domain Eukaryota; kingdom Viridiplantae; phylum Streptophyta; class Magnoliopsida; order Cornales; family Hydrangeaceae; genus Hydrangea; species Hydrangea macrophylla. The sequence goes on from CM066984.1 coordinate 98,458,781, forward strand.
GAATGAGAATAGAATGCAACACATTTCACCCAGTGAAGACCCGAGTGAACAATGGTGAACCAAAAATTAGTGAGCAAAAATGCTCTTAGAAGGTTTAAAGTTTAAAAAACAATTTCGAAATGGAGTTTTATATGGTACAACCACTCACACGGAGTACATGGTTAGAAAAGCTACAGTTTTTTTGTGACCAAATTACAATATTTGATAGAGAATGTTACAATCTTTTCGCTCCAAGTTACAATATTTTGTTTACATAGTTACAATATTTGTCATTAAGGTTACAAAGTATATGATTGAAAATAGTGACCTGTTTGACCGGTTATAGTGTAGTTTTTATACAAAACAACTATTGGTTTTTAATCCTATGGGTGACATTTTTTTTACTCCCATGATTTTTGTCATCTAGTGACCGAGACTTACTATTTTAGATATCCATATAAAAGGATAATGACATTCTAGAAAATACTCTATAAACTCGCGAACTAGGTGGTGGAACCTTAAATGCGAGAAACTAGCAATATTTTCAAGATAGAATGTATACAAAAGCACCTTGGAATTTGGAAGATGGAAGCAATATATGTGAGATAGAATGATAGGGTGCATAACGAGAATATCGAAGGAAGTTCTTGGAGAGTCAAAGAAAAGAAGGTTAGCATTTAAAGATACTTGGTGATGGAATGAAGATGTACAAGCTTTAGTTAAAACCAAAAAGGATTGCTTTAAGAAGTGGCAAAATGATAGAAGTGAGGAAACTTCAAGAGGTATAAATGAGCAAATAAAGAGGTTAAAAGGACAGTTAGAGTTGCTAACATGAAAGCCTACGACGACTTCTACACCAAGCTAGACTCTAGAGATGGAGAAAAGTGTATTTATAAGCTTGTAGACACCCCGATTTTGACCAAACGTCGAAATTAATGAGAGTTTTACCTCCATATCCGATGATGATAAGGACCGAAAGATTTGAAGTATTCCAAGCTCTTCAGAAAGTTCTCCAAACGCGACAAAATTTTCACAGAAAAAAAAATACCGGGTATTCAGGAGAATTCAGGAGTGAAAACATCACTTTTGGCAAAGATCCCCGAAAATAAGTTTTTAGAAGAAAAATGAGAAAAGAAAAGACCTAAAATGGGAAGTTTAACGGAAACCGACACACGACAATTTTTTGCGGCACTCAATGAGTGCCGTACGGCACTCACTGAATGCCGGACCGGCTCTCACTGAATGCCGCCGACATTTTCTGACTGCCGTTCGCTTTAATAGTCTGTATTTTGTGGTACAATACGTATGTGTATGAGGATAAAACAAAAAAAATAGTTACACCTGTCTTTTACTCCAAATTCACTGAAAATACCTGGATTTTTTTGTCTATAAAAGAAGAAGAATCTTCCTTGGGATAAAAGGGGGGGGGGGGGAAGAGAGAAAAAGAAGAAGAAAAAGAGAGATACACCACAATATACCAAGAGATAGAGAGTTTTTGAGAGCTTGAAGAAGAGCTTGGAAGATCTTCAAAGTAAAGAAGCTTTGAGGATAGTTTGGAGGTGATCCTCTAACCATAAGTTGTTTCTTTTCATTCTTTCTTTTAAGCCTCTAATCTTCAAACTACTTAGTTTCCTTTGTTTCATTTCTTCTTGTTGTTAATACTTCCCTCTTGAGATTCTTAGAGATCCTCAATATCTCTCTTGAAAACTCTTGAGTTTGATCCCTTGATTCCATGTAAGCTTGTGTTTCCCATGGAAGACTTAAGGTTGATCATCTTTTACATAAGGACAAGTGGATGAATCCAAACCCTTACCATGGTTTGAGTTCCCTAGCTTGGAGTTCTCATGGAATCTCTTTATATTTCTTGAAGACTCATGAGTATTAGTCATATCTTCATGTCCAATGACCATCAAATGGTAGGAGAAAATAGTTTGAGACTAAGTCCATCTCCATGGTTTAGATTCATCATCTTGAGATTTTAAGAAGTCTATTCGTACTTCATTTGAAATCTACAAGTATAAGGGTCTTTAGTCTCCAATGACCATCAAATGGTAGAAGAAGTAGTTTGGATTAAGCCCAACTTCATGGTTTAATAGTTGGGGTTAACAAATAAAAGTTGAACTTGACAAATGAAAACAGTGAGTTCATAAACTGTTTTTGATCAAAGATTTTTAGTTGAACATCGAACCGTTGGAACTGAATGAAACCAATGGGAAAATGTATATAACTCAAAGTTCTACCACTGTAATTTTTGTTTTAAGGAGATTTCATGTTTAAAGTGGTTTGGCCATGAGTTTTGTGAAGCAACCATAATCTGTCCAGAGTTTCAGAACAGTGACACTCTTTTGAAACAAGCAAATCAGAACCTTAACTTAGTACTTGTTACCCAAAACAAAATTTTCTAAGTAGGATAATGTATTAGGAAGCTACCCTAAAAAGAACAAAGCATTTCTGATTTTTTTGCTATTTTTAGAAAATCGTGCAAGAACTCTGGACAGAGGGTTGCAGAATGCTAAGTGATGTCTGGTTTTTGTCCAATTCCGGGAGATCTAACCGTTGAAACTTTGATTTTCTTTTTGGGATGGAAACTAGACACACAGAGGCATCTTGTGTCCAAAAATCATCAAGATCAATCAACGGGAAACATGCTTTTTATTTTCTTAAAGATCTGGCCTGCTCTTTGCAATTTTCAGAATTTTATGACATATTTGACCAACTTTGTAAATAATGGTCCAAATGACTTTTCTATGACCTAGGGCTCAAACCATGTTTTAATAATGATCAATTAAACTTGAATTCAAAGTTTAAGTGATCTAAATCAATGAATATTTCATAATTTACTCTTGTTCATGTATACATTCATCCATGTGGCTTGATGTTTGTAATTAGGACTTGTTCGCTTTAGATTTAATTAAACTTGATAGATTTAAGCTAGAAGTCTAGGATTGTTATTTAAGATCCAACTTTATATCTTGTATATTATGTGCACTAACCTCTATTTTGTAGCGCTATTGAGGTACGATTTCTCAACCCTTCTCTAGTTTATTGTATTCTTTGATTTTAATTGATTTTCGACTTCAGGCGCGACACCTTAGATTTAGGACTTGCTTTACTTGTATATATGGATTAGAGACTCTTTTCCTAGGTTTTATCGATTTGCATGCATTTGCACGTTTAAATATTCGCGACCGGATCCCGGGTAAGTTCTCTAGTTCCCTATTTGCATATCATATTACTTGCTACTTGAATTACATGGCTTTTGAATGATATTTTATCACTTGCAATCTTACACCCTTTAGACATGCTTTTGTAATGTATATTTATACATACGTATTATTTGAGGGCACATTTAAATTAATAATTCGATTAAAAGGATGTTGAGTAGAGGCCTATCGCAAGATAGGATGAGAGAGGGTGTTTTAGTCCGACGAGCTCCATCCTCTCTCATTCCATAATCCATGGACCTAGTTAATCTCTGGCTTCTAAAAAGATCAGTTTGCTTTAAAAATGGTTTCTTAATTTTTCCTTTTAAAAATTAAGTGGCGACTCATTTGTTTTTTTAATTTAAAATTTAGAAAAGATTTTGAAAAGCTGTGGGTAAGAGAAAATGCGATATCCACAAAGCTTGCTAAGTCGAAAGAAAGGAAAATAAAACACATTAATCAGGTTAAGTGTATAAAAAGCGATGACTCTAGGGTATTAGTGAACGACGAAGAGATTAAGGAAAGGTAGAAGACCTATTTTGAGAAGTTGCAAAATGAAAAACATATAGATAACACCATTGAAGAAGAAATTGGAAGTTACGATAAAACTAGAGAATACAGTTTCTATCGAAGAATAAGGAAGTGTGAGGTGGAATTTGCTTTGAAGAAGATGAAACCCAACAAGGCATTAGGACCAGATGGGATCCCCATTGAGGTTTGAAAATGCTTAGGAGTTGTAGGGGCATTTTGGCTTACAAAAGCTTTTAATTGGATTTTAATGACTAGAAAAATGTCAGAAGAGTGGAGGAAGAACATTCTAGTGCCTGTATATAAGAATAAAAGAGATGTTTATTAAGTTAACGAGCCATACTATGAAGTTGTAAGAGAGAGTGATGGAGCATCACTTAAGAGGTGGAACATTAGTGTCAGAAAATCAGTTTGAATTTATGTTCGTGAGATCAACTATGGAAGCAATTTATTTACTTAGGAGGGTAATGGAAAAGTATAGAGAGAAGGAAAAAAATCTACATATGATTTTTATTGATTTAGAGAAAGCTTATGATAGGGTGCCTAGAGATTTAATTTGGTGGGTGCTAGAGAAGAAGGGAGTGACTAAATGTTATATTGATGTGGTGAAAGATACGTCTGATGAAGCGGTTACTACAATTAGATCACCGGCCGGAGAAATAAGCAAATTCCCAATTACCGTAGGCTTGCACCAAAGGGTGGCCTTGAGCTCTTATTTATTTGCTCTAATTATGGATGGATTGATTAGACAAATTCAAGATGAAGTCCCATGGTGTATGTTGTTCGCAGATGATATTGTTTTGGTTGATACGACTAAATAGAGACTCAACACTAAATTGGAAGCTTGGAGAGAAGCATTGGAGACTAAGGGGCTAAAGTAAGTAGGATGAAAACACCAAAGCTTTTTGTAGTGCTAACAGAAATGCATGGAATCCAGTTTTAGCAACAGGGGAAGTAGAGACGACGAAGCAGTGAAGATCAAAGATTAGGAGATCCCAAGAGGGAACACTTTCGCTATCTAGGATCAGTGATCAGTAGAGATGGAGAGATTGATGATGACGTGATCTATAGAATTAAAGTAGGTTGGCTTAAGTGGAGGAGTGCTTCCGGAGTATTATGTGGCCGGAGAATATCAGCAATTGAAAGGAAAATTTTATAGGACATCTATGCTCTATGAGACAGAGTGTTGGGCAACTAAGAAATAACACATTAGCAAAGTAAGCGTAGCCGAGATGAGGATGAGTACATTCGAGAGACTGTAGGAGTGACATAGATTGAGGAGAGAAAAGACTTAGATGGTTCAGTCATGTGCAACGAAGATCTGTAGATGCACATGTGCAAAAGAGTAATAGTGCCTGGTATGGTTAGAGGGAAAGAGAGACCTAGACTAATATGAGAGTATGTAGTACAACAAGATATGAATATATATAATTTAAATGAGCATATAACTCTTGATCATGCAGAATAGAGAAAAAAGATTCATACATCCAATACCAATTGATTGGGACACAAAACTTAATTTGATTTGCTTGATTTGGTTAGTGACTGCACGGCGCGCATGGAATAAGAACCCAAAGCCATAGTACATTGGCGGCACAAATGAAATGACTGCATTGAACAGTTCAGTCACATTCTCTGACCCAAGAAAAAAAAAAAAAAAAAACTTCCCATATTTCGAGAAAGCCATTAAAATCCATGCCTTGGGTCTCTGTTTTTACTGCAACTTTACCTTCCCAAATCTTAACTTTTTGTGTTTAATCCGGAAAGAAAAGAACCCAGATGGGTCGGAGGCCAAAGCAATGTCCTTCTTTCATCAAAGTCTTGATCGGGGACTTTGCCACCAAACTCGTAAGTTACTCTGTTTGTGTGTTTTGTTGTGTCTGTTTGTGTTTTAAATGCATTAAACACTTGGAGATTGTTGTATTGAATGCTCATGCATTCATGTGTAGAGTGGTATTACATAATTTTGCATCATTGATTTGTATTTGTTTGTTGAACAATTTTTTTTTCGTTGTCTGGCTCATTTCCAATTTTTAATCAAAGCCGATCAATTTCTTTAAAACTTCCTCTAATTTTTTTTTACTCAAACTTAAACCCATATTGGAATGAATATGCTATGCTTTTCAATTTGGGTTAATTATATTTTACCCCGTGGTTTAGACCCAGTTTCACTTTACCCCTATATTCAAAAAGTGGATACTCAACCTCTAGTCCTTTCGGACTAAAGTGAAAATGTAAATTTTTTTTCGAAATTGATAAAAATTATAAAATTGGCCAAAAATATTAACACTTAACCCCTTTATGTGGTTAATTTTAGGATTAATCCTCTGTATGAGGATAATGCTGTCATTTAACCAACCTATGTACGTCTAATTTTTAACACTTTAACCCTTTTGTGGAGCAAATTTTTGGGTTAACTGTTAATTTTGACACTTAAACTCTCCGTGGGGCTAATTTTAATACTTAATTCTTATGTGAGGTTATTTTGAAAGAAATCTTAGTAGTTTCACTTTCGTCCATAGCGACAAGGGGTTAAGTGTTTACCTTTGAACCACATGGGATAAAGCGAAACTGAGCTTAACCATATGGAGGTAAAATATAATTAACCCTTGCAATTTTGAATCCCAAATGGTTTAATAGTTTGTAGTTTGTAACAAATTTTGACATAGGTTTTGTGTGTGTGTGTGTGTGTGTAAATTGGCTCAAATTTGATTTGGTTGGAGTTTAACATTGGATTGAAGATGCTCTTATTCTAATGAGTAATTGATATGGTTATCATATTTTTTGATATGTCAAATGCTATAAAAGTGGTAATATGTGCACTGGTATGTAATACCATGACCACTAGCATAACACAACGTACAACAATTGTCAAAGTATTTGGAAACTATAAGTTTACAATTTTTGAACGATATAGAACTCTCCCGCTTTATTTTAAAATGACATTAGAATTTCGTGCTTAAAAGATTCACAATTATAAAAAGTTTGAAAAGTTCCACAACAATTTGAGTGAAGGTTGGCAATGGCCTAATCTTGAATATTAAAATTTTCAGAGAATACCACCAGCTTTTGTGAAGAATTTCCGAGAGAAATTGCCTGAAACTTTCATTCTGAAGACTGAAACAGGGGAAACATGGGTTGTTTCCATAGAAAAAATTGGTAACAGCCAAGAATTCTTTTTTAACCATAAGGGTTGGCGCAAATTCGTGGAAGATCAGGAGCTAGAAGTTGGGGACTTGTTAGTTTTCCGATTAATTTCGGACTCTACTTTTGAAGTTGTAGCATATGACCGAACTTGCTGTGAAAAGAAGCTAAATTTATCAATCGATTGTAGCATTGCGGATGAACCGAACATTAGTGAACATAACATGGAATACCCATATATGTATGATCCCGATACCCGGTCTCGAAAGCGCAATCAACCACAAGCTGGTGAGCTCTCTTTCTAGTCTCTATATGTTTATATCTATGCACACACGTAGATTCAAGGGCTAAAATAAAACTAGGTTTATAGAAGTCTCAGTCTCTCTTTGGGAAAGCACAAAAAAACGGTTCTTTTTCTTTGATTCGTGTGGTTCTATAAATTCAAGTATTTGGTAGAGAACATGTTATTTGCATGGGAGTCCGCACTGATCAACCTAAAATCACTCTAAGAACTGGTTCTTTATCAAACCAACACGATTTTGATTTTCATAGGAGTAAGTCATGTTTTCTGCATTTTCCAACATGCCCTCTTTACCATGTTCTTATGTAAGGTTGTATTGCATTAGTTCAGTAAAAAATCAATTCTTAAGTTATTTTTAAGTCACTAGGAAGCAACTACACAAACAATATACTACTATTTAAATTTGATCTTTACAGAAATATTTGAAACAAACTCTTGTTTAACCAAACAGCCCCTAGAGTATCTAAAGATGAATTTTTATTATTCTGATGTTGCATGCATGTACAGATTTCTATGATAAAAGATCCAGAACCGTTAATGTAAAAGTGGAAATTAATCGGAGCGAAGAAGAGGTTGAACCAACCCTTGGTGAACGTAACAGCGAAAACCCCTTGATGGATGGTCGTGCTAAGTCTCGGAAGCGCAATGAATCACGAACTAGTAAGCACTGTGCACATAAATTTGTGTTATGAGCATACTGAGTTTCGCTTGGTATCCAATTATTTGAGATTATTGAAAAAGTTGAGTTTATTTGACAACAAACGTTTTACGATGTTCACAATCACATTTTAAAAAAACTAAAAAATCTTATGCTTGCAGCAATGCCAACTGCTAAACAGCATTTCATTCAATCTCTATAGAAAAAATCTCTAGAAATTTGTTTCCTTAAAAATCTGTTATCCACAAAGATCTCAAATGAACTCTTGGACATAAATATTATGTGAAAATGAATAATGTATATTGTGCTTGTGATGCATGCACAGATTCATATGCTAAAAGACCGGGCACTGTTAATGCAACGATGGAAAGTGATCAGAGCGAAGAAGATGTTGAAAAATTCGGTTCTGTACTCAAAAGGAAACACCCATATTTTTCATCGGTTGTGCAACATTCCCACAAATACGTGATGGTAAATAAATCATACTCCCTCAGATCTAAACTAAGGGCTCGCATGGTAACGTTGTGATTTTTGGTTTTGTAGTTTTCGTTTTCATATTTTGTATTGAATTAGAGGCATGCATCAATACAAAAAATGAAAACAAAAACTGAAAACCAAAAACCACAACGTTACCATGCGAGCCCTAAAAAAATGCTTTTTGGAATTTCAGCTATTTAAGTAAGCTCATTCAATGCGAGTAAAAAGTATTGAACTTTTCATTGTTGTCTTTTCTTAAAGTTTAAAATAAAATTTAAATGTCACATCTCTCTGAAAGTCTAGTTAAATTACATCGTTTTTGACTCTTAAATTGTGACACTACAAGTGAAGTATTCAGCTTTGGTGTCTCTCATATTTTCCTGCCATAACATATATGTATTTTGATATAACGCTGTAATATATAATTAATTTCAGCCTCTTCGAAGGGCTTTTGCAATAGAGACAGGATTGATAATGAAGAAGAGTGCAGCGCTGAGAAATGAAAAGGGTAAAGTGTGGGTTGTCGATATACGTATAAGGGGAGATGGAGGTGTTTATTTGTGCAGTGGATGGTCTGATTTTCGAAGGGCTAACAATATTGCAATTGGGGTCACCTGTTTGTTTAAGTTCATTCCTAGTGATGGTAATGTTATTCATGTTCACAACCTCCACAAAGGAATAGGCAAGCGACCACTCCACTAGTACTAGTAGTGGTACCCTTTTGGGTTCATAATGGTTCACTCTGTGCAGTTCTATGTGAATCAGTACTAGTTGGTATTTTTGGGTGTTTTGACTTGGTCTTATAGGAGTGAACACTTTTTTGTAAGCTTGTATAAACTCTTTAGCTTTTTTTGGAAGTCTTTGTGTACTGTTTTGTTTAAGATGTGATTATATATGATTTTTGGACAATATATAAGTTTGGAAGAAAAGGAAATCATAACCAGAATGCTGGATTTTATTGAGTGGTGTGAATGATCCAGTTTGGGGGCAATGTTGAATTTGACTGCAAATGTGTGTTGATATTCACCGATTACCCAAATATAATGAGCAAGGATCCCCAGCCGCAAGGCTTGGGGGCAGCACCCTAGTAGCACCGCACGATGATTTTTTTTTTTTTTTTTTTGCAATTTTTAAAGATGCAAAAAAATCATCGTGTAGTCCTGTCAGTGCCACGTGGGCGCTGCCCACGGGCCTTGCGGTCGAGGATCTCTACTCAAATACAATTCACACTGATTTTGTTGCCAAATATGTAGCGGGTATAGAATCGTTAAAACTTATAATGTTGTTTATGGGAGTGGTGTTTTCGGATGCCATGCTATAATTTGACTCTACCAATATGTGACAAAGAGTCAGACTTTTCTCGATACAACCAAATGAATGACATTTTATGATACAACCAAATGAATGACATTTTATTGTGATAATGATTGATTTAGTTTTCAAATCACTACTAGTCATTGTTGGGGGTAAAACTGAAACCGCAACTATTAGGAGTAGCACTTCCTAACCCTATCAACTATCAAGTGTGAATTAAACGAAATCAAGCAACAAAATAATATCCGTTCCATGAAGCAATAAAAACAATAATAGAGACACGTTAACAACACAGCAAACCATTTTCAATGAAAGTAAGCGCCAATTTTGTGTTATAGGGTCAAACTGAAAATGCTTCTAATCGCAGAAGATTAAGGTAGAATAAAATTCCAAGTAACAATGTTGGTATGAAGGAAATGGAAGAGGAAAAGAGAAGATTTATTACTTGATAGAGTAGAAGAGGGGAGGAAAGGGAAGGAGAGGAGTGAAGCACAGTCACTTGGGCTTATTATTTATGTAATTCTTTTTATCCCTGGGCTTTTTTTTTCTTCAAAAAATAATTTTATTATGAAATGTACTGTAGTAAAATGCGGAGTGTAATGCTATAATTCAAAAATTTATATATTACATTTACTTGTCTACATGTGGTACTAGACCACATGAAATATAATGGGACCATTTGAGATTTTTTTAGAAGTTGTTTAGTGTGGTCTCATTATCACACGTGTTTAGAATCATCAAGTATTAGATAGAACTTTATACAAATTTGACAAACCATAATATTCACATGCAAAACATTTTGAGTAATGCTATGACAGTAGTACCACATGTTGTGATAGTGGTTAAGGTAACGCGGACCACTGCATGTGTTGACGCTCTGATAGAAATTTGATATTCCAAAGTTATGAACCATATCCTTACTCTTACTTGCCAATTCCCTTCTTATTGAACCAAACAAAGGAGTAAATACTCCTTCCCTCCCTCCTTTCTAATCCTCCTGAGGCCAAGTTCGGCTGTCAAGAGTATAATCCATTTTAATTGAATAGTTCAAAGATTACTAATCTTACACCCTATGTGGTATATGATAACTATTTAGTTAAAATTGATTACAGTGCCGGTTTTGACATTTTGGAGTCCCGAAGCAAACTTTGAAGATGTGACCCTCTATATATATATATATATTTTATATTTTTCAGATACCAACATGAATTATTTATAATACTCCGTACGTACTCAGTGGGGCCCTTATTGAAGTGGGAGCCCAAAGTGATTATGCTTAGGACCGGCCACAATGGGCTATTAATCTTGTGTGTTTATGCAACAAACCAAAACAACAAACTATTCAATTAAAATGGATGTTAATTGAATCCGCTCAATCATGCCAAACAAAAACGGCCTTATGTTAACTGCTGGGGCCCAGCAGCTGTTATGGAAACCTCGATTTGTTAAATGGCTCTCTAATACAGAGTTCCATGCTATTAATTGGCGAAATTGAAGTCTTCAGTCTCACAGTCACCCACCAAACCAACCCCACATCGTTTTAAGCACAAGCCGAAATCTGATGGCCAACAACAGTCGCCGCCGGTCGAATTTTCCGGCGAGGGGACCCCACTTTTTCAAAGTAATTCACTCTGGCATTGCTCGTGATAGTAAGCTTGTAAGCATATTTTCAACCTCCATTTGTTTTTTCATTCAGAATTTTATATATATATATATATATGTGTGTGTGTAAATATATTTATTAAGTGATTTTATGCATGTTTAATTGTGTGTATCTATATTTGTTGTAGATACATGTTACATACAAAGCTGTAGTTTTAGTTATAGCGAATTAAGCTGCGAAAGCCTTGGTTTGTTGATTTATATAGCACCAAATCTCCATTTTCGACCATTTCTTTAGCAAAATTCAGTTCGGATGTTTTGGATCTTGGATTCAGTGAGGGAAAAGAAAGGAAAACATGGAGGAAAATATTTTCCTTTGTTTGGCTAATAAGGAAAATAACGAGGAAATTGAGAAAGAAAGAGAATAAGTTGAGAAATAATTTAAATATTTTGAATGTTAATGAGTCATTTCTATTCCTTTATCCATATACTACTATCATATTTAAAAAAAAAAAAAAAAAGTTTTTAATGTTATTTACGATCAATGTAGGAAAACGCGAGAGAATTTGTTTTCCTTACACTTTTCTTTTATGTCATGAAATCCTGAATTAAACAGAGAATTCATGATCTGTTTTGTAGTTTTCTAATTGAGAACTCTTTCACCAAATTTGTTGACCAGAGTGGGAAAACTCATACGCTTTTAGGTAGTCAAAATTCAGCCGAATCATGGTATTGTTGTTGTTTTTGGTTTCCAGTTTTTGTTCTCGTTTTTTGTACGTATTCATGACTCTAATATGAGAGAATTCACTCCAAAAATAAAACAAAAGCACCAAAAATCAAAAACCGCAACATTGCCATGCGAGCCCTTAGTGTGCTGAGAGAGCTGGACATGCTTAATTAATTGGATTTTTTTCACAGTAAGTGGTTACTCTCAAACTCAAACCGTGATCACTCAATTGGTAAACCCGAACTTTTTCCATTGCACTGAACAATGACAGTATAATATTTACCAAAAGATACTAATTACCAAAAGAGTGAATTTGTTTATTTCTGCATTTGTTGCTTTTTCCCTATTAAAGAAGTAATATTTTTTTTTCACAAAAAAGGTGGTTTTTTTTTTACTTTATTTTATTGCAAGGTCTGTTGAGATTGTCTGTCCCAACCTAGCTACTCAATATATAAGTTCAAAGGGCCACTCCACCCATTGCCAATTGGTTTTGGGTTGAATGCTCCAATTTAACAAGGTCGTGATCATGAGTTCACCTGACACATTAACAAACACATACTTTGGTTCTTCTAAACAGAGGCACCATTATCACCTTATATATACCTCCTATAGTTTGGTTTGTAAAATTAAGATCAGAAAATTTGATCCAAAGAAATTTCTAGCTGTATGTGTTGATTTTGGATTTTAGACAGTCGTGTTTCATATCACAGCAGGTACAAATACAAGCTTGTTCAAGATTTTTAAGGATGTGGGCTCGCCAATTCAAATTGATAGGTGTATTCTTCAAATGCTTGGTTTATTATTAAAAAAAAAAACAGCCACAAAATTAAGCGAATGTTTGGCTCATTTATCTTACAACGAGCAAACTTCCAATGATCAAGCCAATTTAATTTCTATGTATGTGAAGCTTTTATTTGAGTTTCTTACAGATGATTCCAACCAAGTTTGTGGAAGAACATGGAAAAGATCTATCAAACTGTGCACTCCTCAAGCTTCCGAATGGTGCAGTATGGCAAGTCGAGATGATAACTTCTAATGGTAAGGTTTGGCTACACAATGACGGTTGGAAACAATTCAAAGAGTATTATTCTATCAGCTTTGGGCACTTTCTGGTGTTCAGATACAATGGGAATTCCCAATTCCATGTCCTTATATTTGATAAGTGCGCTACGGAAATTGAATATCCATCGAGTACTACCAATGGTGGAAAAGCCAAACTTAGTGGAAAATTTCACGAGCCTAGAATGGAACGCATTGATATGGATGATTCTGTCGAAATCTTGGACAATTTTCCCATTTGCCAAACAAGGGAGATAATACATTATTCAGACCAAATCAAGGTGGGTCCTTCTGGTGAAAAAGGTATTCCGGCATGTAAAGGCAAGAACACTTCCATTCCGAAGGGTTGGTGTAATATGAACTTTCCATCTAGAGGCATTCGTAGCGGTAGTACTAATAGAGTGAAGCTTGAAAATTCGGACAAAAGTCTGGGTTCTCATGGTTTGAAACAAGAAATTAAGAGTAAGAATTTTCACTTTTATTGTTTTTCTTGTCATAAATTAGACATATAAAGTCATGCTTCAGATATTATTTGATATTTCTTTTTTTTACCACTCAGATCTGTTTATTTTCGCGCAGAAGAATGCAATGGAGGAATGGCAACTTCCAATAGAGGCTTGCAATCTAAGGTTCCATATAGGAAAACAGTGGCTCCCAATGATAAATTTATAGCCTTTCAAAGAGCCAATGCTTTCAAATCTAAAAATCCTTATGTCACAGTTTTTATGCAACCATCCTATGTTGTTCACCCTTTTATTTTGGTAAAGTACTTCTGAAATTTCTTGTGTTCTTATAAAACATAATTTTCTAGAATAAGTTTTTCTAATCAAGAATAGGACTTTGAAATTTTTTTTTTTTTTTTTTTAATTTTTTAATTTGATTTATTTTCCCTGAAAATTTTGCAGAGTATACCATTATGTTTTGCAAAGGCACATTTCCCTGCTAAGAAGAACTTTGCACTTCTGGTTTCGGATGGAAGAACGTGGCCAGTTAAGTGCAATCTTGGAATAGCCAATGCAAAACTTTGTGCAGGATGGAAATCATTTGTAAAGGACAATAATTTAAATGTAGGCGATGTGTGCGTTTTTGAGATGGTTAAGAGCATTTTGCCTACTCTCAAAGTCTTCATATTTCGAGCAGTGAAAGTTTCATCAAAAAGGCCGTCAGCCACATTGGAAAATCTGCTGAAGTCAAACTAAGTACGAAGTCTGTGACGAAATGGATCTTAACAGCAAGTATATAAAAGCTCTATAAATTAATAACTGTATGTGTATATGTTTTTGTGATGTAGATAGAAATGATGAATATTGATATGTATATTTGGTAAAGCTGTGAATTTCTTGCAATTTAAACTCTCACACTATGAACTGAGACATTACAAATTGTACTTCAACTTTGAGAATGTATATTGTTTTTTTGGGTGTGTAAATTCTATCCCAATTGGGCTGTTTTCCTGTCCTGCTACAAGTTGAGCATATTGAGTGAGTCTAGCAGAAAACATCTCTTTTGAGCCCACATCACCAAAAAAAATGTGTAGAGTTGTACTGAAAATAGCTGAAATGATCGAATGAAGTTTGACGTATAATCTAGCAACATGTTTACCCTCATCCTAACTTTCCGTAAACCATAGTAGCACACTACTCCGCCTGCTAGCTCCAACGAAAGGAGGGGCATAGACAGGTACGTAAAGCAGTCAATTCTTTTAACTAGTCGAGCCATATATAGCCTAAGAGCAACTTCAAGGGACGAGCCATATTTCACTTGTCCTCTTCAAAAATTTGCGCTCCAATGGTGGAGGAAAATCAATACGCAAAGTGCGTACTCATGAAAGAGTAATGCTATGGTTCCCAGATTTAACTCCTAAATTTGCTTCTCAAATACTTTGACAGTTGTCCAACTAACTCTTCCCAAACGGGGAGGTTTTTATTTATTTATTATTATTATTATTATTATTATTATTATTATTATTTTTTGATCTGTTAACTCATTGTAAAAGTCTTTCTGTACCGAGATGTGATTATGATTTGTGGACAATAGATAAGTTGGACAAAATAATTGTTGATATTCACTGATTACGTACCCAAATATAATTCACACTGATTTTGTTGCCAAATATATAAGGCCATCTCCGACCCTTAAATTTTTACTCAAATTTGACTAAAAAATTGAGTAAAAGCTTGATTTGGCATGGACCACTCCAACAATCATACTCAAATCTCTTTAGAATATTATTTTGAGTTTAAATCTTAGATGGATGACCCGTCAAAATGAGTTTTACGCACCCAATAGAAGGTGGCCTCATAAGATCTAAAATAATGTAAAGACAAATCGATGTACATGTGTACCATTGAATCAATTCCCCCTATATGTTCGGCTCGTCTTTTTTGTCGTGAGAAATAATTTAGTGAGCTCGTCTCATCAAGATGACGTAGTGTGACGCTCTAATAACACGAGGTCATGCGGCCACTAAGATGAAGTGGTATGACAATACTTATTGTCATGTCACCAATTTCCAAATGCCCTTCCTTCTTCCTACTAGTTATAACCTCCTAATTTTAGTGACCATATAGTCCTATGCGATTGTGGTGTCACATCAAATCAACATAATGACGCGGTGTGACACAGGAGCAGAGGCACATGGAGACTCAAAATTTTGAAATTTAGTTCATACCACATGTAATTTATGTCATGACATTTGTGCCCTTTCTGAATTTAGTAATTTATCCTTGTTAAACTCACAATTCTCACTTTTTCCCAAATTTTGTATCCCAAATTATTCTCAAAATTTGTAGCAGTGGGATCAGTGTACTATTGTGTAATTTGTGGCATTTTTCCTTTATTATTACATTTTGACCGTTTTTGGCATTATTGTGGGTTGTCTTTTTTTTTTTTTTTTTTGTTGCTAATATTGATGTCTTGCCTTTCAGTTATTGGCTCTTTCTGTTCAATTTTAGTTTTGTTTACTCCTTTTGTTTTTAATGATCATTTCTGTATTAAAGTGGCTACCACTTTAACATGCCAGTTTGATCAGTGAGTAAAAACAATGCAAATTTTGGTGGTAATTGATGGGCTGAGTTTGGGAGTGGGGGTTGTGTTTTAGAACGGGCCGAGCTTGGGCTAGAGAAGATATTAATATACTTCAGGTCAAGCTTAGGCAACTTTAAGCCCGACTCACTAAGCCCAATCGATAAGCCTATTCAAATCTAAACAAAATATCGTACGAATTTTGAATTTAAAGATTAAATGTTCATAAATCAAGAATCCTACTCTTTTCAACACAACTGCCTTGATTTTAGGAATAAAACTCCTCATATCCAAAATATCATAAATTTTTTACTACCTTATCTGTAACCACCGATTTTCAATCCCTAAACTACACACAGTTGTTCTATTGTATATATCTATATATATTCAATGAATGATATAATAGTCCATAAAGACCCTATCAATTTGGAGAAAATGACACCTATTACTAATTTACATCATAATCAAGGATCAATTGCTATACCCAAAATTTGCACAGGATCAATTTCTATTAATGATGGGATTTAGGGACCAATTGTTATATTTCTAAAGATATTATATAGGCTGCTACTGTTACTAAAACTATAGTGACTATTGCCAAAACAAACTAGCTATGTAGTACACTGAGACTTGTATATATATATATATATGTAATAAGTTGGGTGCATTGCAAATTACACTCCTATAGTTTGAGGGTTGTGACAGTTTGGCCCTTGTGGTTTCAATTTTGGCAATTTATACCCTATAATTTAAATATTGTGCAAAATCCACCCAACTGACCCAAGTACAAAAAAGCATGGGCACAATGAGAATGTCACATTATTTTCAGCCAAAAATGACCCCATATGCAGGAGCAGATCCAGGAGTGTAGTTCAGTGTGAGCAGGAGCTTATACGGGGGTTTGGAGGCAGCACCCCGACCTGAGTTTTGTTTTGTTTGTAGAAATAGTATAATTCTATGTGTATTTTTTTTTACAAATTAATCTATCCCATAAGTCTTTCACGAAAAAAAATATTATATTATATGCTTAATTAGTTATTTTTAATTACCAATTTCACTTTGATATTTGTGTGGCAGTGCGTGTCTAGCTTGAAATATATTAGATTGTTTAAAAGATTATAAGATATTTATCAGATGGTCTAAAAGACTACAAAATATTATCATATTATAAGCTTTAAGTGTACCAAATTGTTTAAAAGATTCTACTTCCTCCGTCCCATATTAAGAGTCTCTTTTGGGAATTCCAACTTATTAAGGGGACCACCTTGATTTTGGTGAGATTTTTAACTTTCTAATGTTGCCCTTTTTGAAATTGAAATTTATAGTATCACAATAAAAAAAGAGAGGGAAGAGTTGGATATAATAAATAGCAAATTTAGAAAGTGTGTATTACAGTACTTTGACTTTTCAAAGAGGACTCTTAAAATGAGACATCAAAAAATGGTATCAAGGACTCTTAATATGGGACAGAGGGAGTAAGTTATATATGGGAGAGATTAGTTTGTACAAAAAAATCACATAGAATTATACTATTTTTATAAAATAATAATAATAAATAAATAAATTGGGTCGGGGCACTGTCCTAGAACCTCTGTATAAGCTTCTGCTCCCACTGAACTACACTTCTAGGTCTACTCCTACACATGGGGTCATTTTGGGCTGGAAATAATGTGAAATTCTCATTATACCCTTGCTTATTTTGTAATCAGGTGGATTTTGCACAATTTTTAAACTGTAGGGTATAAATTGCCAAAATTGAAATCACAAGGACTGTACTGTCAAAACACTCAAACTACAGGGATGTAATTTGCAATTTACCCTAATAAGTTTGTTTTTTTCAATAACCACTATTACTTTGGTAAAAATGATAGCCTATTATATAATTCAAAATGGGTAATACTTGGGACACTCCAAAAAACACAACTTTTAGAACACAACTCAAGAGATGTGTCTATCTCTCTCCTATGTCATTGTAGGATCAGTGACATTAAATGAGCATTTACTACTTTTGTTTCGTTCAATAAGTGGAAATTCCCAAGTAAGAGCAATGATAATGGTTTGGTATGATGCCCCTTCCCTCCCTCCCTACCTCCCTCTCTCTCTCTCTAATCCTCCTAAGTCTATGTTTGGCTGTTAAGAGTGGGATTGGACTATTATAATTCATTTTATATGAATAGTCCAAACTCCAAAGACTACTATCACTACACCCACATGTGATTATAAATGGAGATTATTTACTTAAAATGGAGTAATGGACTGTTGGTCCAGAAGTTATTCAGTGAGCCCGTCACGTTATGTCAGCGTGATGACGTGATGTGACTTTTCCAATAAAAAGGTGCCATGTGGCCACTAACACTAGATGGGTAGGGTTTTTTTTTTTTTTTAAATTTTAATAATCATATGACATGATCCCCTAAAAGTTTGGGTATATGTGATTAAGATTGAGAGGTCACACTAAATAATCACGCTGACAAAGAATGACGGGCTCCCTATCCAAATAACTTGAACTATTCAATTAAAATGGACAATTAGTATATTCCGCTCAATCCCCCAAAACAAACGCCGCATTAGGTTGATTGCTGGGATACCCACCAGTGATTATGCTATTAATTGGCGAAATTGAACTCTTCAGTCTCTCTCTCAAAAAAAGAAAAAAAAAAAAAACTCTTCAGTCTCACATCGAGCAAAAAAACAGACTTTCACCAATCAACCTATCATATTTTACGTAGAAGCTGAAATCCGATGGCCAACAGTCGCCGCCAGTCGAATTTTTCGGCGAGGGGACCACACTTTTTTAAAGTAATTCATTCTGGCATTGCTCGTGATCGTAAGCTTGTAAGCATATTTTCAACTTCCATTTCGTTTTTTCATCAGTTATACATACAAAGTGAGGATTTCTGTTTACAATGGATCTAATTTTTATTAAGGTACTGAAGTAATTTCATTTATTAAAAACTAGATCTAAGATTATAAATAGAAATCATCGACAAAGTGAGGACTCCTCGTTAGAATTAGTAGGGAACTATATATATACATATATATATATATATATTTATATTAACGGGGCGGATGGACATAAGGTCAAGGGAGTGCTTAAGCCCCCACAAGGTTTTCAAAAAATTATACACTTGCATTTAAAAAAGATTACAATTAGCCCCCTAAAAATTATAATTAGCCCCCTTTGACATTATAAAATTGTCATATGAAGCTCCATTTTTCTTATGTTTTTGTGCTAATTATAAAAGCCCTCCTCCCTCTTATGTTTTTGGGATAATATTTTTAGCATTAGTTAAAGTATCTACACAAAACATGTATATATAGGTCCAAATTTTTTATTATTATTATTTTTTTTCCGAGGCAGCCCCCCTACAAACCTTTGTCAAGCCCTGTATTGATTTGCTCCCCGGTATATTAAGTAAATTTATCCATGTGTAATTGTGTGTATCTATATTTGTTGTAGATACATATTAGGATGCACTTCTGCATGTAGTGTTGGGCTTGCTGGGTATAAATTGACATTTTCATTCAAGGCTTGAATGCAAAAACACACTCTTGAAATTTGGTCTCTGTCTAATTTTTATCCATGTAGTTTCAATTGTGTCAAGTTGGTCCCTGAAGTTTCTAAATAGAAGGAATGTAATTCAAATGTCCAATCCTGTGAGAAAAGTTGAAAAAATTTACTCAAATGCTATGCATTGTCATGCTTTCTAAGGGCAAAAATGAAATACTACCAATCTCCCCACCAAGTTTTCAACAAGGTAGTGCTTAGTAGTGGATGAATTCTGTCAAATTTTTTGACTACATTGCTTCTATTTAGAAACTTCAGGACCAAATTGACACAATTGAAACTACAGGGACTAAAATGAGACAGGAACCAAACTTCAAGGGTATGTTTTGTAATTAACTCTCTATTAGATTCTGTAGCGATGGGGTTAAGTGAGTAACTTTTAAACCACAATGGGGGATAAAGTGTTATCTAAGCCAAACCACATCGGGTAAACTGTAATTAACCCTTTATCAAAAGATACTTGCAAAAAAAAAAAAAAACTGAATTTGTTTATTTCTGCAATTGTTGCTTTTTCCCTGTTAAAGAAGTTGTTTTCTTTTTTTCTTTTTTTTTTACTTACAAAAAAGGTTGTTTTTATTTTTTTATTTCAAGGTGATGATCATCAGCTCTTCTGACAAGTTAACAAACATAACCTTCTTCAGTTCTTCTAAACAGAGTTGGCATTACAACCTTATATATATATATATAATTATATATATATATATATCCCCTATAGTTTGGTTTGTAAAATTAAGATCAGAAAAATTGATCCAATAAAATTTCTAGCTGTATGTATTTATTTTGGATTTTAGATAATCGTACTTCATATCACAGAAAATTTCGATGGTAAAAAAACAAGCTTGTTCAAGACTTTTATGGATGTAGGTGCTCCCATTCAAATTGATAGGTGGATTCTTCAAATGCTTGGTTTATTTGTTGAAAGGAAAATGCTAACTTACAACATATAGAAAAATACACACTTTTTTGGACAAAAATGCCAATGCCACCTCATTTATGCGAGGATACTAAAGTAATCTTATAAATTAACTTTATTATAAAATTACTCTAATACCCCCATTTTAATGAAGTGACTTGGGTTTTATAGTCCATTTAAAATTTGAACACAATGCTGTAGCGGCACTCTGAAATGCTAACTTACAACATATAGAAAACCACACACTTTTTCGGGGCAAAAATGCCAATGCCACCAAAAAAATTAAGCTAAGGTTTGGCTCATTTTTATCTTATAACGTGCAAATTCCAATGATAAAGCCAATTTAATTTCCATCCAAACTGGATGTATTTTGATGCCTTGGCAATGAAACTCCGCTCATTGTTTCATTCTTAATCTGTATCTATGTATGTGAAGTTTTTATTTGAGTTTCTTACAGATGATTCCAACCAAGTTCGTGAAAAAACATGGAAAAGATCTATCAAACCGTGCATTCCTCCAGGTTCCGAACGGTGCAGTATGGCAAGTCGAGATGATAACTTCTAATGGTAAGGTATGGCTACAGAATGATGGTTGGAAACAATTCAAAGAGTATTATTCTATCGGCTTTGGGCACTTTTTGGTGTTCAGATACGACGGGAATTCCCAATTCCATGTCCTTATATTTGATTGATAAGTGTGCTACGGAAATTGAGTATCCATCGAGTACTACCAATAGTGGAAAATCCAAACTTAGTACTGGAAAATGTCAAGAGCCTAAAACAGAATGCATTGATATTGATATTGATATGGATGATTCTGTCGAAATCTTGGACGATTTTCCCATTTGCCAAACAAGGGAGATAATGCATTATTCAGAACAAATCAAGGTAGGTCCTTCTGGTGAAAAAGGTATTCCGGCATGTAAAGGCAAGAACACTTCCATTCCGAAGGGTTGGTGTAATACTAACTTTCCATCTGGAGGCTTTCCTAGTAACAGAGTGAAGCTTGAAAAGTCGGACAAAAATCTGGGTTCTCATGGTTTGAAACAAGAAATTAACCGTAAGAATTTTCACTTTTATTGTTTTTCTTGTCATAAATTAGACATATAGTGTCATGCTTCAGATTTTATTTGATACATTTTTTTTTTATCACTTTTGTTTATTTTCGTGCAGAAGAATGCAGTGGAGGCATGCCTACTGCCAATAGAGGCTTGCAATCTAAGGTTCCTTGTAGGAAAACAGTGGCTCGCAATGAGAAATTTATAGCCTTTCAAAGAGCCAATGCTTTTAAATCTAAAAATCCTTATTTCATGGTTTTAATGCAACCATCCTATGTTGTTCACCGTTTTCTTTTGGTAAGTACCTGTGAAATTTCTTGAACCATTGTCTAGGTACACCTAAGAAATACACATGCTGATATGGATCTCTAAAATACTCTTTAGTTACCAAATATAAGAACATATAGATAGACTTAATTTCAAAAATGCCATTGCCACATCAGCAAGTGTACTTTTAAGGTGTAAATTTTAGGTGTGTCTAGCATTACTCTTGTACATAACGAGAGGAGCAACTTAAAATTAGATACTACTTATCAAACAAAACTCTTGAATAGATACTTCTATTCAAAGAATAGAACTTTTAACTTTGTACCCTTTTTAATTTTCTTCAAAAGGGTGTTTTCTATTTTTAATTTGTTTTATTTTCCTTGAAATTTTGCAGAACATACCATTATCTTTTATGAAGGCATATTTCACTGATAAGCAGAACATCACACTTCAGGTTTCGGATGGAAGAACTTGGCCGGTAAAGTGCAATTTTAAAACAACCAATGCAAAACTTACTGAAGGTTGGAAATTATTCGTAAATGACAATAACTTAGAAGTTGGTGATGTCTGCATTTTTGAGCTGATTAAGAGCATTTCGCCTATGCTCAAAGTCTTCATATTTCGATCAGTGAAAATTCAAAAGGCCGTTAGCCATTACAGGATTGGAAAATCTGCTGAAGCCGACTAAGTATTAGCTCTGTAAAGAACTGTGTGTGAGTGTGTTTTTGAGATGTTGACAGAATGATGAATGTTCTACAGTGAATGCATATTGTTTTTTTGGTGTAAATTCTATTACTCTATTCCATTTTTGGACTGTTTTCCTGTCCTGCTACAAGTTGGAACATATTCAGCAAAAAAAAATTTGTTAGAGTGAAGTAAGCTGAAATCACTGAATGAAGTTTGGCATATAATCCAAAAGGCTTTACGATGTTTACCCTCACCCTAACTTTCCCAAAACATTATTTTCTTTGCCTTGCATCATACGGATGCATTCTTGCCTATAATGGTCCGTTTGGAGTGATATTTGTCGAATGCATTCTTGCCAATTACAAGTACATCATTAACTTCATTTCAATTTATTTACAAGATGTATTCTAATATAGTTTTTGTTTCTTCAAAAAAGCACGTCTTACTCGCTTCTGCTTTTAAGTAGTAGGAGGTGTTCTGCATATAGGGATATGAACTATCACTTTATCATGGTTCCATCTTCATCTTTACCCTTCTTTTATAATTTCTCTCTCTCTCTCTCTCTCTCTCTCTCTCTCTCTGTGTGTACATATGGGGAGAAAAAAAAAGTTACTTTCATACCAAACAGAGCATAAGTTTAATTTCACTTTTAACTTTGTCAGAGATAGTTAAGTTAAAGTCTTGGCCTTATTAGCTCAAGGATAAGAGGATAGGAGCAGAGTCAGTTCTATGTTTTTGGGCACCCTAAACTCATTCTGATGATGGGGCCCTAAACCAAAGTAACTTACTAACCCACCCGCTAAATCCAAGGTAGGAGGGACATAAACAAGTCTGTAAAGCAAGGTCAGTCCTTCAAACTAGTTGAGCCATAACTTAATTAAGAGCATCTCCAAGGGATGAGCCAAATGTAGAGGAGTCGTCCAAAAGAGCCAAAATGACTCACTCTCCCAAAATTTGCAGTCAAATGGTTTGAGGCAAATAAGTAAGCAGCATGCCTACTCATGACATAGTAATGTTGAGGTTCTCAAATTTGAACCCCAACTTCAATTGTTAAATGCTTTGATAGTTGTACTATAGACCATTACATGAGGTACCATTTACATAACATTCAGAATATCTCAAATTTGATAACAAAACATTACCCTCATTAAATGGAGAGGCAGATTTTGTACACAAAGACACCAATTAATACTAAGCAGTGGCATCACATTAATTTGAAATAATTACCATAGTGGGCTTTGACTCCTTTGAGACTCCGACCCTAGTAGTTGTTTGCTATATTTGTTGTTCCGGTGTGCCAGAGCCAAACGGGCTTGGGGTGTGTGTGCAAACTAACTTCCTATCTACTTGAGTGAGTGATACCCACTCAAGGCTTTAAGACCTGACTTCTAAACAGAGTGACTGTGTGCGATGAGTAGGAAAGTACCCTCATAAAAAAAACCTATGGCATTACTAAAGCGCACAAGCCAAATAGTACAAGAGTTTACTAGGTAAACAATCACAAACGATTAATAAAATACAGATTTTATTAAATGTTTGGAGAATAAAACATACAACCAAAGATCAAGATCAGAACAGGCTCTGATTTGTCCAAAGAATGAAAACAGTTGAGAAAAATAACAAAAAAGGACAGACCTATTTGATATGGATGATGTGGATGCTAAGAAACAAAGGTTGAGTACTTTGAATGCTTTGAAAGAATGATATGAGTGCTGTTTTATCGAGATGACGCAGAGTCTGCAGCTTGGCCTGCTTCTATATTTATAATGGCCCTGAACAATTCTGATAAGGCAAGGACTCCTTGACTTACGTTCCAAGCAGATTGATTGATTGTAGAATCCTTCCATTCTCAAATTCTTATCTTATCCGGAGTTTGATTGATTCAATCCCAATATTTTAGGGATTAGCCTTCCATATCCAGCTGGACGTGATCAGATTCCCTTCCCAAATGGACTCTGCTTCCTCAAATTCAAGGTAACGTTACCGTGACAGCTAAGAGTGGAACCGCCTTCCCCGTTTGGTTCATCGGGCTCACATAATCACATCTTTAGCCAAATCGGGCTAGCAGCTTCCAACTGTCACACTTTTAGACTTTCATGCCTGATGGCCGTCTTACGAATGCTTATAACCAATCGGGCTCGTGCAATCGGCTTTTACCATCTCCTTCGAGTATGGTGTTCGATCGTCATGCACGCTACTAATATCATCCATCGGGCTCCTCTGATACCAGCGTACAATCCTCACATGCCCAATGAGCTTTACCCATACTTAGCCTCCCACTCGGGCTCACACATGTTTGCTCCCTTCATTTCAATGTCAGCGCCCGATTGGCCAGCACATGGCCTACTCCACCTATCGGGCTCTACCAAACTGAGGTAACAGCCTTGTCCCTCTGAACAGTGTGACGATCTCTCCCTGAGCCCGATGGGCTTTTGCAATCTCTAGGCCGGCCACTCCTATACATGCTTTGGGCCGACCATCCTCAAACCCGTTTCAACACTCCATTCGGGCTTAAAAACCTTTGGCGGTTTTGGGTGCAAACAGTAGTACCTACAAACCAGCAAACCCCTTCACATTATGCCAACATTGCCAAGTGCCACTAGAAAGGCAGCGGGATATATAACACTGTTATATATATATGTGTGTGGATTAAAGGAGGAATTCGAATTTGTGCCTAAGACAATGGTTGCGGGATAGAATATTTGGAGTTTATGCAGTGATGAAGATAAATAAAAATTTGAAAAACATAGAAATCAAAGCTAGGGTGACGCATGCTCATATTTGGAAGGATAAACTGCTGGAACCTATTCAGGCTGAGGCCAAAGCAGCCTTTCATGCCATTTTAGAGGCTACTCATCTTGGTCTGGACAAGATCATTTTTGAAGGTGATAGCTCCCTTGGTTTGCTTAACTTTGCTCCCCTTTGTTGGATTGGTACTCTATCCCTGATTGGAACATAGATTCTTCTATTAGGATTAGTAGAGCTCTGCTCAACGTTTCCTTTTCTTTTTGGCATGTAATTAAAATTCCTAGATCCACTAATTTTGCAGCACACAATCTCGCCCATTGGGCAACTCGTTGTAATTTTTTGGGCCCTGTCCAACTTGATGACATTCCTTCCGTTGTTTTTGAGGTTGATCATCAAGGATGTTCTTTGGCTTCAGTTGATAGATTTGTTTGTTTCTTCGCAAAAAAAAAAATTTAATAATAATAATGATTACAACAGAGGGGATAGGCGTTAGCTGTCAGAGCATCTCCACTAAGCTCTTCAAGTATTTTTTTGGAGTTCATACGCATTTTCTGTGAATTTCGGACGAAATATGGCCTTTTTGCGAATACCGGAACCTCTGGGGGCCTAAATACAAATTTTTGGGCGTCTGAGGAGCAGTGCCGCGGCGGCACTGGGCTACTGCCTTGGCGGCACATGGCCAGTGCCGCGGTGGCACTCAACCCCCACAGAATCCATTTTTGTAATTTATTTTGGGGGTCCAAATTGAATAATTGAAAGCCAAAATGACGTAGTTTCTTGTTCACAGATGTTTGGGACCAATGGGAACACTTTCTAAATCCCAAAATCACCCCAAATTGGCCTATATAAACCCCCCTTTGCTCTTCATTTTGGGGGGGGGGGGGGGGGGGGGGGCAAGTGCAAAGTTCATAGAAGCTGTAGAGAGAAAGAGAGATAGAGATAGGTATACAAGAAGGAAATGGAGCTTCTCCCACTGATTTTCTATAAGAAAGTGAGTTTCAATATTGTTTTCTTCCATTACCCCTCTTATATTTCACATTCAAGTCTTTCCCAACCACCATTTTTGAGCAATCTTGAGTTAGGAAGCTACTTCCATGTCCAAATGTCAATATCTATGAGTGAAACACCAAGTTACAAGTCCAAAATCACATTGATTATCATCTATTGATTACTATTACTTGCTTGTTTACATTAATGTTCAATCTCTTCTTACGTCATTTCTTTTTTATTTTTCTTTGATTACTTACATGCTTATCATCATCTAGATGACATGTTGTTTGAGGAGAGTAAATCCTTATGGATAGTAGCTCTTGACCTCAAAGACATGTTTAATGGATGATGATTCTAACTTCAATACATTCATATGTATTCTTGAAGTCATATTCTCAAACAAAACTATGTTTGTGCAAGTAATATTGGGAGTTCTTGATATGAGTTTGATGATGATGTTCCAAGTGGTCATAACTTGCATTTAAATGCTGGAAGTGTGCTTTCAAAACCCCTATTTCAAAACTCTTTTAAAACCCCCAACATTTGGATTCCAAGAAATAAGCTTTGTTTTACTAAAAATCTTCAAAACAGTGAATGATCTGAGTTCAAAGATTTATCTAGAACTCAATAATCAAGGTATGATCATGAGACCACTTGGAAAGTCTTCCTAACTAATTAGAGAACACCGATGATTTTTTTGTTTCACTTGGAAACACATGGAAGGGGTCCATTTGGACCCAAACATTCCATCCAGACATTCTGTTTTTGCTGTCACAGCAGCTAGATCCACTTTCAACTTGTTTTCTAGAAAACTTTTCCAAAGAGAGTGATCCCAACTCATTTTTCCCTTGAACTTAAGTCTCTTAGGGAACTTTCTGTATAATATGGGTCTCTAGATCTTTTGTTTTCATTTTCTAAGATTTTTCAACATTTCAGTCAACAGTACGAACTCTGTTTCTGAGTAACCTCTATTTTTTATATGATTTCTCTCAATATGTAATAGTTATTGTAGATTGACTTTTTGATTTGTGTTCTAGACACAATAAGGATGATCTCCATAAAAAAATCATGAACTAAAAACATTTCTAGCCCCATTTTTCATTTTTCACAAGACCAACTCACTGTTTTGTCCACTATTCACAGCAAACATACTTTTACTCTCATGCTTTGATTTGATGCTCATATGCACTCCAAATTAATTCATCTCTTAGGAAATAGTTCATACTATATTTTTACACATCCTATATTAACATCCTTCATTAATTCATGCATACTCTAGATTTCTAAGTCACTTTAGAAAGTCCATGCACACTAACACACTATAACCTTTGCACATTTTAGGATCATACATTGCATCCATGCAAGGTTTAGAGTTTTAGTGACTCTCAATCTAAGAGGATTATAACTGAACTTGATCATACGTTCATGCTTCCTTTCGGTCTAATCATCCTTTCTCATCCGTCCCGGGGATTGAGAGGTCTTCATTCTCAAAGATTAACATGCATCATTCTAACTTGCTCATCATATTTTCTTTGATTATTTGTTTCAAGAACAATTCATATCCCATTTAGATTAACGAAACTTGATTACTTGTTATGTGATTAGACGATTTTTTCGAGGTTTGTTTGTGTGATCTTTCACCTTTACATTGTGTGGTATTTGGCTTAGATCTTATGAATGATATCTTATATTTTGATCTTCCATTTTAAAATTTTTATGTGATGTAATATACTATCATAGTATTAATTGTCGAATCAAACACAGTATAAGATGATTATTTGGATGCTAATTGAGGCCCGTCGAGAGACGGAGCGAGTTGAGGGTGTTTTATTCGTGACAAATGCTCCTTTATCTCTCGTACTAAAACTCCGAACCAAGTTCTTTGGTTATGAAAAGCCGGTGCCCTTTATCCATTTGGGTGAGTCAAATTGGGTTTTTAGTTCTCTAAAGACCAAGTGGTGACTCTGTATCTGTTTTCAATAGACCTTCATTTTCCTTTCCTTTCGAAACAATTTCAAACAAACAAAGACGTGGAATTCCGCGTGTCCACAAATAATTAATAAAATTTAAAAAGTCATCCACAAAATGTAAAAAACATCAACTTTTGAAAGTGTTGATTTATGGTTAGTCTATTTTATGTTTATACATTGTAAACTTGCACCAAAACGTTGTAAAATGCTCCCACCATTGTGATGAGTTACTCTCGACTTTGTCTAAAGTTGCTTCTCAACATATATAACAACATTATAATTAAATAGTTGCTCTTGACGTTGTAAAGAGTTGCTCTTAAAGTTGTGAAAAATTACTCTCAATGTTGTGTAAAAACATGATGACTTTTAATTTTATACAAAATTTTTTTTTTGATATTTTATTAATTTTAAAAAAGTAACATACTGACTTTCAATTTTCATCCAAAAATATAGACTGAAATGTAATTATCCTAATAAACTAGCACTCATAAAAAAAAAAAAAAAAAGAGGCTGTCTAGTCTCTTTGACTCGAAATATGTGTAGTCGAGCGGCAATGAGAAATGCTACACACACATCCTAAACCACACCCTAAACCACACCCTTGCTTTAAATGCATGTACTCTGTGCTGTGTAAGTGGTGCACAGAAAAGTGTGAAAATTCAAACAGCACAAAGTACATGCATTTAAAGCAAGGAGTGTGGTTTGGGGTGTGGTTTAGAATGTGTGTGTAGCATTTCTGAGCGGCAATTGCCGTTTTAACACAATCATAAACTTTTTGAAGTCTGACATTTATCCAACTGAGCAATTGAGTTTGCTTCTTCTAATGGACATGTTCTCAGATGATTCTGGTTTGTTTGAAATTGATCAAATGACCAATACACCCTTCTCCAAATCTCCAATTCTACCTAAACAAAGTGGCAAAAAGATGAGATATTAAGGGTCCTTTTTGTTCAAGAAAGATAGACCAGAGCAGACATGTCCAATCTAGTCCAGGTCCAAGGAAAAGCTTCTCTCACTTCTCAGAAATCTTTTGGACTCCTTAACCACAAAAAGCTCTTCCCCCCAATCAAGATTAGGGCTTTAGCATTGATTTGTTTGTTTTTGCATTTGAAACAATGGTGAAAGAGAAATCTACCAGAAAGTTCATTTTATCTAAGGAGTGCCCTCAGGTCTTCAAAATTTATTTACCTAATGGTCCTGATCAATGCACTCAACAACTGGTATCATTTCCTTCTTTTGTTCTATTATTTACAACTCTTCTGCTTCATTAATTTATTTATTATTTTTTTTTGGTACAACTTCTACTTCATTTTCTACTGTGACCAATTTATGCTATGACCAAAGTCAAATCTCACATATATATTTATTTTTTGAATAGCGAATTCCACCAGCATTTGTTAAGGAATTCAATGGATTTTTTTCCATACAGCTCAATAATTACAAGTTCTTCGAATGCATTGTGCCGGGTTGATGTGAACAGGGTAGTGTTATGTATATTTATATACATATAAGAGTGTATTAGAAAAGAATAAAGAGAAACTTTTCATTCATTTGTTTTGAAAATTCATTTGAAAATTGCAATAAAAACTATAACAGTTTTTCTTTGTCTCTTACGTTTTTTTTAAAGCATCACATGTCTAAATTCCTTTAATGTATAAACAACACTCTAATGGCTTATGAATTGCCAATGGGAAGTTCATGAATTCAATGCCCAGCCAACGTTTAGAATGTGAGCCTATAAAAGGCTAAGCATACCTCATACAAAGTAAGTAAAAACAAAAACAAAAAAAAAAAGACAAAAAAAGAAAACAACTTTATACTTCCAAAAGCAAAGCTACAAAAAGAAAAACTAGGCTTGTCAGCATAGTGTCACTTTCAGCTAGTGTTTGGTAAAAATATATAGGGTAAATTACACAAACCTCCCCTGAGGTTTGCCTTAATTACACGGACCTCCCCTCTTGTTTTAAAAATTACACAGACCTCCCTCGAGGTTTGAATTAGGTAACAAAACGCCCCCTCCCCTAATGGTCCGTTAGTTTTTTTACATTAGCCTCCCCTGAAAATTACAATTAGCCCCCCTAATATTATAAAATTGTCATACTAAAGCCCCATTTCTCTTATATTTTTGTGCTAATTATAAAATCCCTCCTCCCTTCTATGTTTTTGAGTTAATTTTTTTAACATTAATTTATATCTACACAAAACATATATAAATATGTCCAAATTTTTTTCCCCCCGAACAAACCTCTATCAAGCCCCTCCCGTATTAATTTTCTAGATCCGCCCCTGTCGCTATGCTTCAAAAGTGGACACTTAACCCCCTGTGATTGTGGACTAAAATTGGATTGTTATGATTTCACTCAAAACTGACAAAAATTCTAAAATTGGTTAAAAATATAAACACTTAATCCATTTTGTGATGTTAATTTTGGGGTTAACGCTCTTTGAGTGAAATCATAACAGTTCCATTTTAGTCCACAATCACAGTGGGTTAAGTGTCCACTTTTGAAGCATAGGGACGGGCGGATCTAGAAAATTAATACAGGGGGGGCTTGATAGAGGTTTGTTCGGGGGAAAAAAATTTAGACCTATTTATATATGTTGTGTGTATATTTTGTGTAGATATAAATTAATGCTAAAAAAATTAACCCAAAAACATAAGAGGGAGGAGGGATTTTATAATTAGAACAAAAATATAAGAGAAATGGGGCTTTAGTATGACAATTTTATAATATTAGGGGGGCTAATTGTAATTTTCAAGGGAGGCTAATGTAAAAAAACTAACGGACCATTAGGGGAGGGGGCGTTTTGTTACCTAATTCAAACCTCGAGGGAGGTCTGTGTAATTTTTGAAACAAGAGGGGAGGTCCGTGTAATTAAGGCAAACCTCAGGGGAGGTTTGTGTAATTTACCCAAATATATATAGTGGGTTTTGTCTTCTTTGTGTGTTCCATAATATCTTCGAGTGCTTTATATATCATCTTCATTTCTTGTTTCCGAGCAATCAATTCGAATAGGAGCTTAGATTTTCAATTTATTTTCGTGCAAAAATAAATTGAGACAGAGATAATTTCTGGGCTGTTTTATCCTAGAGACGGCATGGCAAGTACGAACTACTTGCACACTTTGGACAGTGCCACGAAATGTCTTAAAGAGAGCGAGATCCGCGACTTGGCCCATATTTTATTAAAGACGCTTTTGATCTGATAATTCCATTCCAATTTTATTTTTATGTTCCAACAATTTTAAGACATTTTATTTGCCATGATAGTAAAATTAGCCTCTAACATCCTTGATTATTTTTAGCCCTTTAAGTTTAACGATGGAGAGTAATGCTAATTTTTCTTGTGATCTAGAAAGCAGTAATTTTAGTAACCCATATGGTGACACTGAGTTCTCGATTTCTTGTATTTGAAGCCAATGGGATCTGGATTTGTTGACTTCCTTGATCCTGATCCCTCATTCCGGTTTCAATCTTCTAGCTAAACATGGAGCCATTGCTTGAAGCCATATATATATATATATATATATATGTATTTATAATATTATATATACAAAAACACGTATAATGAGGAATGGTTTAACTAAGTGGTTAGTGTTTTACTCGGTCACAAAAGAAGCTGGATCTGAGTTATCTTTTAAAGAGCTCTTCCATTAATTAACGAAATTGGAGAAAAGTTGAAGACTTTGTCTCCTATGAGTATATGGTGTAAAGTGTTTGTGCCCCTAGTGTTGTTGCGTTGCATTATATAATAGGGTAATACTTGGGGCACAAACAAACACACAACCTTTGGAACACAACCCAAATAATGTGTCTATCTCTCTCATGTGTCACTGTGGGGTCCAGTGACATCACAGGAGAGAGATAGACACATTATTTAAGTTGTGTCCAAAAGGTTGTGGGTTTGTTTGTGTCCCAATCTTTACTCTATATAATATTATATATATAATATAGTGTAGTGTATATATATATATATATATATATTGTACTCCGTACCATATATTTAGTGGGGACATGGTCCTATGTTCAATACTCCTGTGAAAGTTTATATACTATTTAGTAACTGCTCAGTTGGATGAAGAAAGGAGCAATTATTTTATTAGCATTCATGTTACAGAAGTCATGAATGCATATATAACATACTTAAAACCGTTTGCATTGATTGATGATGCTCTGCTAATCCAAACTGATTTGTTTGTTGAGTGGTGACTTTTAAGGCGTTATAAAGCAAGTCTTTAAAATAAAAAATGATCTTTGATTTTTTTTTATGTAAGAATGCACACAATATTTATGGAACAAGGTTTTATTGGGTGTGGTAACTTCCTTGTGAACTTGTTAACCTTTTGAGCTAATCTCTTTGACTCTGGATAATTTTATTCGTTTGATGGCCAATTGAGATGATTCAAATTATTTTTGGAAGAAACTTTACTAAATTGTATGTTTTGTTTTTAATAGAGTACCTCACTCTAAAATAAAATTACTTCTTTTGAGTATTAAAAGAATAGAGAATCCAATTTTTATTATTTTTTAATATTGGGTTATTTGGCTTATGATATATGATAGAATTTTTAATCATATAGAACTTGCTAGTAAAGCCATAAAACATGTTTTTTTGGGATTTGCATTTAATAATAATGCTTGTAGAATTTTTTCAATATAAAAATTGATTTGACTCAATAGTTGATTGATTCTAATTTTTTTTAGCATGTATTTCTTTTCCCAATTAAGGAATAGTGGGGTTCTCAACCTCCTAATTTTGTCTCATCTATATAATGAATGTAGAGTGCGTGATAGAGATCATGACACATAACTTGAACCACAAAAGAGCTAAGCGCTCAAACGACATTGAAAAATAATTTTTATACAATTGCTTTAGAAGAGATCCTACTGGTTTAGAGGTTACTCTTACTTTTTCAAATGTTGATTTATGAAAGAAGCCATCCAAGATGAGATGGTTGATTATTTTATTTCCAACCATTTTTTCGAACATGTGCATTTACCATTTGAATGTTAGAAAGTTTTTATACTCGATGATTATATTGAAAAATATGAAGCTACTTTAGTAACTAAGGATTTTAAGCAAAAAGGAATTTGTTAATTATCTATCTTTTGTTTTGTGTGTTACATCTGCTGGACTTTTATTAGCTACTATTGTTATTCATGATTTGATTATTCATCAAATGGATGTAAAGCAATTTCTTATTTGGATAATCCAAGAGGGATTATAGATATGAGTATAAAGTGTGTATACTTGTATACACTTTATTTGGTTTAAAACTGGCACCCAACCAGTAGTATGAAAAGTTTGATCAAACTATCTTTTCAAATAGTTTTTAAAATGAAAGTGACAATTGTATTTGCAACAAAAACAGTTATGAAGTATTTGTTATGATATGAAGATGATTTTTTTTTATTTTTGGTTCTATTTTTGAGATTGCAAAAGAGACCAAAAGCATATTGTCACTTAGTTTTGATATGATAGATTTGGGTGAAACCAGTGTAATTTTATCTATTAAAATTACTAGACCTCTTGCTGGCATTTCTTTAATCAATCTTATGAGATAGAAAAATGTTTTGAAAAGAAAAAATTGTTATGAGCCAGAACCGTTTTAAGGATATACAAATTCGAAACCTCCTTCAAAACAAAGTGACCACAATGTAAGTTTTATTGTGGGAAAACTCAGAGTTGTCGGAAGTGTTAGTCTATTCTACAGGCTAATATGACTCAAGAGCCATTTGTGGCTATGTTGATGGAAGTAAATTCCATGAACGCTTTTGAAGGGTGTAAAAAGTGAGAAGCGTGTAAAAAGTGAGAAATTTAAGATGTGAGAATCTCTCACTTTTTTGTGGGAAATTCTCACTTTTTACATGGTCCGTCTTTTAGGTCCGTTTTTTATAGTCCGCTTAAGATCTGGACTGTTCTTAATGGGTACTATCCACAATTTTTTTGGAGTTAGGACACACTATGAAGCACCGACACTTCAAAAATTGAAACGTACTAGTGTCAGACACGTGTCAGACGCGGACAAGCGGCCAACACGCCAAAAGTGTGTCCAACTTTGTGTAATTGAGTTTTAACTGCCAGACACGTCCCGGACACGCAAGGGACAGGCACGGACACTCACGGGACACGCACGGGACAACTATATATATATATATATATATATATTTTAAATCCTAACTCTATTTGTGTAATTGAGTTTTAACCCCCAAACACGTCCCCGACACGCAAGGGACATGCACGTATACTCACGGGATACTCAGTCTGGGGGGTTTCTACTTTTTTATTTTTTTATTTGGTTTGCTTTTCCTTTGTTTAATTAATTGGTGTTTCACTGTTTCTTTTTCTTTGAAAGTGATAACTAATAGTAACTAGTAAATGAGTAATTAATTTAATAACTTCAGTGTATAATTGAATAAAATTTAGATACAATTTGTAAAAATATAATAGTGTCTAGTGGGTATTTTTTTAAATTTGATAATTGATATTGTGTAGGTATGAGTTCTCATTAATTTTAATTGGTGTTGCTTTCTATTGGTAATGGGAGATTAGTTTTATTGGTTATTTGTTCAAATTTATGCAAAAAAAAATTTTAAAATCTAACAGTGCCAAGAACTAGACTAGTGGGTATTTTAAACTTGTAAGTAAAAAAAAAAGGGCAGCCCAGTACACGAGGCTCTCGCCATTACGGGGTCTGGAGAGGGTGAGATGTACGCAACCTTACCCCTACTAGTAGAGAGGCTATTTCTAGATTTGAAGTCGTGCTTGTAATGCTATGCTTATAAGTACATAGCATTAAAATATATTTTTTAAAAAATATTTAAAAATAAACGTATCCCTGGCATGTCGTGTCCTTATTTTTTAGAATTTGACGTGTCAAGCGTGACAGTGTCGTATGTCGCGTGTCAGCAGGTGGAGTGTCCTTATTCGTCAATTAGACTCTCTCCCTAACTGGGCGTGAAGAAAGTAGCACTCTACCGACTGTGAACCAATGATAGGAGGGGGCTTTACGGGCTTACAAAGCAGGGGACCACATGCATGTGCCCCCTCAAATCGTGATCCATAGCCTAAACCAAACTCATAGCGCCCATTGTGAGAATCGACCCACCATTGGTGTAGTAGATATGGTGTAGTAGATATGTTGAATAGCATTTATTGCCAGAAATATATCAATGTAACCTTACCTTGGTCCGTATTCTTGATTCCCCTAGTTGTTGCATGACTCAAAATTTTGATTGGAATGTATAAAAAGGACTTCTAATATTAAGGTCAGAATTGTGGTGTTGTTACGAATAATCAGGTTATAATGTTAATATACAAACTTCTTCTTTGTGCAGACTATACCATCAAGCTTCTACAGGAGTTACATAGATAAAAATATAAAGAGGGTTTTTCTATGGGTTTCGGATAAGTTGTGGCCCGTGAAATTTAATACTGGTAGATGTGGCGTATCAAGATTTTCTCTAGGTTGGTGCTCGTTTGTGAGAGAATGCGCTCTACAAGTAGGAGACGTTTGCGTGTTTGAGCTAATTGAGAGAAATGAATTTGAAGTTCTTATTTTTAGATGCCTTGAGGAGTGATTGTTGATAATTGGTGCACAAAACTTGTTTTCAAGCACTTCATCTGATCAGATTCATGTTGGAACTGGTTTATATTCTAACTTCAAATGCTTCTGATTGTCCCTCTATTCTCTTTTCATTATGTTCTAATTTTGTAAAATGTTGTTATGGTCAAGAGCTGAACTCAAAATTGAGGGATTTGAATTCCAATATTCTTAAGGAAAGAGTTTTCATCTCTTTTTTCGTCTAAGTCTACAAAACTCAGAAACCAAGTTGAGCCTTAAGTTTAATGAATTCCAATATTTAGG
This sequence comes from Hydrangea macrophylla, assembly GCA_033977485.1. Lineage (NCBI taxonomy): Eukaryota > Viridiplantae > Streptophyta > Magnoliopsida > Cornales > Hydrangeaceae > Hydrangea > Hydrangea macrophylla. Next base: position 98,494,866 of record CM066984.1, read on the forward strand.
ATTAATTAAATTGTAAGCAAACAACTATAGAAGTATTCATGTTTGTCATTTGAATTCAAATATTCTTGTGGAGTTTCAGTTGGTGTTCTAGGATAGGTTTCAACTCGGGGGGCTCTGGTTGCCGCTTGCCATCCCCAGTTACTCTTCCCTGTCCAAATCGAATTCCAATCTGATGCCCCCTTTTTTTTCTTTTCTTTTTTTTTTTTTTTTTGTTGTTAGCTTACACGTGTTTTGACAAGGACAATATTGGAGAGAGAGCTATCATCTGGCTTTTAGTCTTTTTGCATGAAGTCTCATTTTAACAGGCTCCTTAATATAAATTTTTTTTCTGCCCTTAGTTGTCGACATGCATCAAAAATAAATTTAAATTTTTTTTTTTTTAGTATCATTTGGTGTGGTGGTCTCATGCAAGTAATAGCGAAACCAAGATTTTGTCTCCGAGGGTGCCAAAATTTAAAGAACAATACTTCAAAATGCGTATATAATTGTTATCTACTTATCTGTTTTTTTTTTTTAAACCAGGTTTGGTTACCTTGCTTTGTTCCGTTTAAGCAAACTTAGCTTAAATTTGCTCTACATGATGAGGGTGCTTGCAATGGTATAGTGACCAAACTGTACTCTCAAAGTCGTTTGGGAAGAAACAACATCTTTTGAACCACACACAGAGAGAGAGAGAGAGAGAGAGAGAGAGAGAGAGAGAGAGAGAGAGAGAGAGAGAAAAGGCACAAACGGCACACACTGTGCCATTTGGGAGGTCCACGCTTTTGTGTGTACCATTTGGGCTGTCATGACATAGTGGGTGTCGTATGACTTGTACAATAGTGAAATTTAAACGTACACTAACTTTAGGTTCTACTAAAATTCACTCCTTAAGTTTGTTGCATAGCCTATACCATTGTTAACGTCTCAATGCCAAGTTCCACTAATTTTATTGTATTATTGCACCCATTGCTGATGCTCTTATGTCAAGTGCCACTAGGGAAGCAACGAGATAATACATTCTGTTGGAATTAAGAGTTAATCACATAATTTTATTCTTATATTTATGGGTCATGTTGACCAAGCTTTATTATCTTTATTTTCTTTTATTTCTTTTATTCTCTTTCCTTTTCTTTTTCATTCTTGTAACATTTATATATTAAGGGTGTAAATAATATAGGACTATATTTTCCCAAATTCTATTTGCTATCAGAGTCAATAACCTAACCCTAACCTAAACCATCACCACCACAACCTCTTACGCCACGGCTGCCACCCCACTACCACCATCTCCTGCGCCACACTATCCTCCAGCCTTCATCCCACCAGCGCCGAGCCACCAACCCAGGGCCAACCTCCCCTGTCCTTTTGCTGCCCAGCCGTAGCCCAGAGCCTCTCGGCTCTGCTATTTTGCCCCTATTGGGCCCTCATTTTGTGATGGATTAGAGCTACTTTTTTGCTCTTTCTCTTTTGTTTAGGTAAGCTGAGTGTCTGACTGCCCAGTTGTTCTTTAGCCGAGTGTCCGGCTGTGTATGGTTCCCTTCTCTTCCATTTTTTTGTGTGGATTGTTCTTCATACTTTTTTGTGTTACCATGATGAACACTAGTAAAGATATGGATCCTATTGTAACACCCGTTACTACGACCCCTCGCCATGATCTCTTTCTTTCCCATACTACATTGGCCCAACGTGTTACTAGTATATTGTTAATTGGGAAAATTTTTTTATGCCTAGTCTAATTCTCTTCGTCTTTTTTCTCGGTGGCAAGCGCAAGATTGGGTGACTACTTGGCAAGGAAAAATCACCAGGAAAATTGGATCGATCCTAAGTATGAAGAATGGTATACTGATAATTTTATTATTCTAGGATGGATGTTTAATTCTATGGAAGAGCGAGTTTACAATATGTTCATGTACCATCACAATGTTTTTGATCTCTGGACGGCCCTGAATAAAATGTATACACATGCTCATAGCGATTCTCGTAATTTTGAGCTCTATCGGGACATTTCACATTCCCAGTCTACCTTGGGTTTCTCTATTTCAGATTACTTTGGTTATCTACAGACCCGCTGGGAGGAGCTCTCTCAGTATGAGCCTATTAATGACTTCCCTAATGATGGTGCTGTTGAGACCACGCGCCTTGTGAAAGAAAACCATGTGGAACCCTTAAAGGTTCGCGCAACAGAAAACAAAATTTTAATGGTTTTCTAAACCCATGATCAAGTCTATGATATATACAAAATACATACAACATCCATAGGGGGTTAATTGAATAGTTACCCTTGTAGCGTGCTTTACAAAATATTAATTCCCTTTCGTCCCACGAACAGTTCATCAACTCGTCCAAGCGTCCGATCTCTAAAGTATCCACACGAGCAATGCACACTAGAAGAATACTTTAACTCTCTCCAACAAACTGGAGAGGACTAAAGTCCTCAATATTTGACTGTACGGAATGTGTAGAGGTAGATTTTTTGGGAGAAACTTAGGTGTGCTAGCATCTAGTTTAGTTTCCCATATCTCATATGTATATATAATGCTATAAGTCCCTTTCTTAATCTAATTAGGAAACTATATTTGATTGGAAGACTTTCTTAAATCAAATATAAACTAATAGTATTATTATACTACTTCCATATTAATAACTTAATATCAAGTACACCCTCACAACTTCTTCCAATTACACATTGCCTTTTGTGTGTGACCCCTTAGGTTCATACTAATCTGGTAGTAGGAACTAATACTTTTAAAGTACTACAATTAGAACATTTTCTAATTAATTTAAAATTAAAACATCTTCTAATTCTCCCTTGTAGAAATAATTAATATTAATATTTATTATTTAAGGGCTTCCATTAGTCATGAGTGACACCTAGCAGTGTATCATGACACACCCCAGACAGTCTAAAAAATAGTGAACCTTTCTGTTAACAGTTACTGTACAATTCAATCCTTCTATCACACCATGTCCCAATTAAATCTTTTGGGTAATGGACATATTTATCAAACCCCGATTTAATTATATATTCTCAAACTATTTGATATTTCTCTATTTGGTGGAATTAGAAAACTCTTTTCTAACTCTCACCCTGCACTGGACAGGGAGCTTGACTTGAGATATATCATAGAAGATCACATAGGACATTCTCTCCCTTACTTGAGATTGATAGATTCCTTATTGTACATTCACATGTCTCCATATATGACTTACTATATCCAACAGTACATGAATATGTCTTTGATTAAAACATAAACACCGTGTACGTTAAAGCATAACAACTTACACACATCCATTGATAGAAGTAAAACTCCATTTGAATGTTCTTAATAGTTGATCACGCTCAGTGAACTTGTTCTATAACAAGCACCCACATGTCTGTTCCAGTGTCTCCACACTGATGACTTAAGACTAGCCATATTTTATTAAATAAAATAAACTTGACATGTATTAGTCTAACTGGATTAATAAATGCCCAATTTAATAATCCTACGACTAAGAACATTTTTAGAATAAAGCAACCAAGAAGTATATGATCTTGTTCCTTAACTCTTTAAGTACATACCTTCTCAACTTTAATTCTATGGACCTATCATATCAAAGTTAAACAACAATAATGATAAATAATAAACTTGCCCTTTATTAATATGAAACTGCTATTACAAGGTAATATTCCTAAAATACTACTCCAATCTAATTGGCTTTTAGGGCATACTACTAACAATCTCCCACTTGTACTAAAGCCAATCAACCATGTATCTCATACGTTCCCATCTTCTCAAGCTGGCGATCCAATTGCTGCTGGGTTAAGGCCTTATTAAATGGATCTGCTACATTATCTGCTGATGCTATCTTTTGTATCTCTACATCACTTCTACCAATGATTTCTCTAATCATATGGAATCGACGTTGAATGTGTTTGGATTTCAGATGGGACCTTGGTTCCTTAGCTTGAGCTATCACCCCATTGTTATCACAGTACAGAGGCACAGGTGATTCAATGGTTGGAACTACACCTAGTTCACTAATGAACTTTCTTATCCATACACTTTCCTTTGCTGCTTCTAAAGCAGCAATATATTCTGCTTCGGTCATGGAATCTGCCATTATATCTTGATTTCAACTCTTCCAGCTAACAGCGCCCCCATTAAGGGTAAACACATACCCGGATGTGAATTTTCTATCATCTACATTAGACCTGAAGTTCGAATCTGTGTAACCATCAACTCTCAATTCTCCTCCTCCATAAATAAAGAACATATCCTTTAGTTCTTCTTAAGTATTTAAGGATGTTCTTCACTGTAATCCAGTGATCCATACCTGGATTAGACTGATATATGCTTATAACACTTACAGCATGACTGATATTAGGTCTAGTACATAGCATGACATATATGAGACTTTCCACTGCCGAAGCATATGGTAGTTTGCTCATAATCTCTTTTTCCTCTGGCATTTTAGGACTCATATCCTTTGAGAGATGAATTCCATGTCTGAATGGCAGCATCCCTCTCTTGGAATCTGCCATGTTGAATCTATTCAACACTTTATCTATGTATAAGGACTGGGATAAACCAAGCAATCTTTTAGATCTATCTCTATAAACCTTTATACCTAGTATATAAGATGATTCACCCAAATCCTTCATGGAGAAGTTTTGTGAAAGCCATAGTTTGACTAATGATAGCATTCCTACATCATTTCCAATGAGTAGGATGTCATCAACGTACAAAATCAGGAACGTAATCGCTCTTCCACTGAGCTTCTTATACACACATGGTTCATCCATATTTTGATAAAAATCAAATGCTTTGATTGCTTCATCAAAATGGATGTTCCAACTTCGAGATGCTTGCTTGAGTCCATAAATGGATCTCTACAGCTTACACACTTTGTGGTTTTCACCATGGGATATAAAGCCTTCCGACTGCTTCATGTAAATCTCTTCCTCAATCTGACCATTGAGAAAAGTGGTCTTTACATCCATTTGTCATATCTCATAGTCATAGTGTGTAGCTATAGCAAGCATAATCCTGATGGATTTTAACATGGTTACTGGCGAAAAGATTTCCTCATAGTCAACTCCTTGTCTTTGTTTACAACCTTTTGCCACTAGCCTAGCTTTGTAGGTCTCTACCTTTCCGTCCAAGCTTATCTTCCTTTTGTAAACCCATTTGTAGCCAATAGGTACAATACCTTGATGTGGGTCAACCAAAGTCCAGACTTGGTTGGAGTACATAGAATCCATTTATGATTTCATGGTGACTTTCCATTTACTCAAATCGATGTCTGACATCGCCTCTTCGTAATTAGTAGGATCACTCATGTCGTCATTGTCTTCGCAATGAAAGATTCCTCATCACCTTGATGGAGATCCAAGTATCTCTTATTATGTATGGGAGTCCTACTAGTCTTACGTGGAGGTTGTGTGATAGAAGGTGCTACTGTAATAGGATTTGAGGACTCTTCCTCATGTTGGTCAATGTTGGTTTGTAGTTCAGAGGACATTTCTTCTAATTCTATCACTTTTCCATTGCCTCCATCTTGAATAAACTCTTTATGAAGAAATACAGTAAACTTGCTAACAAATACCTTTTGTTCGCCTGGGTGACAGAAATAGTATCCCAACAACTCTCTCACATAGCCCCAAATCTACATTTTACTGACCTAGATTCCAATTTGTCCACTTCTAGTTTCTTAAAATAGGCTGGACAACCCCAGATCTTAATGTAATTAAGACTAGGCCTCTTCCCATGCCACATCTCATGCAATGTCTTAGGAATAGATTTGGATGGCACCCTATTCAGTATATGTGCTGCTGTTTGAAGTGCATATCCCCAAAATGATATAGGTAAATCTGTGTAGCTCATCATGGATCGTGCCATATCCAATAAGGTACGATTTCTCCTTTCAGTCACCATTTAATTGTGGTATTCCAAGTGGAGTCCATTGTGATAAAATACCACTTTCCTTGAGATGATCCAAGAATTCATTGCTTAAGTATTCACCTCCTCGATCTGATCGAAGAACTTTAACATTTTTCGCAATTTATTTTTCTACTTCATTTCTGAATTCTTTGAAATTTTCAAAAGATTCAGATTTGTATTTCATTAAATACACATACCCTAACGGTGAGTGATCATCAGTGAAGGTTATGAAGTACGAAAAACCTCCTCTTGTAATTGAATTCATAGGACCACACACATCAGTGTGAATTAACCCAAGTATGTCGGCAGCTCTTTCCCCATGTCCCACAAAGGGTGATTTGGTCATTTTGCCCATGACACAAGATTCACAAGTTGGATAAGCTTCATAAGCTAATGAGCCAAAGTGTTCATCCTTAACCAACTTGTTGATCCTATCATCACTAATATGACCTAAGCTAAGATGCCATATATAAGTAGGATTAACTTCATCTCTAGGTCTCTTTGGTGTTTTATCTTTTGCTTGCTCAATATAGTTAATACCATTATCCAAGTTTAAGAAATAAAGAACATTCAAATATATGCCAGAACTAACTAAATCATCATTTAAATAAAATGAGCATTTATTTTTCTCAAAACAAATTTATAACCATCTCTAGATAAAGCAAAAATAGAAATGATATTCCTAATAATGTCTGGCATAAATAAATAATCTTTTAATTCTAAAACTACGCTAGATGGTAATGCTGAATAATAGCTCCCTACAGCTAATGCAGCAACACTTGCAAAATTTCCCACTCGAAGAGCAGCTTGTCCTCTACTCAGCTTTCTGCTTCCCCTTAATTCCTGCAACGAATTGCAAATATGAGAACTAGCTCCGGTATCTAATACCTAAAAAGAAACAGAATTAACCGAAAGGTTAGTTGCTATAAAAAGAAAATTAGACATACCTTCAAAAGGTTTGTCTTTTATGGAAGCAAGGTACTCTCTACAGTTCCTCTTCTAATGTCCTTCTTTGCCACAGAAAAAAAACACTTTACCCTTATCATTTGGGAGCTTGCCTTTCTTGATCCCGCCCTTTGCCTTCATCTTGGACTTCTGCCCCTTCCATTTTCCTTTACCCTTGGGCTTGGGCTTGGGCTTGGGCTTGGGCTTGGGCTTGGAAGTCTCATGAATGACAAGAGCAGATCCCTTTGTCTTTTTGATGGAGCCTTCCGTAGTATTCAACATATTTAGCAACTCATGCAGTGGAACTGTCATCCTGCTCATGTTGAAGTTCATAACGAACTGCGAAATGAATCTGGCAAGGATTATAGGATCAAATCTATTTGCAAATTTGTATCCATGCCTACATCAAGTTTTTCAAGTTGCTCAATGTAACCGATCATCTTAAGCACATGCTCATTTACAAATAACCCCTCTGCCATTTGGGCCTGGAAGAGTTCTTTTGAAACATTGAACCTTGCAGTTCTACTATGTCCCCCATACAACTCTTGCAGGTGAAGAAGAATAGAGGTTGAGCTTTTATATGAATCATGTTGCTTCTGAAGCTCATTGCTCATGGATGCTAACATGTAGCATCTCACCTTTATTTCATCTTCCTGCCAATTTCTTAAAGTGTCATGCTCTTCCTCAGTGGATCCTTCCGGAAGAGATTCCGGGATTAGCCCATCCAAGACATAGGCAATTTTGTCAGAAGTAAGAATGATTTTTAGGTTCCTTAACCAATCATTAAAGTTTGGTCTAGTCAAATGGCTGGTATCCAGAATTTTAGCAAGGGGGTTGAAGTTTGACATTTTTAGTGGAGATCTACAGAAGATAAATAGCAATTTATGAGCATAAAATAAAATTCAATTTTATTATCCATTAGATTTTGGGTCTTTAAATCATAAGGTACCTCCCATTATTCTTATCAAATTCCTCATCCCTTTAAAGAAATTTGGGAATCTTTATTTATAAAAATTCCTAGTGGGGATTGGGGTCCCACCAAAACTAGTACAACCTCACATAATAGTTTCTTGGTTGTACTAACTTTGATAAGAAGGTAACTTCTTACCTATTGCTTCTTAAGCAAGTTCCAATCATCATTTAGCCTCTAAAATTATGAATCTCACATAATAGTTTCTTGATCCATATATTTTAGTTAAGTTAGACCCACCATTCATACAAGTATAAGTCACTAATGAGACCCTCACATAATAGTTTCTTGGATTCCACTAACTCTTCATCTCATAATATCATATATTTAAATAGTACGAGTGGCTTTTCTTAGAATGAGCAGTCCCCACATATCTGTGGCCGACAAATCCAAATAAGAAAATACAGTCACCTATAATGGTGGAAGGCTACGATAAGACATTCCTAATGTCTATTTGCTTACAACTTAATATCGTAACAAGAAGGGAATTTTATGGTCTCATCAATTATACATGCATCAAATACATGAAAATAAATATTTCATCATTTACATTTTAATGTGTCCATATGATGGTCCCACTAAATAAATTTAAAAAACACTTTCAAAAAATTTTAATTTAAAGGAGTATCCTCATAATACAACAATTGGATTAAACTTTAGAATAAGTTTTAAAACATGGACATATAAAAATATATGGTGAAACCGCCCCAACAATTATCACATAAAAATGGGTCATGGATGATTATGGACTTTTAAGGTGATTCAACTTGAGCCTTTAAGTTGAATCTAGGTCTATGGGGTTGTAATCATTATTAAACATCACATGCTTTCAAGCTCTAAGCTTGAAACAATAATAATAAATAGTCTTTATTCTTTTCTTGGACACCATGTCTACTCCAAGTAGGCTCCACCTTGTCTTCCTTGTAATCTTCTGATCTTCGTCTCTAAGCCTAATTTTACCCAACTTTAAATATAAAAAAATATAAAAAAAAAACTCGATCCCTGATCAAGGGGGAGGTACATTTGAGGGAGATAGAAATTACATTGAAAAAGAGGGAGGAAGGCATGCAAGCCCCATTTAAAAATTACAAATCCAAAATAATAAACTATTCAATCACATTTTATTAACAAACCAATCACATAGCTCAATTATTTTGGTCTAGTCCAGAATCATCATTTACATTAACCATTCACATCTCATGAAAATAAAAATAATACTGTTATTATTATAGCATATAATTTTGGGACTAATCCTAATCACATTAGAATTTTGATTTGATTAAAATAAAAATAATTCCAATCAAAATTGGACAATACTTTGTGAAACAGTGACCAGCCATGTACAACACTGGCAGTCCAAATGTTGAAATTTTTTTATTTATTTTAATGGAAAAAGTGTTTTCCAACTTGATACTTTAAGCCTTGATTAAAATAAATTTTTTAAAAAATGATCAAAATTGATTCAAATCTCCATCATAAAGTGACGGCGCGGAGCAATAACATCACATCACATCACATCACATCACATCTTGACTAACACAGATATATATCGTATATTTATGTATCAATCAATAAAATTAATTTAATTTTGTATCTAATACAAAATTTAGAATCCCAAAATTACAGATTTATTCATAATAAATCCATATCATAAAAATAACTAGATATTTTGTATTAATCATAGACTAAGGCTTTGATACCACTGAACGAAAACCATGTGGAACCCTTAAAGGTTCGCGTAGCGGAAAACAAAATTTTAATGGTTTCCTATTGGGTGTGGCTCATATTGTAATGGGTTCGTTACACTTGGCCCAAAAGTCAAGGGGGGGGGGGGCTGTGGCTCATGGCGGAGCGAAGTGTAGGATATATATGATGTAACCATAAATCATTTTTAAAAGTGTAAAACTTCTGGCTCTCCGGTGTGGACATAGGCACATTATCGAACCACGTGATGAATCTCTGTGTCTCTTTAATCTTTCTATTTTTCATATATTGTTTTGATCCAACAATTGGTATTAGAGCAGGTTAGTCGTCGCAACAATGGTGAATACTTCGATCTCAAAGTTTGATGTGGAAAAGTTTGATGGCACTTCAAACTTCAATCTTTGGCAATGAAGGGTGAAAGATCTATTGGTGTTGCAGGGTCTGGTTAGGGCATTGTACGGTAAATCGAAGAAGCTTGCAAATATGTCTGACAAGGATTGGGATGATCTGGAATTGAAGGCGGTCAGTACCATTCGTCTTTGTCTTATAGATTCGATTATGTATCACGTTCTGGATGAAGATTCTCCTACTGAAATATGGACGAAACTGGAGAGCAGGTATATGTCGAAATCCCTCATAAATAAACTATTTCTTAAGCAAAAGTTGTATGGGCTTAAGATGGCTGAGGGTTCAGATTTGGCGCAACATATCAATGTTTTCAACCAGATTGTCAGTGATCTCTTGAGAATTGAGGTCAAGTTTGATGACAAAGATAAAGCTTTAATTCTTCTTAGTTCCCTTCCTATTTCTTATGAACATCTAGTTACAACCCTTTTGTGGGGAAAGGAGACTCTGGAGTTAGAGGATGTTACATCAGCCTTGTTGGCTTATAACCAACGAAAATAGAATACTGAAGGATTTCAGGGAGAAGGGCCGGTAGCAAAGGGTAATCAGGCTCGTAGAAGAAGTAAGGATAGAGGGAATCGATCGGGTAGGAATAAGTCTAGATCAAAATCAAGGGAAAAGTGGTTCAAGAATATTGAATGTTACAAGTGTCATGATAAGGGGCATATGAAGAGAGATTGTCCAAAGTTGAAGAATAATGAGAAGAAGGACAACGGAAAAGGGAAAGCCATTACTTCAGAATGTGGTGGAAGATGGGTTGGACTGTAGCGATGGAGATATGCTTTCTGTGTTATCGGTAACTGATCGCTTCAAGGATGATTGGATTCTAGATTCTAGATGTTCGTATCATATGTGTCCATATGAGGACTGGTTTGATACTACAGGTCAGTAAATTGTGGTAATGTTGTCATGGGTAATGATGCATCTTGTAAAGTCATTGGCATTGGCTCCATTAAAATTAAAATGTTTGATGGTGTTGTGAGCACTTCGGGTGATGTGAGACACATTCTAGATTTAAGGAAGAATCTAATTTCTTTGGGTACCTTAGACTCCAATGGCTGTGTGTTTAAATCAGAATGGGGTGTCTTAAAGGTGATCAAAGGGCTGTTGTTTTGATGAAGGGTCAGAAGGTTGCAGGAAATATCTACAAGTTGATGGAAAGCACGATTGTAGGTGGAGCTGCAGCAACAACTTCAGCAGAATCTAGTACTGATGATACTTTATTGTGGTATATGAGACTTGGTCACATGAGTGAGCAAGGTATGCTGGAGCTTCATAAGAGAAATCTGTTGAAGGGAGTAAAATCATGCAAACTGGATTTCTGCAAATATTGTGTACTTGGGAAACAGTGCAAGGTGCAGTTCAAGACAGCTACTCACACTAGTAAGGGTATTCTTGACTATGTTCATTCGAATGTTTGGGGGCCAATAAGAGTTCAATCAAAGGGTGAATCTTATTACTTCGTAATTTTCATAGATGATTACTCGAGGAAGGTCTGGGTCTACTTCATGAAGCACAAATCTAAAACTTTTGCTAAGTTCAGACTATGGAAGACAGAGGTAGAAAAACAGACAAGAAGACAGATTAAGTGCCTCATAACGGATAATGGTACAGAGTACAAGGATTCACAATTTCTGAAGTTTTGTGAGGAGCATGGGATCAAGAGATATTTTATAGTCCGGAGAACACCATAACAGAATGGTGTTGCATAGAGGATGAACAGAACTATAGCAGAGAAAGCAAGGTGTTTAAGACTGAATGCTGGCCTACCCAAGAGTTTTTGGGCTGAAGCAGTGAGTATGGCATGTTACATCATTAATAGATCACCTAGAGCAGTGCTTGATGGCAAGGTAGTAGAAAGAGGTATGGACAGAGAAGGAGGTGGATTACTCTATTGTGAGGGTATTCGGGTGTCCTGGTTATGTTCATATCCCGAGTGAGGAGAGGTCAAAGTTAGACCCAAAATCAATGAAGTGCATCTCTCTTAGATACGAGAAAGGGTATAAGCTTTGGGATCCTGAAACTCAGAAGGTGGTCATCAGCAGAGATGTAGTGTTTGATGAAAACTCAATGTTGAAAACTTCTTTAGAAGATCAGAAGCATCAGTCAGAGGAGAATAGGAACAACAAACAGGTCATAGAGGTGGACCTTGATGTAGACAAAGAAATACTATCCAACTAGTAGAGGAGCATCATAGCATAGCCACAACCAGACCTAGACGCACGATGAAATCACCGGCTAGGTATGATAATTTTGTTTCTTTTGCACTTATTACTAGTGAAGGAGAACCTTCAACTTATCAGGAGGCAATTAGTTGTCAAGAGAGGGATAAGTGGGTAGAGGCCATGGTAAAAGAAACTCAGCCACTACACAAGAATAAGACTTGGGATTTGGTGGAACTTCCTGAGGGAAAGAGGACAATCGGGTGCAAGTGGGCCTACAAGAAAAAGGAAGCAATATCAGAAAAGAAAGGACAGAGGTTCAAGGCAAGGTTGGTAGTAAAAGGGTACTCACAAAGGAAAGGGGTTGATTACAATGAGGTTTTCTCTCCAGTGGTTAAGCACACTTCCATCCGGTCGGTGCTTGCGTTAATAGCTAATTATGATCTGGAGTTGGAGCAGCTAGATGTGAAGACTACTTTCCTTCATGGTGATTTGGAGGAGCACATCTTCATGGAACAGCCAGAGGGGTTCAAGCAACCAGAGTCAGAACATTTTGTTTGTAAACTGAAGAAGTCTCTGTATGGGCTGAAGCAGTCTCCAAGGAAGTGGTACAAGAAGTGTGATTCCTACATGATTCAAATTGGATACAATCATTGTGAGTATGATTATTGTGTTTACTTTAGGGTTTTTGATGATGGTTCTTTCATTTTCTTGATGTTGTATGTTGATGATATGTTAATTGCTGCTAAGTGTGTGAAACAGATTGTTAGACTGAAATCATTGCTTGGTAGAGAGTTTGAAATGAAAGGCTTGGGTGCAGCCAAGAAAATTCTTGGCATGGAAATTCGGAGAGACAGAAGGGCTGGAAGGTTATGGGTTTCTCAAGAAAAGTACGTGAAGAAGGTACTAGCGATGTTTAGTATGAGTGATACTAAACCAGTTGGTACGCCATTGGCCAATCACTTCAGGTTGTCTGCTAGTCAATGCCCGAAGACAGAAGCAAAAATTGAAGATATGTCCAAGGTACCGTATGCCAATGTTGTAGATTGTTTGTTGTATGCAATGGTTTGCACTAGACCTGATTTGGCACATGCAATCAGCACAGTTAGCAAATATATGGCAAATCCAGGGAGAGAGCATTAGAAGGCAGTGAAGTGGATTTTCAGATATTTGCAAGGTACAACAGATTATGGCATTGTGTTTCAAAGACAGTAGGGTTTTATTTTAGTTGTGGGGTATGTAGATGTAGATTACGTAGGTGATCTGGATGACAGGAGGTCTATGACAGGTTATGTGTTTATACTAGTAGGTGGGCCTATATGTTGGAAGTCTACTTTACAGGCTACTATGGCTTTATCTACAACTGAATCAGAATATATGGCAGCAACTAAGGCTGCAAAGGAAGGCCTGTGGTTAAATGGTTTAGTCAAGGAACTTGGTGTTGACCAAGGTGGAGTTCAGTTGCATTGTGATAGTCAGAGTGCCATTTATTTGTTAAAGAACCAGGAGTATCATGCAAGAACTAAGCATATAGATGTGAGGTTCCACAAGATAAGGGAATTGGTTTCTACTGGTGATATTCTTTTGGAAAAGATTCATACGACGGAAAATGCTGCTGATATGTTGACAAAGCCCTTTACTATAGAAAAGTTCAAGCATTGCTTGGACTTGATCAATGTCTCTTCTTGTTGATGAGGAGGAGTACCCCTACCCTTTATTAGTTCAAGGTGGAGCATGTAATTATGATCTTCAAGGTGGCTTGATATTTGCCAAGGTGGAGATTGTTGGGTGTGACTCATATTGTAATGGGTCTGTTACACTAGGCCCAAGAGTCAAGGGGAGGGTCTGTGGCCCATGGCGGAGCGAAGCGTATATGAGATATATATTATGTAACCCTAAATTGTTTTTAAAAGTGAAAAACTTCTGGCTCTCCAGTGTGGACGTAGGCACATTGTTGAACCACATGATAAATCATTGGGTGTCTTTAATCTTTCTGTTTTTCATATATTGTTTCGATCCGAAATTTCCTAAACCCATGATCAAGTCTATGATATATATAAAAATACATACAACATCCATAGGGATTAATCGAATAGTTGCCCTTGTAGCGTGCTTTACAAAATATCAATTCCCTTTCGTCCAACAAATAGTTCACCGAATCGTCCAAGCGCCCGATCTCTAAAAGTATCCACACGAGCAATGCACACTAGAAGAATACTTTAACTCTCTCCAACAAACTGAAGGGGACTAAAGTCCACAATATGTGACTGTACGGAATGTGTAGAGGTAGATTTTTTGGGAGAAACTTAGGTATGCTAGCATCTAGTTTAGTTTCCCATATCTCATATATATAATAATGCTATAAATCCCTTTCCTAATCTAATTAGGAAACTATATTTGATTGGAAGACTTTCTTAAATTAAATATAAACTAATAGTATTATTATACTACTTCCATATTAACAACTTAATATCAAGTAGACCCTCACAACTTCTTTCAATTACACATTGCCCTTTTGTGTGTAACCCCATAGGTTTATAGTAATCTGATAGTAGGTACTAATACTTTTAAAGTATTACAATTAGAACATTTTCGAATTAATTTTAAATTAGAACATCTTCTAATTATCCCTTGTTGAAATAATTAATATTAATATTTATTATTTCTGGGCTTCCACTAGTCATGAGTGACACCTAGCAGTGTATCATGACACACCCCAGATAGTCTGAAAAATAGTGAACCTTTCCGTTAACAATTACCGTACAATTCAATCCTTCTATCACACCATGTCTCAATTAAATCTTTTGGGTAATGGACATATTTATCAAACCCCGATTTAATTATATGTTCTCAAACTATTTGATATTGCTCTATTTGGTGGAATTAGAAAACTCTTTTCTAACTCTCACCCTATCCTGGCCAGGGAGCTTAACTTGAGATATATCATAGAAGATCACATAGGACATTCTCTCCCTTACTTGAGATTGATAGATTCCTTGTTGTACATTCACATGTCTCCATGTGTGACTTACTATACCCAACAGTACATGAAATGTCTTTGATTAAAACATAAACTCCGTGCATGTTAAAGCATAACAACTTACACACAAGACAACAGTAATGTCTCAAGTCTAAGGATTACTTGTACCATTGTCACTAAGAACAATCCATTGATAGATAAGTAAAACTCCATTTGGATGTTCTTAATAGTTGATTACACTCAGTGAACTTGTTCTATGACAAACACCCACATGTTTGTTCCAGTGTCTCCACACTGATGACTTAAAACTAGCCATATTTTATTAAATAAAATAAACATGACATGTATTAGTCTAACTAGATTAATAAATGCCTAATTTAATAATTCTATGACTAAGAACATTTTTAGAATAAAGCAACCAAGAAGTATATGGTCTTGTTCCTTAACTCCTTAAATACATACCTTCTCAACTTTAATTCTATGGACCTATCATATCAAAGTTAAACAACAATAATGATAAATAATAAACTTGCCCTTTATTAATACGAAACTGTTATTACAAGGTAATGTTCCTAAAATAATACTCCAATCTAATTGGCTTTTAGGGCATACGACTAACACTTTGATCGCCGTCATACCTACTGTGGATACCGGCATTTTGGGCCCAATTTTGTTTAAAACATTTTTCAAATTTCAAAACAAATTCAAAGATGAGTCGCCACTTAATTTTTAAAAGGAAAATTAAGAAACCATTTTAAAAGAAAACCGATCTTTTGCGAAACCAAAAATAAATTGGGTCCGGGGATTATGGAATGAAAGGGGAAGGAGCCCGACGGACTAAAACACCCCCTTTCATCCTATTTCGTGATAGGCCTCTACTCAACATCCTTTTTAATCGAATTATTAATCTAAGCATGCCCTCAACTAATACATATATACATATATATTACAAAAGCATGTCTAAAAGGGTGTAAGATTGCTAACGATAAAATAACATCCAAAACCATGCAATTCAATTAGCAAGTAATATGATATGCAATAGGGAACTAGAGAACTTACCCGGGATCCCGCCGCGAATATTAAACGTGTGATGCATGCAAGCAAATAAAACCTAAGAAAAGGTCTCTAATCACATATACACATAAGGCAAGACCTAATCTAAGGTGTCGCACATGGAATAGAAAATCAATTAAATTCAAAGAATGGAATAAACTAGAGAAGGGTTGAGAAATTGTACCTTGAAAGCGCTACAAAACAAAAGGGTATTACACATACCTTGATCAAAAGATATCAAATAATCGAACCAAAGCTTCTAGCTTAAATCTATCAAACAGGAAAAGAATTGACCTATTTGTGGATTCCTTCTCATTAGTTGAGAATATATCACCTCTATAGATATGCAAGTCTCAACTAGGAGCCAACGCAATGTCCATATAGAGGTAGTATAATCCCAACATGATTATAAGGAACTCGCAACTAGGTTCAATTAGGGACAAAATAACCTAGAGCTAGATCCTAACTACAAGTATAAATATACATGGATGAATGTATGGATATGTATAAGGACAAGCTATGAATTATTCACTAACTTGGATCACAGCCTCTGGATTTAAACTTAATTATCATTATTCAAAACATGATTTGGGTCCCAAGGCATTAGGAAACCATTTAAGTTAAAATCAATAAGATTAGACAAACACAGTGACAGTTTCACATGAATTACAGAGAATAGACTAGACATTCAAAACTAGCAAAAAAAATACTTCCAACGGTTGGATCTTAATGATTTTTGAGTATGTTGTGCCTCTGTGAGTCTAGTTTATAACCTAAAAGGCAAATCAAAGATCCAACGGTTAAATCTCTGGTAATAGGGCCATAACTAGACATCACTCAGAAACTTTCAACTTTCTGTCCAGAGTTTTTGTATGATTTTCTAAAAATAGCAAAAAAAAATCAGAAACACTTTGATCTTTTTAGAGTAATTTCCTAACACATTGAACTACCTAGAAAAATTTATTTGAGGTCAAGAAAACTTTATTAAGGCTCTGATTTACTCATTTTAAAACGGAGTTACTGTTCTGAAATTCTGGACAGAGAGCAATATACTCACAAATCATGAAGTCTAACCATCCTAAGCATAGAATTTCACCAAGGCAAAGATCCTAATGATACATATATGAGTTATGAACATTTTCTAATTGGTCTCACTCAATTCTCATGGACCATGATTTAATTAAAAATCCTTAAACTCAGTGAGTTCATGAGTTCACTGTAGCATTGTGGAATTAGCATTCAAAAATCTTAACTAAACCTAAACTACACCTAATCCCTCTCCCAAACACATGTTCCCTAAGGGATATAGATCCATTTTATTAGTCTTCCTCCCAAGTTAATGGTCCTTGGAGACTATTGGAGACTAAGACATGACTCAAAATTACTTGAACTTCATAGAATATAGAAATGACTCTATGAGACTCATCTTGAAGGACTCAAGTTATAGTTCAAAACTTAAACACAATAAAAAAAACATATGGATGTGATCATGACCCATCTTAATCCCCACATAAATCATGAGACTATGGGAGACTAATAGATTAATACAAAAGGAAAACTCCAATGAGATATAGGAGATCTCATGAGTTTCAAAACAAATGGAGACAAGAAGAAGTAGAATCAAGATTTACATAAAATCCAAGTAAAAATGCTTTTACAATTTTAGTTTGGTTTAAATCCAAGGCTATGTTTAGATCCAAACTAATGAAAACAATGCTTGAAAATCAATCACAAACTATATGTGGTGTGTGATAAAATGGGGTAAGAAGAGAGGTTTTGAAAATATGTAAAAGTCATAAATTTATGAGTTTGTGATTGAACTATACATAGTAAGTATAGGAATAAAGATTTAACCTCTAGATCTTCTCAGGGTTTGATTGATTTGGAGAGATCCAAGCCTTACAAGCAATGCTCTTCTTCTTCTTCCTTGAAGCTTCAAGGTTCTTCAATGGAGATTTGAGGAATTTGAGTGAATTGGGTAAGGTTTCTATAGGGTTTTGGGGCTTCTATCTCTATATTTATCTAATGACAAACTCCATCTTCAAAATTCAGCTTATCTCTTTAAGATTCAAGTCTCTCACTCATGATTCAAGTCTCCAACCTCTCAAAATGAGAGAAAATGGGGTTTTTTTTATAGACTTTCATTATCTTCGAGATAAGGGTAGATAGCTCAATTAGGGATGGTGGGAGTATGGTTTGCATGACCTAGGAGTAGTAAATATGTATACAAAAAAAGGGCATCGTTTGGTGCATTCATTTGATCAAAGATTGAAAAAGAATTTTGACTTAAAATTTGCAAATTTGCCCAGGCCGACACTCAATGAAGATGAAACGGCACTTGCTGAGTGCTGCGCGGCACTCTCTGAGTGCTGAACGACATTCAGTGAGTGCCGTAGTGGCATTCACTGACTGGTGTTCGGGCACATTGAGTGCCGCTGCACAATAGTTCAGCACTATTCACAGCAATTCAGCACCTTAATTTCATTATAGTAAATCTTGGACTGTAACTTCTTTTTCGGGTTTATTAAATCTTTCAAGCGTTTTATCAAGACTAATAGTGGGGTGATTGGTTTTACTAGCCTCTTCCTGTTTGGCTAATAGTATCCTGAGTTTATTTAAGTATGTTGATTTTAAATCTTCATCATCTATTTTACTGATTAAATCTAACAACAAGTTTTCTTGTTCGCTTTTCGTAGTTAAAACATTAATTATTCCATTAGATTGTTCACTAATATTTTGACTAAAGGATGGGCAATTATCATCTATCTGTAGATTTATATCAACTGTATCTTCATGAGCTAATTCTATAGGCTTATTTTCATAGGGTAATCCTAGGCTAGATTCTTCTACATTTTTAGGGGTTGATTTTTTGGTAGATGCTCTTTTACTTTTCTTGTCATGATTTTATGTGCAAATAAACTTGGTAAACCATTTATGAATTTTTCTTTCCAAAATGGTTCATTACTATCATCTCTAAGCATAACTCTGGTTATGAAAACATCTTTATACCATCTAAAATCACTTAGTGTGGGACAAGTTAAATTACTTAACTGGTCATGGATTCTAGCAGTTATATTACTAGGGGTTCCAACAAAATGTTTGACTATAGTATATAATAATGTATTGACTCCGTCAGGTACACCTCGTCCTACTTTTTCATCAAAAATGGGATTTCCATCATCATCTTGTTGAACAGCATGTCTAATTTTCTCTCTAGAATCTTCTGTGAGATGCCTTTCCCATCAAGATTTAAGCATTCCACTAAATCCTGTAACAAATAAATCAACTATCTCGGTTTGACTTATATCATGATTGGTTATGTAACTGTTGGCTACCATGGTCATATGGGTTAACTTGTTGAGGATTTCTTGTTCAGATAATCCATCAATATTCCATTCATATAACTTGTCAGCAGAAACTGAGAACTGGTTTTTAATGTTTCTTTCCTCAAATTAGAGGCCAGGAGGTGTAGGTCTTGAATACCAATTTTTGGTAAGGGTAGTGGGTGTGACTTGTGATCTATAAGATTGGTTTATTCTTTTTAATTCTAAATCAGCAAACTGTGCTTCTATTAAACTTATATTATCACTAAAATCTTCTTTTATAGGAATACCAGTTTTACTAATGTTACTGAGGTTTTGGGATAAACTATCTTCAACCACTTCTGTAACTTCAGGTCTTTTGCCTAAGGATTTTTCCATATCCTTTAGCATTTTCTCTATTTTATCAACAATTTTACTAGTGTCTGATTTAAGAGATGTACTGATGGGTTTAACTTCTGGTAATTTGATTAAGGGTTCCTCTATCTTGACAGATTTAGGATTTCCTATTTTTGTTTCTATATTTTTTAACTGTTTTCCTAAAACACTTAAACATTGATTGGTGTAATTATTCTGTTCTACAACTTTTTTAATCTCAGTATCAGTAGATATCTTAAAGGGTGAGGCAACTATCTATGTTCCTTTATGATTGATGACTATAGATTCTAAGGGTGGATTTACCGCAGAAATTATACTATTGTCTTCCTTTTTAGTTGTCAAGATAGAGGAACCCTTAATCAAATTACCAGAAGTTAAACCCATCAGTACATCTCTTAAATCAGACACTAGTAAAACTGTTGATAAAATAGAAAAAATGCTAAAGGATATGGAAAAATCCTTAGGCAAAAGACCTGAAGTTACAGAAGTGGTTGAAGATAGTTTATCCCAAAACCTCAGGTGCATTAGTAAAACTAGTATTCCTATAAAAGAAGATTTTAGTGATAATATAAGTTTAATAGAAGCACAGTTTGCTGATTTAGAATTAAAAAGAATAAACCAATCTTATAGATCACAAGTCACACCCACTACCCTTATCAATATTCCATTCATATAACTTGTCAGCAGAAACTGAGAACTGGTTTTTAATGTTTCTTTCCTCAAATTGGAGGTCAGGAGGAAATACCCCCCATTTGAATTCAATAAAAATATCTAAAAAATCAAAATTCTTAAGGAAAAAAAGTCAACTCTCCCTCCGAAGGCAAAATTTCCAATTTCCTACACAATTCTTCTTAAAGACCTTTCGATTTCTTAATGCTCCCTTTCATTTAAAATTCTTGAAAATCATTTCTAGCATGAGGGAGACCCAATGAACAATTACCGGGACTTTTCATCTTAAAATTCGATAATTTTTACAATTGACCTCCTTTTGATCCGTTGACTTTTCATTGGGTCAACTGTTAACTTTTGATGACCTTTTCAGGGTTCATGCTGAATTTCTTTCCTTTTGAAAATGGTTTTAAGATGCTCCGAGAACAATGCCGTGTTTCTATACGTGTTCAAAACTCATGGTCTACAAGGTGATGGGTAAATGAGAATTTTAGTCTTTTTTGCCGAGAAGGTCAATTTTGGACCGAGATTCTTCTTGGAAGATAATCAGATTGCTTGTAAGAGTCTTGATTCCGACGAGACATATTCATCATTGATCTTCAGAGATAAATCCCCTTAAGTTTAATAGTTCGGTCAAAATTGGGGTGTCTACACCTACCAGTTCTTGATGGCGCAAAAGCCCGAGTTTGACTCTGCGCACCCAGATCCTTAATATTGTCCCTCTATTCTCTTTATTTAAGGCTTTTGCTATTGTGGAGGGTGATGAGGGACAGCGTCGCATTATACCTATTTCTCCTGTTACTGGGATGCCTTCACCTACTCCTATTCGGGATCAGATGACATTTGTTGTACCTTCGAGCTCTCGTCTTACGGGTTCATGTTTCTTTTGCCATTCGTAAGCCCAGTTATACCTTGGATCGTTGTTTTGATCTCCACCCAGAGATGAAATAGCAATTTGCTATAATTGTTGGTCGTGGGAGAGGTGCTCCCCATACGAGTGTTGTGGTTGAAGTCACTCCACCTTCAATGGATTTTGAACAGCTTCAATCATAGATTGCCCAATTGCAGTCTCACTTGGGCTTAGGGTCTTTCCTCTTCTTCTTTCGGACCCACTGCTACTATTGCTACAAGTAATCCTACTGCTCTTCATGGTAAGTCCACTCACCCCACATATATTCTGGATTCTAATGTGAAATAGTAATCCTTAATCAGTCCCATCTATATACGTTGCCTCATATTCAGTTCTTTCTGAGTAAACAAATCCTTCAAGCTCTTGTGATCATAGAATAAATCAAACTTCTCTCCATAGAGATGAGCTGTTTCCACAAATATTACCAATTAATAACTTAATTATTAAATTGGGGTGATTTTTAACTTGAAGACATAATAGGAGTAAAACGTTTGTTTAAGTAGCGTTATTTGAAACCACATTAATTGAATGACATTTTTAGCAAAAAGATCATTCAATTGACGTGGTTTCAAATCACACTATGTAAACAAATGTCGTGGTTCCAAATAACGCTATAAGATTGATGTTATTATGAAAAAACGCCATTACTAATTATTTTTTTTGCCCCCAAATTTATTTTTTTTTACGGAAAATGATTTTTTGAGAAAAATACTAATGGCGTGGTTTGTAAGGACACCATTGAATGACGTGGTTTGTACGAACGCCATTAATTTTATTTTTAATTTTTATTTATTCTAATTCTTTACATTACATTCTTTTCATTAATCCTTGTAGAACTTGGTCATTTTCATTTTTATTTTGAAGTTGATTTTGATGGTTGATTTGGATGTTGATGTCGATCTTGATATAGGTATAAACATATACTGAAAGAGTTGTACACTATTTTAGATAACTTGTTAATTTCAAATTCTTGGAGCAAAAAAGATTTTGACAATCCTTGTGATGATCATTTGATGAAGTTAAAAATTGCTAAAGGAAAGCATCTTTAAAATATTAACACTACCTTAACAGTTTAATAAAGGAAATTGATTGTCTTGAGTGTATGATAGAATTATAAAGGCCATTGAGTGAGATTGTTTCCAAAATTCACAGCCATAACACCAATGATGGAACTACAACAATCAAGAACGACAATTTATAATGCAGAAATGTTATCAGATGGGGTATGATTTTACGAATAGAAAGACTATTACAACAAAGCTTAGTCTCAATGGCGACTTAATTTTCACATTAGACATTGAAAATGCAGTTAAGACTTCAAGGTTAACTACAGTGAGACAATCTAAGAAGCAGGGATATGGGACACGAATAAAACACGACACTGACATTCGTACACGCAAATGAATACGTTTGGCGATAATCATCTTTTTCGTTTTTACTAAATTGTTCCTAAAATTGCTTCTTAACAAAACCACTACGAATAGATCATTAAGATATGATAATCACTAAGTTATATGTAAGAAATTTCTCAAAAATAGGTGTTTGGCCCATGTGAGCGTGTCATCAATATTATAGTTAAAAACAAGGATATTTTTTTGAATGGAAATGGCCAAATTCTACTAGGATTAATGGAAATAATGTAATGTAAAGAATTAGAATAAATTAAAATTAAAAATCAAATTTATAGTGTTACTTAAGAACCACGTCATTCAATGGCGTCCTTACAAACCACGCCATTCATATTTTTCTAAAAAAAAATCATTTTTTGAAAAAAAAAATGGGGGAAAAAAATAATTAATAATGGCGTTTTTTGTAATACCGTCATTCTTATAGCGTTATTTGGAACCACGACATTTGTTTAAGTAATGTTATTTGAAATCACGTCAATTGAATGACGTTTTTGTTAAAAATATTTTACCCCTGTTATGTCTTTAATTTAAAACTCACCCCATTTTAATAATTAAGTTATTAATTGGCAATATTTGTGGAAATTGCTCCCATAGTGATGATAGTATCTCCAAATCTTAAGTGCAAACACTACTGCTGCCAATTCCAAATCATGAATCGAGTAGTTCAATTCATTTGGCTTCAACTGCCTTGAACCATAAGTAATGACCTTGCTATTGTCACACCCCAACCCACCCCGGCGGATTAGGACACGTGTAACAAGACTATATGCGTCCCAAACTACACTAATTAGGAAGAAAACATGAGTTTAACCCATTTTTAAGAACTTTATGGTGACAAAACAGCTCTAAGGGTAAAATGGTCATAAATAAAATATATCAAATTTATATCAAAAGATATGTCTTTGAGTTCCGGTTTCAACACAAAAAACGGTGCGCGAATCTGAATTTTCTAGAAAGAATTATGTGTGTTTCCATAAAAGTGGACATGCTGTGGAATTGCATGTTGATCGATCCGCTCTAAAACCCATATCAATCCATCTTAACTTTTTACTAGCAGAATGACCCTCGGAAAGGCCGGATTGATCCGCCCTTTAACCCGGATCGATTTGGGTTCTGCAGAATAGATTTTTGTTGCTAAAAACTCTGTCAAAACATAACCAAATCATACCTAAACAACACCATACCTCTTGGAATTTCAAGGAAACTTTTTAAACACACTCCTAAACATGTTTAAACATTAACCAAGCATGTATGACATAAATTCAATCACAATTGACTCAATCAACTGTGAATTCAACTCCTTTTTGACTAAAACAAGTCTTGAAGCTCAAGTCTCAACTAAAAGCTAGCATTCCATGAAATCTTGTTTGCAATGTACTCAAAGCTAAAACCAACACCTTATATACAAATGAAACTTGTCTATAACACTTGCGACACATCCGGACTTGTCGAGATGGTCCTAATTACTAACTTGTACCATATTTTTAAAAAACCAAGGATATATACATAGGATCTTCAAATTAACTCCAAAACTACCAAATTGCAAGTTGAAAGACTCAAGTTCCATGGGTAGCACAAAAGTATTAATATTTTCATCATAAGAACTACAATTTATAATTTTTTACAAGTTTTAAGAGAGTTCATATGTACAAGCCCCAAATCTCCCCCATCTCTCTCAACGCACATCATTTCCTCTCCGGGTATTGCTCCGAACCTGTGGTGGTTGTTATTTACCACAACAGAAAAGGAAAATGATTTTCTTAAGCATTACGCTTAGTGAGCAATCTAAATATGGCTGAATGCTTAATACGTGCAATGATACAATTAAACACATATCACATATATGTAATCGCCGAGTCACCGGTTCAATGATTCATTCAGACCCAAAGATCTCCCTTGGTCCCGTGGTCACTTTTATTCCTTGAACTTCCGTATTTATCGAATTCTTCCTCTTCACCTCCCTTATTACTCCCAACGATGAATCATTTACCCAGTACCCATTGATTACCAAATCAACATATAGGCATGTAAGCACATAAGCATAAAAATTCTCATATAGTTGACATGCAAATTCACAATAATACATGTTCATGAATTCTAAGCATGAATTACCACCTCTAAATACCATTGAAGTATTAAAAACATTTAGGCACAATCAACTTTAGTTAGAAACTCACCTTACTCAGATTATACCCAAATTAAGCTAAGATATGCAGAACTTCCTCACCAATCTTGCTCAAATTCTACTCCAAAGTAAATCCTACATGAATTCGGCAATCGTATGTCACCGATTAGCACGAGCCACCAAAATTACGACGATTAAAACGTAAATTAAAGGTATAGGAACGATCGTCTCACCTCCACGAATCCGAATATGGCTTCGGTTCGCAAATTGGACGAACGACAGCGACGGAACGGTGAATAAACGGCGTCGGCGTTTCGGTATCTCGTCGTCTCTCTCTGAGCTCTCTTTCTTTTGTTAAATTTCTGTAAATGAGACTCCCTCTCATTTGACACCTACACATGCATAAGCATGAGGTGCCTTGATCAAAATTTTTCCTTTTTTTTCATTTACACCCCCGGAACTCTTAAGTTCCTATTATGAAAACCCCCAATCATTTCATTAACTACCCAATTATCTAATAGGTATTTGTCCAAGTCTCGTATGGGTCCCAAAGTGGGTCCCACATATTTGTGAAATTGCTAATGTACCTACCAATTATGAATTATTTTCATTTATACCCTTATACGAGTACCCAATTTGGTATTAAAAGCTAACATATTAGGCAATATAATATGAAAACATTGAAACACCTATATCAATTAATCAAATAAAATTGCATCCAATTATTTAAATGCATTTTATTTTATCTGGCCCTTTACTGGGTCCTACTTCGTTACCTATCCTACCTCACTGGGGAATTTTCCAAATGGTGTCCTTCTCTGAACTCTTTTCATACGGGCGAGTCCAAAGCCTCACCTTAGCCCTTTTTATACAATAATTATGACAATTAATGCATATTAAAAGTAAATATTTAACCCTTTTTCCAGTTATGGGTGTTACATTTCTTCCTCCCTAAAAGGAAGTTTGGTCCTCAAACTTCCTCTTTCCTCAAGAATCGAAGAGATGTGGGTACTTGGCTCAAATCTCATCCTCTCATTCTCAAGTTGCTTCCTCGATAGAATGGCTATGCCATTAAACCATCACCAAGGGAATTACCTTAGTTCTCAACACTTGATCTTTTCTACCAAGAATTTGCACTGGATGCTCCACATAAGTCAAATCTTCCTGAATCTCTAACGATTCTGGCATGATAACATGTTTCAAATTCAGCACAAAATGTCAAAGCATCGACACGTGGAACACATTATGAACATTTGCCAACTCTTGTGGCAATCTCAAGCGATAAGCTAAGGGTCCTACTCAATTAAGGATCAAATACGATCCAACATATCTTGAACTGAGCTTACCTCGCTTACCAAAACGTGCTATGCCTTTCGAAGGCAATACCTTTAAAAAAACATACTCACCTATCTCGAACTCCAATGATCTTCTACCCATATCTGCATAACTTTTATAACGACTCTGAGCCATTTGCAACCGCTGTTTAATCAGTTTAATCTTGTCGATAGTGATTTGAACTATCTCCGGTCCCAAAAGCTATTTTTACCAACTTCTGTCCAACAAACCGGTAATCTACATTTTCTTCCATACAATGCCTCATAAGGCGCCATTCCAATGTTGTTTGGAAACTGTTATTGTAGAAAACCTCTATTAACGGCAAGTGAGTCTCCCAGTCGGCCTTGAAGTCGATAACACATACTCTCAACATGTCTTCCAAAATTTGAATTACCCTTTCGGACTGGCCATTGGTTTGGGGATGAAACGCAATACTAAAATGTAAAGCTGTCCCTATAGCCTTCTGTAAACTCTCCCAAAACCTCAATACACATCGGGTACCGTGATCTAACACTATTGAAACTTGTGCCCTATGATGTCTAATAATTTCTCTGATGTAAATCTCTGCAAGTTTTGATGGATCCTTAGTTTTGATTGGTAGAAAATGGGTTGACTTAGTCAACCAGTCAACAATAACCCAATTGCTATCATTAAACTTATGAGACTTTGGAAATCCTGAAACAAAATCCATTGTGATATGCTCCAACTTCCATTCCGGTATCTCCAAAGGATGAAGTTCCCCTCCAGGTCATTGATGTACCATTTTTACTTTTTGACAAGTCATACATTTAGTGACAAATTTTGCGACTTCTTGTTTCATACCACTCCACCAATAAATTTCTCATAAGTCTTTGTACATTTTGGTACTACCCGGATGTACTGAATATCTTGTATTATGGGCTTCTTCCATAACTTAATCTCTTAAGTCTCCAACCTTAGGCACACATAAACGATTGATATACCTTAGTACACCATCTTGGAAGCTAAACTTCGGCCTTCTACCCTCAGGTAATTCATCCACAATCTTTTTGAATTTTGGATCTAGAAGCTGGTTAGTCTTGATTTCACCAATTAAACTTGGTTGTGCCACAATCGCAGCTTCTAGGAATAACTTCAAGTTCTAACTGTTCAAATTCTTTCACTAGTTCTTCCTGTGCTGTTACTGTATAAGCTAAATTTTTTGACAATTTCCGGCTCAAGGCATCGGCAACTACATTCGTCTTTCCCGGATGATATTGAATTTTTAAGTCATAATCTTTCATGAGCTCCAACCACCTCTTTTGTCGCATATTAAGGTACCTCTAAGTGAATAAGTACTTTAAGCTCTTGTGGTCGGTGAAGATTTCACATGTCTCCCCATACAGATAATGTCTCCAAATTTTTAAAGCAAAGATTACTGTCGTTAACTCTAAGTCATGTATCAGATAGTTCTTCTCGTGAGGTCTCAACTGCCTTGAAGTATAGGCTATTACCTTGTCATCTTGTGTTAACACGTATCCCAAACCTTGATGAGAAACATCACTATAAATTCTGAAATTCTCGGTACATGTTAGAATTGCAAGTATTATTGCCGTTGTTCACTTTTCCTTCAATGCTAAGAAACAGTCTTCACATTCCTTGTTCCACTTAAACGACATATCCTTTCTCGTCAACTTGGTCATTGGAGTTGCAATTCTAAAAAGATCTTTGACAAACCTTCTATAATACCCAGCTAACTCCAAGAAGCTTCGAATCTCTGACACATTTGTCGGTCTTGACCAATTCATAACAGCTTCAATCTTCTGTAGGTCTATAGAAATACCTTATTTAGAAATCACATGCCCTAGAAAAGTGACACTTGTTAACCAAAACTCGCTTTTCTTTAGCTTTTCGAATAATTACTTTTCCCAAAGTCATTGCAAAACTAATCTCAGGTGTTGTTCATTCTCCTCTGGACTCTTGGAATAAATGAGAATATCATCAATGAAAACTATCAAAAACTCGTCCAAATATGATTTGAACACCCGATTCATTAAATCCATGAAGGTGGCAGGCGCATTAGTAACCCCAAACGGCATCACTAGAAATTCATAGTGTTTGTATCGGATCCTAAAGGCTTTTTTCTCTACATCTTCTGCTTTAACTTTCAGTTGATGGTACCTAGATCTTAAATCAATCTTAGAAAATACCTGAGCTCCTTGAAGCTGATCAAATAGATCGTCGATACGTGGCAACAAGCATTTATTCTTGATTGTTACTTTGTTAAGTTCCTGGTAATCAATGCACATTCGCATTGTACCATCCTTCTTCTTCACAAATAATACCGGTGTACCCCACGCAGACACACTGGGCCGAATAAAACCCTTGTCTAACAACTCTAGTAATTGAATTTTCAACTTTTTTAACTCAACTGGTGCCATTCGATATGGTGGTCGTGAAATTGGTTGCGTCCCCAGCATAACATCAATACCAAAGTCAATCTCCCGCTCGATCAACACACTAGGTAACTCCTCAGGAAATACATCCAAAAATTTTCTAACTATCGTAATATCCTCAAGTTATAAATTAGGACCCCTAGTATCAAAAATGCTACACAAGAACTCACGACAAACTTTCTTCAACAAGCAACAAACCTCAATGGCAGACACAATATATAGTGGTGCTACGACTCCCTTGCCTTGGAAATAAAATACTTCCTAATTCGGAATACGAAATACTACCCCTTTATTGTTACAATCGATATTCGCGTGATTAGCTGCTAACTAATCCATACCCAATATAACATCAAAATGTTGAATAACTAATGGTACCAAATCCACAGTTAACCCTTTACCATTTATATTTATCTCACATCCTCTAAACACCCCTGAACTAGTCAACGGAGCCCCCAATGGTATTGCAACAGATAGATCATAGTTTAGGAACTCTAATGGTTTATTTAGATGTTTAGCAAAGTGGTACGATACGAATGAGTGTGTGGATCCCAAATCTATAAGTATATTTGCTAGGTGTGAACAAATGGGAACCATACCTAAAATAATTGTGTTGGCATAAACGGTCTCTCTCGGCCTGAGCTGATATGATCTCGCATCTCGCTGCTCTCTTCTTGGAGGTTATTGAGTAGCTCTCGGTGTAATGGCACTTGCCGCAGAGGAACTTGAACCTGAATCTCCTTGGCGCTTGGTAGGACAATCTTTCGCTTGATGTCCCAACTCCTAACAAATAAAGCATCGGCCCCTCATATCCACATTCTGATTTGGGCAGTTCTTCTCTATGTGTCCTGATTGTCGGTAAATAGTGCAAGTAATTGGATTTGGAAGTTGATTACATCGACCCTAGTAAAATTTCTGACAAGTTTTACATCTTGGTTTGTTCCCACCGGAACCACTACCAATACTAGCTGATGATCCTCCTGAACTTTTCTTTTTTGCACTCCCTTGACCATTGAACTGACTAGACCCATCCCTTTTGTTTTGTTGACTTGGTGGTGGTGGAAAGTTTGAAGTGTACCCGAGATCCCTCTCCGCTATGGAGGCAATATCCAGTGCCTTAGCAAAAGTCTCTGGTTGGAATACAACCACTTGTCCCCGGATGTCACTTTGAAGTCCCGCCACAAACTTTCTTGCTTTCACTTTCTCTGTTGTTATCATATTCCCAACAAACCTTCCCTAGCTTGTAAACTATGTTGAATTTTGGCAAACTGACTTTCCTCCTTGCACCAACTCCATAAACTCTTATGCTTTCTGATCCCCAAATGATTTCGAAAAGTATTGCTCGCTAAATATCTCCAGGAATTGATCCCAAATAGTCAGTTGCCTGGGTCCCAACTTAGTACGCCATTAATATTGTGCCTCATCTTTTAACGTGTCGGTGGCAAATAAAACTTTCTATTCCTCCATACACGGTAGCACCCTAAAAATCTTTTTTATGTCTGAAATCCAAAAATTTGCTCTCATCGGGTCGACTTCCCGAGCAAGCTCCTGCGGTCCCGCCTTTATTTCCACGGAATATGGTTGGCTTTTGCTTGTGAAATTTAGAAATAGTGGCAACTTCCTCCCTTGGATTTGGATTCGATTGTGTCGGTCAATCCTCGACCACATGAGTTTCAGCAACTCAAACCAATCTTTTAATATCTCTTTCAACTCATTCCATTCGGTTTGAGGTGTCATCTCCAGACATAATACCTGGCACCCACATTATTACACACATACACATACATACGTTACTTTAAATAAACACATGGCATGCTAATCAACAGTAACAGCATGCTAAGTAAACGTGTATGCATGTTAGTAGTTACGTGTCATTGCGTGCACACTACGCGTCGTACGTCTCTCGTCCCTAAAAGCTCTAGCTTATTGCTCTGATACCAAAAATTTTCATACCCCAACCCGCCCCGGCAGATTAGGACACGTGTAACAAGACTATAAGTGTAATAACCTGCATTTCCATTTAATTTAAAAGTCATGCTCATATTTAATCTATGTGTATTTTCATTGGCATATTTAAATTCTATTAGCATGGTCTGCTTTTATTTTAATTCCAGTCACTTGTTTGGAATATTAATGTCTTATCTAATTCACATTTAAATTCTATTGGGGGCCAAACTGCAATTTTACAAAAGTTAGTAATACCTGTGTGGATTTCAAAATCTGTATTCCAAAACGGTGAAAGTAACTCCTATTGACTCAATCAGTATTTTTATGAAACCAGAAAATCAATTCTTACGTTAAAATAAAATTCCTGTATTTTTGTGGTGACCACCGCGCCCCGAAAACACCAGTTTATGTTCAAAATTGTCCATGTTGTGTTTAATTTCCCCAGATTTTTGGAAGTGACGTAAAGTATGACATGACTTGTACTTTATTGCTATTAATGGAAACTCATCATTTGCTTAAGCTTTGTTTGTCAATGCTTGGTGTGTGTGTGTATTGTTGTGCCAAAAGCTATTTTTCCCAAACACTATTGGAATTGCCCCCTATTACTCTAGCTTACCACTTCACAATCTGAGGATATATATGTATACGTAAGTGTATCACACACACACACACCTGTGATTCTTGTAGTTCATATAGGATTGATTGAGAAACTAATACTTGAAATCCAATGTGGAGTCTTCAAGGTTGAACTTGGAGCCCAAGTTCTCTCTATTGGGTCCTATATAGGTATACCTCTCATTACACACACACATTCTGCACATCACTAAACACAGAGAGTTGAGAGAGAGAGATTTCACAGAGAATTTCAGAATTTCATAGAGAGCTTTTAATCCCCATAGCCAAAGCTTGGGTTTGAATTCCTTCATATTTTCTTTCTCAACAATTCTCTGCTCCATTAATCACAGTGAGTATTATTAACTCACTCCCAATGTAGTTCTATACTTATTTACTGAGCATGTGTATGTATATTGAAGCACCATTGCTAAAATTCGTCCATGGAAGCTTGAGCTTCAAAAATCACCATTTTCCAAACTCAATCATATTTCGTTTTTTTAGATGAATATGGAAGATTATACATCATACATGCCATGTTTGAAGTTATAGAGCCTAATTCGTTCATATAAGAAAGTATATAGAAAATGAAATTTTGACATGTTTTAGTTTTTCCTAAAATTGGAGAGCTATGAATCAAATGGTGTTAAATTGACTTTAGATTCTTAATCCTTGTGAAAAACCGAAGAGAAACATATATTATATGTCCTATATACTTTAGAATTCCAAAATGGGTCATTTTGGACCCCTTAAACTGAAACAGGGCAATTTCTGCGAAGAAGACGAAGCCTCAGCTTCATCTCGCGCCACGATCGCGCGCGCGAGAATCGCGCGAGCGGCCCGCGCGAGCGACCCTTCGCGCGAGCGGCCCGCGCGCGCGAGGTAGGCTTCCCCAGGCAGACGTAAGAGTTTATATATATATATTTGAAAATTGGCTGGTCGCGCGAGCGAGGGTCGCGCGAGAACCCCTTCGCGCGAGCGACCCGCGCGCGCGATTTTGCTTTCCTCAGGCAGACAGAAAAGGTTATTAATAAAATGAAAATGGGCTTATCGCGCGAGCGACCCTTCGCGCGAGCGGCCCGCGCGCGCGAGGTAGTGCAGTTTCTGTTTTTGTCTGTTTTTCTGTTAAGGGACTGTTTGGATGAAATTTATATACTGTTAAGGCTCTGTTTGGGAATTTAGTTGATCAGAACTCTATTTGGTTATGTTTAAGTGATTTAAACATTGTAGTATAACTCATTAATTCCCGTACGCGTGTTGTTCCTTAATTCAGCATTATTGCTTAAGTGCATATCATTCATGTGGGTCAGTAGTACATGCATATGGGTGTCAGTCGGTGTGGAAAAGAGTAATGGTAGTGTGGAAAGGGTATGAGATTGTGGTTGTGGTCGTGGTTGTGGTTGAGTATGAGTTTGTGGTTGTGGTCGTGGTTGTGGTTGTGGTTGTGGTTGAGTTTGTGGAAGAGGGTATCTTTGAAATGCGACGGTGGCAAATAAGGACACTCCCTGACGCCCATGGAAGCGTTAAAGTGTGTGAAGCCGAACTCGGACATTCCCTGGCACCCATGGTAGTGCTAAAGTGTGGCCTACGGACATTCCCTGATAACTCAAGTCTGGATACTGTGTGAAGGGTTGCCCCGGTATTTGCATGGCGGTTAGGGTATTCAAAGTGTGAGGCATTGGACACTCCCTGGTACCCCGGACCAAAGTGTGAGGCAAACTGGACACTCCCTGGCGCCCCGTTGCTAAAGTGTGGCTATCGGAGTGTTTCAAAGATACCAGGAGTAGGATAGTGGGTTGTTGTGGATGTCGAGAGAAAAGAGTCGGCGAGATGAGTGTGGTGCATTGTCTCATTTCACGAGTATCTGTATTTATGAATGAAAGACTTTTATTATATTCCTTGTTGTTTTATAAAATAAATTCTTTCCGTAATTTAATAATGGAAAAAGGTAAATGGGTATGCTTTACATTCAAAGTCATGTTTTTAATACTCACCAGCTTCTTGAAGCTGACGACGTTGATGCGTCCTGGACATTCGTGTTCAGGCTTTTCAGGTTACAATCAGGAGGAATCATACGACTACGCTAATTGAGAATGGCTGCATCTGGAATAAGAAACTGTTTATTTTATGCATTAAGTTTATTTGTTTGAGTTTTTAAACTGTTTTGTTTTAAGGATAACTGTAACAGACTCTAAGATATTATTTTATTTTCAAGGCGGTTTGTGCCTTAGTTGACCCCGGTTTATAAGATGTAATAAGATAGAAAATTTTTGTAAGCCTTGATTGCTTTACTCTGATTATTATGTTTTATTGTTTGACGTTTGGGACGAAATCGATCCTTCAAACTGTCGCGACCTACGGGTCCATAAAGGAAATTAAACGCTTTCCTTATTTATGCTACGTCGGGTTGTGACAGGATTTAGTGGTATCAGAGCCAGGTTATTATTTATCACAAGATAGTTTAGCCAGGTTAGGGTTTACCTGTATAGACCCGATTCCACATTCCATTAAGTGTTACACACCCGATGATACGACAGGGAGGATAGACTCAGAACCCAAACGCCTAAGATTATTCTGTTCTGACTTTAAGTAGTACTCTTTTCAGGTATGGATCCAGCTCCCCCACTTTATATACCAGACAGGTTCGGAGGACACTTCGTGTTACCTGGGGCAGTGATCCCAGCTTTTCTCGACTTATATCAGACGGCCGTAGAGCAGTTGGCCGTGACGACGGTTGTATCTGAGGTTTGGCACCAGGTCCACGTGGTAGGCCTAGTTGACATGACCCGTATCCGTTTTGAGCTTCGATATTTCGCAGAGGCTCAGCGTCTAGTGTTGGTCGAGGTTCTGCGGTTGGTCGATAGCGATGCTTTCTACCTTCCCCTCGAGATCCAGATCGTGCATGCCCACTTGGCTCAGTTGGAGATGCCTCCGCCGGTGGTACCCATTGCTGAGGACGATGCAGAGGTTGTCCACGAGGTCCCAGTAGGTGGGGAGATCTTAGAGGACGGCATAGGTTTGGACGATCTTGCCGCTGAGCTCGAGGCTGAGCTAGCACTTGAGCTAGCCCTGCCTGAGGAGATGGTAGATGAGGCGGATGCTCCTGTACCCGCTTCATCGTCCACCTCTCACAGCTATGATGGGGTTGGACCATTCGTTGTTCAGCGTTTTCGCCCCGTCGATTCGTTAGATCTCCTGATGGCCGCTTATGGAGATGATTGACGTTTTAGTTACGACTTGTACATATTAACTACTTTTAACTATTAGCTCTGTCTCTTTTTACAACTGTAATTACATGCATTAGAGTGTAGGGCAATGACCCCATTTTTGTAACATTAACTCTTGCATGCGTCCTAACCCATGCAGATAGGGTAGGCATTGATCTGACCATACATGTTTTTTTTGTATCTACTTGGCAGAAGTTATATATATAAGATATACTCTTTTGAATGTTGATGTCATTTAAATTACTTTATAGCACTGTTGCATGCATGTTTCTCATTCTACTACCACTATCATGCATAGAATGGCTGGAGGAGTCAGGAGAAACAGGAACCTGATCGAGGGAGCACCCGAAGTTGCTGATCCTACCGGGATGTTTGAAGCGTTTATCAGACGGTTAGAAAGGATCGGTAATACGAACGACAATCGAAGAGACCGTCAAACGGGAGACAAGTTGCTAGAAAGATTCCGTGCTCTAAGGCCCGAACAGTTTGCGGGTACCGCGGAACCCTGGAAGGCGGAACAGTGGTTGAGACAGATGGACCGGATGTTCGAAGCTGTTCAATGCAACGAGATAGACAAGAGAAGATTGGCTACGTTTCAGCTGACCGATGCTGCCGCAGATTGGTGGGATTCGGTCATAGCTACTATCGGGAATGGAGCTGCAACGGGAATGACGTGGACTGCGTTTAAGGGGAGATTTTTGGAGAAGTATTTCCCGGCTACGGAAAGGCACAGAAGAGAGAAGGAATTCATGGATCTAACGCAAGGAACCAAGTCGGTGCAAGAGTACACCACACAGTTCGAAAGACTGTCTCGGTTTGCCCCACACCTGGTTGATACAGAGGAGAAGAAGATCCGCAAGTATAATCAAGGCCTGACACCGCAGATTCGCCGCTTGACTCTCGGCCACTTGGATAAATCGTTTGAAGGACTTGTTGGTTTGGCTACTGATCTGGAAGAAGATGCTCGAGTGAGCCGAAAACAATTTGAATTCCGACCGCCTCAAAGGGGTAATTTTGGGAATAGACCACCAATGAACCGTACCCAAGGGCAGAAGAGGAATTTCGATGGAAGCAAGAAGACTCAGGCTATTACCTATCCGACTCAACCTCGAGTAGGAGAAGGGAGTAGTGGTGGAAAGTGCTTCAATTGTGGCAACCCTGGTCATTTGGCTCGTGATTGTAAGGCACCAAGGCGTGCTACTCAGCAAGGGATAGTCTGCTTCAACTGTGGTGAACCAGGCCACATCAGCAGGTTCTGTACTGCTCCTAAGCAGGTGACTTATGGTCAACAGGGTCAGACTCGCTGAATGCTGTTATCCCTGATGCCGCTGGATATGATGGAACTGCGTATGAAGAAGGAAATTATGGAGAAGCTCAACCTGATCAGCAAGCAGTAGAAGGTACATTAACTCTGTTTAACTCCCATGTTAAAGTGTTATTTGATACGGGTGCTGCTCTTTCGTTCATATCTGTTAATACAATTCGAAGATTGGGTATTTTACCTCATCGCTTAGAAAAAGCTTTGAAGGCTACTTCGCCATTAGGAGCTGCGGTCAGATTAGGACACATGTGCAAGGATTGTCCCTTACGGTTAGGAGACCGTGAAATCCCTGCTAGATTGATTGTCCTATCAATGAAGGAGTTCGACATAATCCTAGGAATGGATTGGCTCTCTCAGAATCAAGTGAAGTTGGATTGTGCGAGGAAGAGAATTACATTCCCCGACAATGAGAATCAACCCTTTGATTTTCAATGTAACCCTACGGGAGATATGTTCCTCACGAGATGTTTAGCCAACATCGAAGTCGTCAGTACAGAGGTGACAGCGTCATCTATACCTGTAGTCAAGGACTTCGAAGAAGTGTTTGAAGATGTTTCTGGTCTACCGCCCGAGAGAAGTATAGAGTTCTGTATCGAGCTTATACCGGGTACCGTACCGATCACCAAGGTTCCCTACAGAATGGCCCCCACAGAACTGTTGGAATTGAAGGAACAAGTTCAAGAGCTCGAGAACCTAGGTTTTGTACGCCCAAGTACATCGCCTTGGGGAGCACCGGTGTTATTTGTAAAGAAGAAGGACGGGACACTCAGATTGTGTATCGACTATAGAGAACTGAACCGTGTGACTATCAAGAACAAGTATCCCTTGCCTCGGATTGATGATTTGTTTGATCAACTACAAGGAGCTACGACATTTTCCAAGATAGACCTAAGGTCGGGATATCATCAGTTGAGGGTACGAAAAGAAGACAAACCTAAGACTGCTTTCAGAACCCGATATGGTCATTATGAATTTCTTGTGATGCCGTTTGGAATGACGAATGCCCCGGCAGTATTCATGGATTTGATGAACAGAGTGTTCAAGCCTTATTTAGATCAGTTTGTCATCGTCTTTATTGATGATATTTTGATCTATTCTAAGTCAGGAGAAGAACACGAGCAACATCTACGGATTGCGATGCAGACGCTCAAAGACCATCAGTTGTATGCCAAGTTCAGTAAGTGTGAGTTCTGGTTGCAAGAAGTGAAATTTCTGGGACACAAGGTGTCATCTCAAGGAATTTCAGTGGATTCATCCAAGACCGATGCTGTATCAAACTGGGTTAGACCGAGCAACCCTACAGAAGTTCGGAGCTTTCTTGGACTCGCAGGCTATTACAGGAGATTCGTTGAGGGATTCTCAAAGATAGCAGCACCTTTAACTGGGTTGACGAAGAAGAATTTGAAGTTCGAATGGACAGAGAAGCATGAGCGAGCCTTTCTAGAGTTGAAAGAGAGACTCACTACCGCACCGGTACTAGCAATACCCAAGCCTGATGAGAAGTTCACTATCTTTAGTGACGCATCATATCAAGGGTTAGGGTGTGTACTTATGCAAGATGGCAGGGTGATCGCCTATGGATCCAGACAGCTGAAGCCGAACGAGTTGAATTATCCCATTCATGATTTGGAATTGGCGGCAGTAGTTTTCGCACTCAAGATTTGGAGACACTATCTCTACGGTGAGAAGTTTGATTTGTTCTCTGATCACAAGAGCCTAAAGTACTTGTTCACACAGAAAGAGTTGAACATGAGGCAGCGCAGATGGATGGAGCTGATTAAAGATTATGACTTCACGTTAGAATACCACCCGGGTAAAGCTAATGTGGTTGCTGATGCCCTGAGTCGACAGACTCGTGAGACGATCGCCTCCTTAATGGTTAGAGAGTGGCGAGCTTTGGAGACGTTGGCGGAATTCGATGTACAGAGTGCTGAAGAAGGAGAAGGACAATTGTTCTGATGTCTTATCCTACAGCCTGTTCTTATCGACCGCATCATTGGAGCTCAGAAAGAAGATGAGAAGTTTCAGGCATGGTTCGTAAAAATGTCAGAAAAAGACCCGACAGAATGGAAAGTGGGAGTCGATGGAGGATATCGGTGCAGGAATAGATTATGTGTGCCAGGTAATGAAGAGTTAAGGAAGGATATCCTGGAAGAAGCACATAAGTCGAGATATACAGTTCACCCGGGAGGAACGAAGATGTACAAAGATCTGAAGAGAAATTTTTGGTGGAAAGGTATGAAGAAAGACGTGGCCGAATTCGTATCCAAGTGTTTGACGTGTCAGCAAGTCAAAGCTGAACATCAGAGACCGTCAGGATTGTTGCAACCGCTACCTATTCCTGGTTGGAAGTGGGAGCACATTACGATGGATTTTGTAGTAGGATTACCTCGATCGCAGCAGAATCATGACGCTATTTGGGTAATTGTGGATCGACTGACGAAATCAGCTCATTTTATCGCTTATAGTATGACATACCCGGTAGAGAAGATGAGCCGGATGTACATACAACAAGTTGTGCGACTTCACGGTGCACCTGTGTCGATTGTGTCAGACCGTGACGCACATTTTACCTCTGGATTTTGGGAAAGTTTGCAAGAAGCTATGGGAACTTCGCTCAAGATGAGTACTGCTTTTCACCCTCAGACAGATGGACAGACTGAGCGTGTTAATCAGATCATGGAAGATATGCTCAGGGCTTGTGTGATCGATTTCGAAGAATCTTGGGAGACACACCTGCCATTGGTAGAATTCGCCTATAACAACAGTTATCACACGAGTATCGGTATGGCTCCGTTCAAAGCACTGTACAGACGACCATGTCGTTCCCCTTTGTGTTGGGCTGAAGTTGGGGATACAGAGTTGCTGGGACCAGATTTGGTAAGAGAAACTAATGAGAAGATTACTTTGGTCAAGGAGAGGATGAGAACCGCTCAGAGCCGGTATAAGAGTTATGCTGATCGACGACGCAAGGATTTGGAGTTTAGTGTTGGAGATCACGTACTCCTTAAGGTTTCACCAACCCGAGGAATGGTACGTTTTGGTCTCAAGAGAGGAAAGTTAGCTCCGCGTTTCATCGGACCATTTGAGATTTTAGAACGTGTCGGGAGAGTAGCTTATCGACTGGCGCTACCACCGAAGATGTCTGGGGTTCACAACGTGTTTCACGTGAGTATGTTAAGGAAATACATACGAGACCCCTCACATGTGGTTAGTTATGACGACATTGAGACAAGTCATAACGTTTCTTACAAGGAAAGGCCCGTGAAGATTTTGGATCAAAGTATCAAGAGGCTGAGGAACAAAGAAATTCCATTGGTGAAGGTTCAGTGGAATCACCATGATGAGAACGAAGCCTCGTGGGAAGTTGAAGCTGATATGAGGAAGAAGTACCCAGAGTTGTTTCAGGACTAGTTAGTCTTGATTTCGGGGGCGAAATCCTGTTTAAGGGAGGAAGGGTGTAATAACCTGCATTTCCATTTAATTTAAAAGTCATGCTCATATTTAATCTATGTGTATTTGCATTGGCATATTTAAATTCTATTAGCATGGTCTGCTTTTATTTTAATTCCAGTCACTTGTTTGGAATATTAATGTCTTATCTAATTCACATTTAAATTCTATTGGGGGCCAAACTGCAATTTTACAAAAGTTAGTAATACCTGTGTGGATTTCAAAATCTGTATTCCAAAACGGTGAAAGTAACTCCTATTGACTCAATCAGTATTTTTATGAAACCAGAAAATCAATTCTTACGTTAAAATAAAATTCCTGTATTTTTGTGGTGACCACCGCGCCCCGAAAACACCAGTTTATGTTCAAAACTGTCCATGTTGTGTTTAATTTCCCCAGATTTTTGGAAGTGACGTAAAGTATGACATGACTTGTACTTTATTGCTATTAATGGAAACTCATCATTTGCTTAAGCTTTGTTTGTCAATGCTTGGTGTGTGTGTGTATTGTTGTGCCAAAAGCTATTTTTCCCAAACACTATTGGAATTGCCCCCTATTACTCTAGCTTACCTCTTCACAATCTGAGGATATATATGTATACGTAAGTGTATCACACACACACACACCTGTGATTCTTGTAGTTCATATAGGATTGATTGAGAAACTAATACTTGAAATCCAATGTGGAGTCTTCAAGGTTGAACTTGGAGCCCAGGTTCTCTCTATTGGGTCCTATATAGGTATACCTCTCATTACACACACACATTCTGCACATCACTAAACACAGAGAGTTGAGAGAGAGAGATTTCACAGAGAATTTCAGAATTTCATAGAGAGCTTTTAATCCCCATAGCCAAAGCTTGGGTTTGAATTCCTTCATATTTTCTTTCTCAACAATTCTCTGCTCCATTAATCACAGTGAGTATTATTAACTCACTCCCAATGTAGTTCTATACTTATTTACTGAGCATGTGTATGTATATTGAAGCACCATTGCTAAAATTCGTCCATGGAAGCTTGAGCTTCAAAAATCACCATTTTCCAAACTCAATCATATTTCGTTTTTTTAGATGAATATGGAAGATTATACATCATACATGCCATGTTTGAAGTTATAGAGCCTAATTCGTTCATATAAGAAAGTATATAGAAAATGAAATTTTGACATGTTTTAGTTTTTCCTAAAATTGGAGAGCTATGAATCAAATGGTGTTAAATTGACTTTAGATTCTTAATCCTTGTGAAAAACCGAAGAGAAACATATATTATATGTCCTATATACTTTAGAATTCCAAAATGGGTCATTTTGGACCCCTTAAACTGAAACAGGGCAATTTCTGCGAAGAAGACGAAGCCTCAGCTTCATCTCGCGCCACGATCGCGCGCGCGAGAATCGCGCGAGCGGCCCGCGCGAGCGACCCTTCGCGCGAGCGGCCCGCGCGCGCGAGGTAGGCTTCCCCAGGCAGACGTAAGAGTTTATATATATATATTTGAAAATTGGCTGGTCGCGCGAGCGAGGGTCGCGCGAGAACCCCTTCGCGCGAGCGACCCGCGCGCGCGATTTTGCTTTCCTCAAGCAGACAGAAAAGGTTATTAATAAAATGAAAATGGGCTTATCGCGCGAGCGGCCCGCGCGCGCGAGGTAGTGCAGTTTCTATTTTTGTCTGTTTTTCTGTTAAGGGACTGTTTGGATGAAATTTATATACTCACTACACCATATGGGCAAATTTGTAATGGACATGTTTGATGATTTGTAACGGGTATTCCCGTTACTAATTTGTAACGGGTATTCCCGTTACAAATTTCGAATAACCGTTACTAATTACCATTATTTTGATTACTTAAACTGAGTAACGGTTGGATTTATATTTGCAACGTGTATATCCGTTACAAAATTGATCTAAAAAATAAATATAATAATAATGATAATTTCAACGTTATTTCAATCGGGCTCCAACTTGGATTTCATAAAAAGAGAAGAGGACAGAGAAAGGTGAGAGAGGAGAAAGGGGGTTTTCAACCCTATATCTACACGCCGAATACTGCTGCCGCCGACCTCCTACTGCCGCCGACCACCTCTTGTCGCCGACTTCTTGCTGCCGCCGATCACCTCTTGCCGTCGACCACCTCTTGCCGTCGACCACTTCTTGCTGCCGCCGAGTACTCTTCTTTTTCTTCTTCTTCTTCTTCTTCTTCTTCTTCTTTTACCTTCTTCCTTATTTTTCTACTAAATAAGAGGTTTTGCCTTATTATATAAAGCTGTGAACTAACAACTTCTTGTGATTCTTACTCTGAATTTCTGGTGCATTTTTAGGGTTTTTTGTGGTTTTGAATTGATGAACACTAGCATGAAGTTGTAGGGGTTTTGTCTTAGCAATTCTTTCAAACAAATTAGTATTATGTTTTGCATTAGTTATTTTTCTTCCCATTTGTTTGTTGATTCCCATTTTTTTTTTATTGATTCATAGCCTCATAGGTAAAAGAAATTAATGCTAAGAGGGTCGAATAATTCCATGATAATGCTAAGAAGGTCCAATAATTTCATATTTGTGCTTTTAATTTGTAGCAAGTTTTTATTTATTGTTTCCAATTCCTGTGAACAAATCATGAGTTTGAAACTTTGAACTAAAGATTGCCCATGATTTTTTTTCTTTCTTAAAAGTATGTTTTTGTTCCCTTGTTTCCATTTATGTCAACAAATTAATGTGTTGAAGCTAGAGTTTGCCCATGTTTCTGAAAGGATATGTTTTTGTTTTCTTGTTAGTTTCCATTTCTATGAACACATTAATTTGTTGAAGCTAGAGTTTTCCCATGATTTTGTGTTTTTCTGAAAGTACTATATATGTTTTTATTTTTTTATTTTTTTTGGTTTCCATTTCTGTGAACAAATGAAATAGTATTGGGGCTAGTTCTGGAAGTATGTTTTTTTTTTTATTTCCATTTCTATAAACAAATTAGTTGGGGGCTAGAAATTTTGCCCCAATGATCATTCTGTTTTTATTCGGAGAGTATGTTTTTGTTTTTGGTTGTTTTCCATTTTTGTGAACAAACAGGCTTACACAAATGAGTTGGAGCTAGAGGTTGCTCATTTGTTGGAAGAGAATGCCATACTCAAAAGACAACAACATGTATATTTTAAGTAGTGTATTAGAAAAAACAATCTAAACAAGCCCATACACATTAATAATTTCCTTCTTCAGCTTTTAGAATATTGTTTCTCATACATTCACACTTTTAAGCTTTTTTTTTACTCCTTCAGCTTTTAGCATTTTCAATTC
This sequence comes from Hydrangea macrophylla, assembly GCA_033977485.1. Lineage (NCBI taxonomy): Eukaryota > Viridiplantae > Streptophyta > Magnoliopsida > Cornales > Hydrangeaceae > Hydrangea > Hydrangea macrophylla. The sequence goes on from CM066984.1 coordinate 98,537,386, forward strand.
CGTTTAGTTTTCTCTTTCCATTCTTGGAAGTAGTGTAAGTTAGCATTTTTAGTGATTATGATTGCTGTAGGTTCAATATGTTACCTTACCCATCTTGACTGTCTAGAGGTTAGGGAGATATGCTTAGAATACACGTGCGAGGAAAAGAACTCCTTTTTGTAGCATAATTTGTTTGTAATTGTACTGACTATGCTATTGTTCTGAATCCATGTTCATGTGTGCAAAATACTATGAATTTTTATTTTTATTTCTATTATTAACTGAAGTTGAAAGAATATGAAAATTAAAATAACTTCAAAGTTGATGTGGCTTCTGTTCCTTGGGGTTTTAAGCCGTATTGGAGAAATCTTTTATGTTTGTTCAACCACGTGTGTGTGCTTTCTGCCCACCTTCCTCAAAATTTCCTACTTTCGGGAGGAAATAGTGTGGCACTTCCTGAGATGAGGACCTTCCCTCTCTTCCCCTCTCTTCCACTTTTCTCCTTCCAAACCATGGAAAGCTATCCATCTCCCTCCTTTCCTTCTGATTTTTTCCCTCCTACTCTTCCTTCCTACCAAACTGACCATTTGTGTCACTGGATAGATTGATTAGATTCATAAACAGAAACTTCTCAGAAAGTGTATCAGACTATTGCTCACCAACATTATGTACTGTACATGCACACATGCACACATATATGTTGTTTCCTTTATATCTTCACTTCCTTTCTGTCTTTCCTCAGAGTTTAGGTGATTGGAGTGTCATTGTCATGTGAGATGCATGTTCTGTATCCGTCTCCGTGCTTCATAGTTTGTTACCCTTCAGTAGAAGTATGATCCATTTGCTAATACGTCATGATTTTTCCATAACCTGTAATTTAATCTCCTAAATAAAGGATTTGTCGTTGCTATAATTTACAGTATTTCCGTGGTCTCATTTTGAACAAAATGCGATGATGACTAATGGTATTATGCATGTTTATTGGCTGACGTGGCCTATTTTAATCAAAGAATAATGCTATGCTTCCCTAATTTTTTTTCCCTAACCAGTGGGCCCAGTTGATTTTGATTGGTTGATGTTGAAGTTATTGAGGGTCCCACTGCCACGTATTGGGAAAAGCTTTTTGGGGAAAAAAAATATTGGGAAGCATAGCATTACTCTTAATCAAAATGCATGCACAACTGTTTTACCAGTTTCTTTAATTCAGGAAACTGGGTTGGACTTTGAACAGTTACTAGTTTCTAAAAGATAAGTTTGAGCTGGGGTCATGCATGGCTAATGGTTGTTACGTTACTAGGTTACTGAACATGTTACTTGAAACCTTTTCTTTTTATAAATGTTTGTTTAATCTGCTTTTAATATAGTCATTGTATGCATATTTGTTTCTCAAGGTGTAGTTCCTAGGATGCTATGAACCGTTTGTAGGCTTTAAGTGTTCCTACTGGGCTGTGGGTTTTAGTGTACAACTTGGGTGAAATGTTTGGGCTGTATGAATGAACCTTCCGTATTACCGTATTTATACATGTCAAACAAAATGCTTTTTATTTTTAGCTGTCACTTTTGTTTCAGGTACGTTGCAAATTATGCTTCTTTTGTTGTTTGTTTTTGGTTCCAGTCATTCAATCACATTTTTCTCTTTTTCCTTTGTTGGTTTGCTAGAAGATTCGTCCAGTGCTTCTGCTACACAGGCTGAAAAGGAGGAGGTTGATTCACGGTCAATATATGTTGGTAATGTGAGGCTTACAATCCTTTTTGCCTATAGTTAATTTTGAGTTATTTTCTTAAAATGGTGTACGAATGTAGTTGTCTTCCTGCATGCATTTTTCTCTATAGCCATAACTCCTAAGCACTTGGAAGATCCATTTGTTTGCTGATTGATTGGGAGAAGGAATTGTACATGGAGAAGTTATTGTACTTCCACTTCTTAAGAGTGACTTTGAGCATAGAAATCGAGAAGTTAGTTTTAAGTAATTGTTGGAGTAGTTCTTAAATGGTGTTCAAATGTCATCTTTTGTGTTCATGTCAATTTTTCATTGAAATTCATTAGGTGTTTCTTTATCACCTTTAGTATCACACACAGGCAAATTGTTTTGTCTCTGTTTATGTGCATGGATCAAGTATTTGCTTTAAATGAATCCATTTCTTTGGACAAAGGCAGACCCGTCAATTATTTTGGACTGAATTATTTATTCCACACATAGATGACTTTGTAACTTTTTCTTTTTTGCTTTGGAACTTTGACTTATATATTTCTGGGAGGTCTAATCGGACTGAAAAGGTGGAATGTTTCTTGGAAAAGTATTTGTCCCTCTTGAGAAATATCTTATTTTGGACTCAATAATTGTTCTATACTTTCGGGCAATGTTTGACAAAAATCTAATTAGTTTTCTCTGGAATGCAGCTCTCTTTGAAGTTCATTGATACTGAACAATTTCAGAGGCAAGTCTAATTGATTGATTTTTTCTACAATTTTTGCAACTATTTTCTTCACAATTACTTTCCATAACATTACTCTTATAATTCTTAATTTTTGCAGACTTCGAGATCTAAAGCAACTTGGTGAGTCTTGTCTTGTTTAGTTACAAGGAAGTTTAGTTCACAAACACTGTAGATTTTTTTACTTTCAGTTTTATGGATCGAAAATCTGCAGAATCTGCCCCGCCGCTGCACTGCCCCGCCGCCACTCTCTCCCTCTCTCTTTTTTTTTTGTTTCAGATCTGTGTTTTTTTTGTGTCAAGTCGTTACTTTGTCCATTTTAGGCAACGTACCCGTGTTTTCATTATATGCATATACCATATACACGTATACGATTTTACACCCGTGCTTAAATATGTTCTCCTTTTTTACATTTAGGGTACTAATTTGGGAGATTATCCCAACCTATAAGGGTTCAATAGAGACTAGCACGAAAAATGTCCTCCGAATCGCGCTCATTTTTTAATACCTTCTGAGACTTTATCTTATATTTCCACTCTCATCGTAGTTGTTAAGCCTACCGGTGTTGTGACAGAAACAACATGTGGGGCTGCTTACAACTTGATGCTATTCATGTTAACAAGCCATGTAACATGATATCCTTAATAATATCTTTAACTCAGAAGAGTATAATCTAAAGCTTTTAACAATACCCTTAGCTCCAAATTGTTAGGAGGCCATAAGTTAACATTGGGCATATGCAAATTTTATTTGTTTGGATTCACTTATTTTGACATTAATGTCCTTAATGGTACCCCAAAACATCAAATTTGTCAAAGTTTTCGTGTGAACATTGAAGTGAGTATGTAGACGGAAAAAGTAACTTATTAACAAGTAGCCATTAAACCATGATAGATGTTATTTATTTTTTTTCTTTTCTCTTCTGTTTTCCCCCCATAAAATGATATTGATTGGTCTTTTCATGGTTGTGACAGGTTTTGGATCAGCTTTGCCAAGCAATATAATATCACTGCTGGAATTGATGGAGTAACATCACAAGGTACTCACTATTTTTTTTTTCTTTTTTTTTTTTTTTTTTGTTTTTTTGTACATGCTTCTCAAATTTCATATGGTTTTCACTTTTCATGCTAAAATTTCAAGGACGGATCCACGCCACTTTTTATATGTCACTAAGATGCATTTTGTACGTAACCCAACAGTCATGTCTCTTAGATCAGTATATTTTTGGTATTCCTGATCACAGCCATAAAAAAATTTAGTGAGTGAGAAAAACAGTGAGGAAAATAAATAGGTTTAATAAACTTAAACTTTGTGAGTCACTTCTCTTTCTACCTCACTGTTTTTTTTACTAAGCTACTAAAGAAAAGTTTTTTGCTCGGTTTTCTTTTCTTTTCCCTTGTGGTAGCTAGCTCTGTGTTTTGTTTTATGTTTTCCTCTTTACCCCAAAAAAAAATGCTATTACATCACAAACACAACCTAAAATAACAAATAGCAAGAAATAAAAAGTTAGTACAATGTTAATGCTATTACATCACATCCCATTACTCCCTTCATATCTAAATGTTAATGCTAGTAGCATTCCCATTACTTTATTTCACTTTTCAATGTTGTATCGCAGAATGGCCCGAATCATAAACAAAGAGTGGATGAATGAAAAAAATCGAGTTAGCCAGGTATATATGAAGGGAGTTGAAGAGTTTCTTGAATTTGCTATTGCAAACAATGTTGAACACTTCACAACAATACCTTGCCCGTGTGTAAATTGTCGGAATGGGACACGACGTAGACCATTAGATGTCAGAAACCATCTTATTAGGGCTGGTATAGATAAGTCATATTCTGTATGGGCTTTGCATGGTGAAAAGCCATATAAGAATTCGATACATCATCCGCCAGTAGAAGATGTGCATATAGAAAACATTGAAGAAGAAAACATCGAGGTTGGAGGGATTGGGATGGAGGATCTTGTTGACGCTTCTTACGGAATGCTCGAAGAACCTCATGAAGATGATGGCAATGGTCAGGCTGGAGTTTCAGAAGAACCATATGCTGGTAATGAGAAATACAATGAATACAGAAGATTATCAATTGAGAAATTGTACCCTTCATGTGAGGGCCCTGAGACAACTCTTTCTGCAATTGTGGAACTGCACAACATTAAAAAGCAATTTGGTTGGTCGGGAAATAGTGTGACGGCACTTTTGTCTATCTTGAAAAGGTGGCTCCCGAAAGACAACACTTTGCCAGAGAAGTATCCGCACATGAAGAGTATGATGAAAGACTTAGGGATGAAAGCAAACTTTATTCATGCATGCGCCAATAATTGTGTTCTATATTGGGATGGTAATGAAGATAAGGAGCAATGTCCTCAATGTGGAGAACCAAGATATGCAGTGAAAACAAAGAAGGGGGGGAGAGTTTGCAAAGAACCTTTGAAAGTATTGAGACATTTCCCTTTAATTCCAAGACTTGTGAGATTGTATACTATACCGTGGATTGCCCATGAAATGACATGGCACGATCGATCGACCTCTTCATGGGATTATCTACGACATCCATCTGATTCTCCACAGTGGAGAATGTTTAAGGATAAATGGCCTAAATTTGCTGAAGAGGGGCGTAACGTTTGGCTTGGAATTGCAACTGATGGGTTTAATCCACGTGGTATTCAGTCCTCTAGTTATAGTTGTTGGCCTGTTATCACGGTGCCTTATAATCTCCCACCTTCATTGTGCATGAAGCGAGAGTTCCAAATGTTGTCTTTGCTAATTCCTGGGCCAAAGGCTCCGGGTCAAGACATTGATGTTTTCCTTCAACCTCTAGTAAAGGAGTTGAAGCAGCTTTGGGAAGAAGAAGTGCCGGCTTTTGATATGTACAAAATGCAACATTTTACGTTAAAAGCTATGCTAATGTGGGGTATTCATGATTTTCCCGCATATGGGAATTTATCTGGGTGTATAACACATGGTTATAAAGCATGCCCTAGTTGTGGAGATGACACTCAATCCATCCATCTACCTCATAGTAAGAAAATAGTTTACCCAAACTACCGTATTTTCCTTAGCACGGATCATCCGTTTAGGAGTGGTGGGTGTTTGGGGTATCGATCATCTGAACATAGTCATCCTCCTCCTCGGTTAAATGGAGATGCACTTTTAGAGAAGTTGCGGCAGATAAAGTACGTTCCTGGCAAGATCCCAAAAGTTTCGGGTAGGAAAAGGAAGACGTGCAATGAGGATAATGGTGGTAATGTTGAACCTAAAGAGGCATGGTATAAAAGGTCCATCTTGTTTGATTTGGAATACTGGAGCTCTCATCAAGTTCGTCATGTTCTTGATGTGATGCACACCGAGAAGAATGTCGCAGAGCATCTAATTTTCACAATCCTAGATGATAAAAACAAGTCAAAGGATACACTCAATGCACGTTTGGATATGAAGGCAATCGGCATACACGGTGGCCAATGGATGAGAGTAGATGACCACACATGCAATCAAATAAAACCAAAAGCGTCATTTCAATTGGATAAAAATGAGAAGCGAGAATTTTGCCAAATCTTGAAAGACTTGAAGCTCCCTACTAGTTTTTCATCTAACTTGAGCAACATTGTCACTGTTAACCCACCCAGTTTGCATTCATTGAAATCACATGATTTTCATGTTATTGTAGAATATTTGTTACCCGTATTGCTTCAACATGCCTTTCCAAAACACCGAGATTTGAGCAGAGCTATCCAACAGATAAGCTTATTCTTTAACCTATTGTGCTCAAAAGTCTTAATTCAGAAGGATATCCAAAGAGCCAAATACATGGTTGCCGAGGCATTGTGTGTGTTGGAAAAACACTTTCCACCATCATTTTTTGATATCAGTATCCATCTCATGGTGCATCTAGCTGATGAAGCATTGATTTGTGGACCAACCGGACCTCGGTGGATGTTTCCTTTTGAACGGTATACTCTTTTACTTATATTCTAATTCCGTACATATTCAGGAGTGTTAATGACTTTATTGACTAACACGTCTACATATACAAATAGGCAAATGAAGGAATTTAAAGACATACCTAGCAATAAGAGGTATATTGAAGGATCTATTGCAGAGTCGTATGTTGTTGGAGAATCCGTTAGGTATTGCATGGAATACATGCCAAATCCAATGGATGGAAATCACAAACGTACTCGAGAAGCCTTTTTAGAGGAAAACGGCGAGTTCTCTGATGAAGGGCCTTTGCTCGACGATAGTACCCTAACGTTGGAACCTAGTCAATTTCAACAAATACGTCGATGGGTACTGTTTCGACTTAACGTTGACGGACTTGCGGAATACTACAGGTTCGAGTTCTTCGAACATATTTATTGAATTCCACCTATAACAACTAATATCCAAACTTGTATCTACAAATTTCAGCGAGTATAAAGCACTTTTGGAATCCACTTCTTGTGGTAAAGGAAAGGGGATTACAAAGACAGAAGTAGAGTTACAAACTTCTTTCATCCTTTGGTTATATGAAAAGGTATTCTTTTCATTAATAAACATCCTAAAATATCATCCATCCTTAGTTAGATTCTTATTGTCCTTTGTTTCCTTTTCACAGTTGGTGTCTTCTAGAGCGACGGAGACAAATGCTATTTTGTGGCGTTTAGTTCAAGGGCCTTCCCACATGGTTAAAACATACAAAAAGTACCGTGTTAATGGTTTTGTATTTTCTCCTAGGTATCACGATGACACTGTTGTCACGCAAGATAGCGGTGTTTGCATGAAGGCATGGACTCAATTTAGGGCCAAAAAAAGTGATAAAAGGCTCAAGGATGCTTGGACTATGTGGTATGGGGTTATCAAGCATATAATGGAGTTAGACTATATAATATTTAAAGAGGTAGTGTTTTATTGCGACTGGGTAAGGGTGGAGGACAAGACCAATGGTTGTAAGCACTGTCCGAACTCTAACTTGGTTCTTGTAAATTTTGACAAGTTAAAGAGTGTCAGTAGCGAGCTAGACGAGCCTGTCATTCTTGCTTCAGAGGCGAGTCAAGTCTTCTATTCGAAAGATATTAGAAATCCCAATTGGTGGGTTGTTATACATTCACCGAAGAGATTGACCAAACGAGTAGACGAGTTAGAGATACCAACGGTCTTCCAATCTACTCTTGAAGACCAACCTCATTTGGAAAGCCTGTTGAAGTTGCATGACTCTGTCTAACTTTTGGCTCTTGCATTAAATATTACTATGTTGAGATTGTAATTGCTACCTTTATTGTAAAAATTTCCTTATGGTCAGTTAAATGTTGCTTATTTTGGAATATAATTGCTACCTTTATTGTAAATATGTCCTTGTGGTCCGTTAATTGTTGCTATGTCATTTAATATTGTTATTATTAATTTAATATTTCTTGCGAACTAACACCTTAATTTCAAATGATAGGCATTCAGTATAATGTCAACAATTGCAGGTAATTCAAACCCGAGTTTATCGCAGCCATCTTCTTCAGCTCCGCCTGCATCTGAGTCATCAGGAAGCAAAGCCTCAAAGTGCCCCAAGGAGAAAATGAAAATCATAATTCAAGCTGACGGGTCTGTTGTGGGTAAATATGCGAAGGTATGGAGCAGTCGTACGGGGGATTTTGTGAGGAGCTACCTTCCAATTAGCTACAAAGATATTCTAACTGTGCCAAAGAACTTCAAAGACGATGTTTGGAATGCTTTGATGGTAAACTTTTGTTTATATGCTCTTTATTCAATTAATTGTTTTGCTTTAATTATTTACTTGTAACATAACTATCTTATTCCACTACTAGGGTGAGTTTGAACTAGAGGTTCCACCAGATGTGGCTCGACCATTGGCGGAGAAGTCGTGGCCCCAAAAGTTTAGATCTCACAAAAATAATTTGCGGCCCCTTTTGAATGAAGAAGTTGGGCCGGCCGGTATTGATCCACATATTTGGAGAAAGTTTGTAGAAAATGAGAGTGATCCAAAAAAGAAGGAGCAAAATGCTACAAATTGTAACAATCGAAAACAACAAGAGACTCCCCATACTCTAGGCCGTTGTTCCTATGCTCAAAAACAATTCTTAATGGTTTGTATCATTTTTTTTAGACATTTTGTGTTTTAACAAAAAAAATTTTAACTAACTAATTAAATTTCAATGTCTAGGAACAAGAAAATCCTGGGAAAAAAATTCGTCGCGTAGACAAATGGTTGGCGGCACATGAGCGTAAAGATGGTACTGTGTTGGAGAGTGCTAAGAGTAAATATGTGAGTAACATATTTGATTCTTTGTAGGTTTAAAGTTTAGCATAATTATTTTATTTTAACATTACAAGTTTCACTTAAATATATTGTAGGACGAAGTTATCGCTGCTGGAAATAGAAAAAAAAGCCAAAGCTTGTCTGATTCGGGATGTAATGACATGTGTGAAGACCTTGACAATGATGAATTAGCAGAAGTATTTGGGAAGGAACTCAAGGGAGGGGGGGTTCGTGCGGTGGGTTCTCATGTCTCTAAGAAGCAACTAAGTCAACTTGGGGTGGCAAGGTCAATAATTGAACAAAAAGGTAAGACAAGTGAAGACAAATCATTTAAGGATGAAGTCATCTCAAGACTTAACAATTTTGAGGGTGTAATGATGTCTTTTATTTCCAAATTTTCAAATGTGAGTACCCCTCCAATGGTGACTACTCCTTCAAGTGATCTTGCATCCAATTCAGTTAATCGCCCTATTCATTTAGGTCAAAACTTGAATAACGTTTTTGCCGCGATGGAAAATCGAAATTCTCTTCATTCTATGCCTACTCCCACCGACAAACCCCCGGTTATCTTACTTGATAAATTTGGGAAAGAATTAGCAAAGGGGTATGTTGTGACGGATGCTAGTGCTAAGACGTGTCACTTCAAAACCGTTGGTATTGACGAAAAGAAAGTTTACATCGAGGAAGTGATTGATCCCAATGCTCGTTTGTTCGACCCTCCTCAAGGTGGTTTCGATACTTTGGGAGGCTTTGTTCAAGGTGGATATGTGATTTGGCTTGAGAATAGGTTAAAGTATGTTTGACTTCGATTATCTTATTTTCTATAACTCTTTAAATTACGGATATGGTTTGTTATAGTTAGTTTAAGTTTGGTCGGATGAACTCTTTACTTGTTATGATTAGTATGGATTATGGATTATGTTGGTTTTGTGTGGTATGGATTATGGATTATAGATTATGTTTATTGTGTTTGGTATGGATTATGGATTATGTTTGTTGTGTTTGGTATAGATTATGTATTATGGATTAAGCTTATTGTTATTTATTCATTTGTTTTTGTTGTGTTTCATGTGGATTATAATGTTTGTTAATTAGGTGGGAAAAAATTTGGAAAACATTTCACGTAAATAATTTTTTTTATTTGTAATTAAATTTTGTAACGGGAATATCCGTTACAACATTCGTTACTAAATTTTATGCATTTTCGAAATTAGTAACGGATAAAACCGTTACTAATTCGTTACAAACCGTTACTACTTTTTTAAAAAAACCAAAAAAGTTGTATATTTATCCGTTACTAAACTAATTTGTAACGGGTATATTCGTTACATAAATGATATTAGTAACGGATATACCCGTTACAAATATCCGTTACTAATTAGTAACGGATATATCCGTTACAAATATCCGTTACAAATTTGCAACGCAAAAATTGTAACGGGTATACCCGTTACAAATAATTTTTGTAACGGATATTCCCGTTACAAATCGGGCCATATGGTGTAGTGACTGTTAAGGCTCTGTTTGGGAATTTAGTTGATCAGAACTCTATTTGGTTATGTTTAAGTGATTTAAACATTGTAGTATAACTCATTAATTCCCGTACGCGTGTTGTTCCTTAATTCAGCATTATTGTTTAAGTGCATATCATTCATGTGGGTCAGTAGTACATGCATATGGGTGTCAGTCGGTGTGGAAAAGAGTAATGGTAGTGTGGAAAGGGTATGAGATTGTGGTTGTGGTCGTGGTTGTGGTTGAGTATGAGTTTGTGGTTGTGGTCGTGGTTGTGGTTGTGGTTGTGGTTGAGTTTGTGGAAGAGGGTATCTTTGAAATGCGACGGTGGCAAATAAGGACACTCCCTGACGCCCATGGAAGCGTTAAAGTGTGTGAAGCCGAACTCGGACATTCCCTGGCACCCATGGTAGTGCTAAAGTGTGGCCTACGGACACTCCCTGATAACTCAAGTCTGGATACTGTGTGAGGGGTTGCCCCGGTATTTGCATGGCGGTTAGGGTATTCAAAGTGTGAGGCATTGGACACTCCCTGGTACCCCGGACCAAAGTGTGAGGCAAACTGGACACTCCCTGGCGCCCCGTTGCTAAAGTGTGGCTATCGGAGTGTTTCAAAGATACCAGGAGTAGGATAGTGGGTTGTTGTGGATGTCGAGAGAAAAGAGTCGGCGAGATGAGTGTGGTGCATTGTCTCATTTCACGAGTATCTGTATTTATGAATGAAAGACTTTTATTATATTCCTTGTTGTTTTATAAAATAAATTCTTTCCGTAATTTAATAATGGAAAAAGGTAAATGGGTATGCTTTACATTCAAAGTCATGTTTTTAATACTCACCAGCTTCTTGAAGCTGACGACGTTGATGCGTCCTGGACATTCGTGTTCAGGCTTTTCAGGTTACAATCAGGAGGAATCATACGACTACGCTAATTGAGAATGGCTGCATCTGGAATAAGAAACTGTTTATTTTATGCATTAAGTTTATTTGTTTGAGTTTTTAAACTGTTTTGTTTTAAGGATAACTGTAACAGACTCTAAGATATTATTTTATTTTCAAGGCGGTTTGTGCCTTAGTTGACCCCGGTTTATAAGATGTAATAAGATAGAAAATTTTTGTAAGCCTTGATTGCTTTACTCTGATTATTATGTTTTATTGTTTGACGTTTGGGACGGAATCGATCCTTCAAACTGTCGCGACCTACGGGTCCATAAAGGAAATTAAACGCTTTCCTTATTTATGCTACGTCGGGGCGTGACAATAAGCGTCCCAAACTACACTAATTAGGAAGAAAACATGAGTTTAACCCACTTTTAAGAACTTTATGGTGACAAAATAGCTCCAAGGGTAAAATGGTCATAAATAAAGTATATCAAATTTTATACCAAAAGATAGGTCTTTGAGTCTCGGTTCCAACACAAAAAAAGGGCGCACGAATTTGAATTTTTTAGAAAGAGTTATGTACGTTTCAGTAAAAGTGGACATGCTGTGGAATTGCATGTGGATCGATTCGATCTAAAACCCAGATCGATCCATCTTAGCTTTTTACTAGCAGAATGTCCCTCAGAAAGGCCGAATCGATCCGCCCTTTAACCCAGATCGATTTGGGTTCTAAATAACATATTTTTGCTGCTAAAAACTCTATCAAAACATAACCAAATCATACCTAAACAACACCAAACCTCTTGGGACTTCAAGGAAACTTTTCAAACACACTCCTAAACATATTTAAACATTAACCAAGCATGTATGACATAAATTCAACCACAATTGACTCAATCAACCGTGAATTCAACTCCTTTTTTATTCAAACAAGTTTTGAAGCTCAAGGCTCAACTAAAAGCTAGCATTCCATGAAATCTTGTTTGCAATGTACTCAAAGATAAAACCAACACCTTATTTACAAATGAAACTTGTCTACAACACTTGTGACACATCCGGACTTGCCGAGATGGTCCTAATTACTAATTTTTACCATATTTAAACAAAACCAAGGAAATATACATAGGATCTTCAAATTAACTCCAAAACTACCAATTACAAGTTTAAGGACTCAAGTTCCATGGGTACAACAAAAGTATTAATATTGTCATCATAAGAACTACAATTTACAACATTTTACAAGTTTTAAGAGAGTTCATATGTACAAGCTACGAATCTCCCCCATCTTTCCCATCCCTCCCAACGCACATCATTTCCACTCTGGGTATTCTCCGAACCTGCGGTGGTTATTATTTACCACAATAGAAAAGGAAAATGATTTTCTTAAGTATTACGCTTAGTGAGCAATCTAAATATGGCTGAATGCTTAATAAGTGTAGTGCTACAATTAAACACATATCACATATATGTAATCGCAGAATCACCAGTTTAATGATTCATTCAGACCCAAAGACCTCCCTTGGTCCCTTAGTCACTTCTAATCCTTGAACTTCCGTATTTATCGGATTCTTCTTCTTCACCTCCCTTATTACTCCCAGTGATGAATCATTTACCCGGTACCCGTTGATTACCACATCAACATGTAGGCATGTTAGCACATAAGTATTAAAATTCTCATATAGTTGACATGCAAATTCACAATAATACATCTTCATGAATTCTTAGCATGAATTATCATCTCTAAACACCATTGAAGCATTAAAAATATTTAGGCACAATCAACTTTAGTTAGAAAACTCACCTTACTCAGATTATACCCAAATTAAGCCAAGATATGTAGAATTTCCTCACAAATCTTGCTCAAATCCTATTCATAAGTAAATTCTACATGAATTTGGCAATTGCGTGTCACCGATTAGCACGAGCCACCAAAACTACGACAATTAAAACGTAAATTAAAGGTATAGGAACGATCGTCTCACCTCCACGAATCTGAATAGGCTTCGGTTCATGAATTGGACGAATGGCGACGACAGAACGGTGAATAAACGGCGTCGGCGACTCGGTATCTCGTTGTCTCTCTCCGAGCTCTCTTTCTTTTGTTAAATTTATGTAAATTAGACTCCCTCTCCTTTAACACCTACACATGCATAAGCATAAGGTGCCTTCATCTAAATTTTTCCCTTTTTTTTGTTTACACCCCTGGAACTCTTAAGTTCCTATTATGAAATCCCCCAAACACATTAACTACCCAATTATCTAATGGGTGTTTGTCTAAGTCTTCTATGGGTCCCAATGTGGGTCCCACATATTTGTGAAATTGCTAACGTACCTACCAATTATGAATTATTTTCATTTATACCCTTATACGAGTACCCAATTTGGTATTAAAAGCTAACATATTAGGCAATATAATATGAAAACATTTAAACACATATATCAATTAATCAAATAAAATTGCATCCAATTATTTAAATGCATTTTATTTTATCCGGCCCTTCACTGGGTCTCACTTCATTACCTTTCCCACCTCACTGGGGACTCTTCCAAATGGTGTCCTTCTCTGAACTCTTTTCATACGGGTGAGTCCAAAGCCTTCCATTTACCTATTTTATACACTAATTATGATAATTAATGCATATTAAAAGTAAATATTTAACCTTTTTTTGGGTACGGGTGTTACAGGTATCTTGCATGAGTACACGTCTGAGTCCTTGATACGATGTGTGGAAGGAGTGGATAAGCAGATCCTTTCTAGACCACAAATAGACTCTTTTCTTCAAAGAAACTTCTAGGTTTTTCTGTGAGAGCGACGACTATTCCCCTATTTTCATATCACTGAATTCGTCTTTCTACGGGATTCCTAGACCGCCGCTCGAGTTATTGTCCCCTTTATTTACTACGAGGAGCTCCAACAATGACTTGGTTCTCTGCCAATCATATTTTGGCGAGGATGTTTACTATGTCTGCAATCCAGCAACTGAGAAAAAGAAATTGATTCATAAACCAAGCGACCGTCATGGGAATGATTCTGGTATAGTTACAGCTTTCGCACCCTCCGTGCTCGAGTTTGTAGTAGGGCTTTTTCTTGTCTGTCTAATCCCAAAACAAAATCCCCCCAGGCTATGCTTTGAAGTATATTTATCGAATCATGACTCATGGGCTATGTCTGATGCACAGTGCTTGGAATTGGGTTGTCCAACTCGCAGAAGTGGAGGTTTCTATCTATATGAAGAGAATTGTGTACTGGGAGACCCTGTGTGGAAACATTCCAGCCTTTGACCGTGAGAACAATTTCTAGCCTTTGACCATGAGAACAAATTTATAGAGTTTAAAACCTGCCTTACGGCTGCGCATCTAAGGGGGTTCTTACACAGTTACATGGAAAGCTCTGCTAGTGCTATGCCCACATGATCAATAGCAATATTCTACCATCAAAATTGTAGCAGTGTTCTAAAAATTGGCCTAGGTGGCCTCCTAGGCGCTAGATGGAACCTGACCGCCGCAAATTTGCCCTAAGTGTTAGCAAAAATCACCCAGAAGATTAGGCAGGCCCTAGTGTTACAGGCTTAGAATTTTTTTAACACCTTTTCGTGCGACACTTAGACTCAACCCCACTACTGTAAGATAATTAAGGCTTTTTAGCACTCAAAGTAGAGAAGAGAGGAGAGTTGGGAGAAAGAGCATTGTATTGCTCTCATATGTTTTACAATTCTTGGATGGTTTGACCAAATGAGTCCTTTACCTTATTATAGGGATCTAAGAATACAATGGATGCGTGGTCTAGATCATTTCAATCTAACGATCATCATCAATCATCTTGAATACTCCTAGGAAATATTTAGATATTAAAAAGCTGTACTATGTTCTAGAATTCTCTACAGAAGTCTACAATGTACAAGATATAAAAGCACATTGGAAGTCCTAGATCCTTCTAGAATGTAAAAATTCTCCAACGCACTAGAACCTTCTTCCATACTCTACACCCCAAATGTTTGAGAAAATACCAAGCCGTGTCACTAGACGGGTCTTTTCTAAAATGTTTTTTAAAATGCGGGGGTGAGATTGTTATTTTAGTAATATGAGATTAAAATAAATCAATGGTGTTTTTGAAAAAGATGAAAACTTTGAGGGATAAGTTTTATGAGGAGTTTACTTTAATGAGGAGTATGAGTTTGAGTCTCATATATATATATATATATATATAGAGAGAGAGAGAGAGAGAGAGAGAGAGAGAGTATTAGAGGGACATGGAGAAGTAGAATTAGAAACTTGGCTTTTTGATAATGTGAGTTTTGTTTATATGAGAATTGTCTCTATATTATTAATTTTGTTTAATAATAAATTTTTTGCCTAGGCCCCGCCTACTGCCTAGGAATTTTTAGAACATTGAACTATAGCTGTAACACCCGTACCCAAAAAAAGGTTAAACATTTATTTTAGTATGCATTAATTGTCATAATTAGTGTACAAAAATGGATTAAGGTGAGGCTTGGACTCACCAGTGAAAAGTGTTCAGAGAGGAACATAGTTGGAAAAATCCCTTGTTAGTTGAGACAGGTTTTGATGTGGGACCCAATAAAGGGCCCGGATAATTAATTTACATTTAGATGCTAGATACATTTATATGACTAAATGGAGATATGTTTAATAGCATTCATATTATATTGATTAATGTATTAGTATCCAAAATCAGTTTGATTACACAGATAAGGACATTTTTTGCAAAAAGTTTCATGATTAGTAGGTACAATAACTTCATAAAATATTTGATACCATGTGTGGGACTCATACGGGACTTAGAAAAATACTCACTTAAATAATTGGGTAGTTAATGAAATGTTTGGGGGAATTCATAATAAGAGGTTAGAAGCCATCTGGGGTGTAAATGAAAGAAGTGGAAAGGTGGGGACAACACATTGCATGTGTTGGCTATGTGTCATGTGTATGAGCAAGTCTCAAAACGCAGTAGAAAATTGGGAAAAGAAGTGAGGTTCCGAGAGAGAAAGGAAGAATACGAGTTCCCAACGTTGTAATTTCATCGTTCCGTCGCCATTCGATGTCCAATTTGCAAACCAAAGTCGTATTCGGACTTGTTAAGGTGAGACGGTCATTTCTATATCTTTCTTCTACGGTTTAATAGTCATATTTTGGTACCTCGTTGTAGACACCCCAATTTTGGCCGATCGTCGAATTCAGGGGATGATTACCTCACCGATGACGACAATGTCCGACGGAATTCGAAGATCTTTAAAGTGATTCGAGCTCTTCAGATGGTTCTTCAGTTTCGATAAAATTTTTAAAAGGAAAAGAGAAAGAGAGAGAAAGAATTTTTGGGTGTACAATATGTATAAAAAAATTCAATCTGAAAAAAATAAAATAAAATGGATGTTGTTTTGTCACAGAAGAAAATGAAAAAGGAAAAAAAGAAAGACTATCAAAAGAAAAAGAAAAAAAGAGAGAAAACAAATATATATATATATATATATATAAATAGGGTGATGATATTTCCACTCCATCATTGAATTAAGGCACTCCATGGTACCACTCTTAGAGCATGTGGTACCATGTATGTCATGCATTGCATACATGGTACCACATGCTCTAAGAATGGTACCATGGAGTGGCTTAGTTCAACGATGGAGTGGCAATAACAATTCCCTATAAATAAATATAATCTATATATCTATTTATAAATATATATATATATATATAATCTAATCTAATCTAAAAAACTAAAAGCGAAAGGAGAGAGAGGGATGAAATCTAATACTGACACGTGGCAGATATTATTATTTCATCACTTTCACCGCTTAAATAACTTCCTCATTTATCTCCAACTTCCTTTTATCTCCCCAGATTTACTCCCCTTTTATTTCTCCACTACAGAAATGTTTCCAGTCCTTCCATATTTCCCAAATGTCCAGCCCGTTCATATTTCCAAATTACTCTCATAAATTATGTCTGTCTCTCTCTCTCTCTCTCACCTCCAATGTGTTAATTTCCTCGTGTATTAGTGTATACATGTATGTATATATGTATATGTATACAACATAAATTTATATGTATATCTATTACTATATATAATAGGGGAGAGTTCAAGCATAGAAAATGTGGGAGTGACATGTGGCAGTATTTATGTACCTTTTTTTTTGAGTGAGTATTTATGTATCTATATATGTACACATCATTATTTATGCAATTTTATATATTCACATAGAGCTAATACATATCTATCCTAGCTCAAATAGTTGTGCCGATAGGAACTGAAAAGGCTTGAGGGGCTCATTTACTTTTTTGCATTTCTCTTCTCTCTTCTCTCCTTTTCTTTGTCTCTCCATAGGCTTGAGGCATTTAATTTTTATTTTTTTATTTTACAGTAAATAAGCTTATCTAGTGAGGTCATGAGCAAAAGAATTTTTTAATAACTCAAGGTAACCCGAGGGCATGCTGATTTGGTATTGTGACCAATGGGAGTTGGTTATTAGGTGGGGTCACATCCATATATACAGGGGCACAACCAGGAATTTGTACTTGGGGAGATCAAGGGGCGATTTATTAGTTATGCTATCCAAGGGGGCCACACGAGGGTTTGGGGCCGCACCTCCGAATTGAATTTTTTTAGGTCTATTTATACATGTTTTCAAGTTTAATTTTTTTGTGTTTGAAATATTAAAATTTACTATTTGAGGTTTACTGTTTGTAATAGTAGATTGTAATTCTTTGGTTTATAGTTTATGACTATGAATGACTATTCTAATTGTATATAGATATAGACAATTTTATAAAAAAAATTAAAAATTAAAAATATAGAAGGGCCAATGTGTTGTTTTCATTTTTGGGTGAGAATCTATTTCCAAGATTGGGAGGCCGGCCAAATATGAAAATTTTAAGGGTAAATTGCAAATCACACCCTTGTAGTTTGAGGATTGTGCAAATTACATCCTATGGTTTCAATTTTGGCAATTTATACCCTACAGTTTGAAAATTGTGCAAAATCTACCCAATCACAAAAAAAAAAAGGGCACAATGGGAATATCACATTATTTCCAGCCCAAAATAACCCCATGTGCAGGGGCGGACCCAGAAGTATAGTTTAGTGAAAGCAGAAGCTTATACATCTCCGAACCAAGCTAGATTCAGGGATAGCGCCCCGACCTGATTTTTTTTTTTTTATAATTATTTTGGATAAAAATAGTATAATTCTATGTGTTTTTTTTTGTACAAAGTAATCTATCTTTTAATTCTTTCACGAAAATTTTGTATCATAAGTTTAAATAGTTATTTATATTTATCAATTTCACTATCCCAGAACTTCGTATAAGCTTCTACTCCCACTGAACTACACTCCTAGGTCTGCCCAGCACATGAGGTCATTTTAAGTTGAAAATAATGTGATATTCTCATTGTGCCCTTGCTTTTTTATAATTGGGTGAATTTTGCATAATTTTCAAACTGTAGGGTGTAAATTGTCAAAATTGAAACCACAGGGTGCAATTTGCACAACTCTCAAACTATAAGGGTATAACTTGCAATTTACCCAAATTTTAAAATTATCAAGGTAAAAGTCAACAAAAAATCTTGGAGGACCATAGCTCCCCTATGCATTCACTATCTTTCGCCACGGTATACATATATTAGGTCTCATTATAGGTTCCAAGATGTGAGTCTTACCCAAATAATATATTATCATTAATTGGTTCCAGCCTTGCAGGGTACAATGTCCCATGTGGTAGCAGGGAGCACCATAAAATTTCTCCATGAGTAAGGATTTTAATCATGTCTTTTAAGAACTGCTACAAGTCAACAAAATTTTGAAAACATATAGTAATTTTATTTGTCATGATTTTCTCACAATTTTGTCATTTAGCTCAACAATCGTTTTAACGTTCAAGTGGCCGTATTTATTATAATAGTGAAAGACAATCAACCAAACTGTAGAACGTTGAACCATGAATATGCAGTGTGATTTTTTTTGTTGAACATCTCATAATATGAATATTCAATACCACTATTCTATGCTCAATTTGACAAATAATGTACCCGCGCATTGTATCCGCGCATTACGCGGGATACATGCAAGTATATATATATATATATATATAGAGAGAGAGAGAGAGAGAGAGAGAGAGAGAGCAATGTAGCACAAGGCCAGCTCTCCAACACCGTAGAATGAAGCCAGGAAAGAACTATGCAAGAGTACTCACTCCGCTTTTGCTAAGGTCAAATCCAAAGGGTATGAGAGATCCACAAGCGGCGCATCTATCTGTTCCTGAGAGCCGAATACTAATGGCAGTCTTATGGCAGAGTCCTTTATGTAGTTCGGATGAATTGGTCTGCAAATTTGTGTCATGATAGCCAATTTTGGAGATCTTTTCGTCAGTATATTTGATTTGATTTGATTTTCCCAATGTAGCATCTACTTTCAATTTTCAGAATAGCATCAAATTTATGTATTATGTGTTTATATGTTTTCTATTATTATTATTATTGGTTGATTATATTACTGGATTGTGTCATGTTGAAGAGTCATTTAATCATCAATGAGTTCCCCCTTTTATTTTTTTATTTTTATTTATTTTATTTATTTATTTTTAATTTTTTTTTGACCTATGTGTATTGCAGCTACTGCTGCTGAATTGTCATTTTGGTTAAACAATTGTAGCGCTTTCCATGAGAATTTTTTTTGGGTCTATTTATAAATAATTATGTGTACATTTGAGAAATTGCTTGTAGAATTGGTTTAACACTCCTAATTTGGGGTAAATCGTGTAATTTTATGGGGCTTATTTCTAAAACTTATAAATTTGTTAATATTAATCTAAAATTTTCAAAAAGTCTGTGGGGTCTGTGTCTAAAACCTATAAAATATTTCAAATAAATCTAAAATTTTTAAGAGTCTGTGGGGTCTGTGTAACACTACTCTAAGATAAATTTTAAGTTCATAAGTCGATTGGACTATCTCTCTCTATATATATACTATCTTATAAAAACAGAGCACCTGATTTTGCTTGCTTCGACACAAGTTCCCAAGCTGCACGAAACTTTGCTTACCCAAAGCGACCTCTCATATTATGGGTTCATTACCAGTTTAATATATGTATATAAATATATATATATATATATATATATATAATTTTTTCCCCTGAGCTGAGCAAAAAGGGTACGAGAACTGAGCATGACCAAAGTAACACCCTACTCGTTGTGAACCAATGATCGGAGTGAGCTAGATGGGAGTGCAAGGAAGGGACCATCTATGAAGTATGGACACGCGCACGCCAACACAGATACGACATTGACAGGTCGATACAATAAATTCTAGAAAAATTACACCACGACAATACATAAAAGTGTCCACAAAATGTTGTGCCTACGAAAAGGAAAAAAATAATTTAAAAAATTTACAATGTAACTTTACCACGGAGGAGATTGGAGTCAGATGATTCAGGTCGTTTATAGTTGATCAAATGACCAATAGAGCCTTCACCTTTTTTTCAATTCTTATTAAACAAAAGAATACATTTTGCTCCGAAAATGCTACATCCATAAAGTTTTTCAATTTTTTTCACAACCAACATATTTTGATCTTTGATTTCAGTAAGTCTCATGTGGGACTCATATGAGATCCTCATAGAGTCCACCAAAATCAAGAGTTAGGATGTATAATTGTGGAAAAGGTTGTAAAAAAGTTTTGCTCAACCCAAAATTGTTAACATTTTCTCACCCTCTCCCATTAACAAATACTGTGACCCAGGACTAAATTGAAATTAATTAATAATATAAAATACTAAACCCCACTACACTAATTAATAAAAAGAAGGGAAATGCTATTGTGAGAAGCTTCTCATATGAGAAGGCGGGTTTTAACCGTTGGATGAGCATCTAGCAATAGATGCTTCTCCAAATTCCTGAGAATCTTATGGCTAGATGCTCATCCAACGGTTAAAACCCGCCTTCTCACATGAGAAGCTTCTTACAATAGCATTGCCCTAAAAAGAATGAAGAGAAAAATATAAGAAATTTTGAGACGAGCAAAAGTACACTCTAAACAAAAAGTGGAAAGATTTCTGAAAGAAAAAATATTAAACAAAGTCGAAAAAAGATGAGAAGCAAAGGGTCACTTTTGTCTGAGAAAGATAGACATGTCCTGTCCTATCCAGTCCAGTCCGTTGGAATTGGGACCCTTCCCTGTTTTCCAATTTCCAAGGAAAAGAACGTAGCTTCTCTCACTTCTCAGAAATATAGGAGTAAAATATTTTGGACTCCATAACCACAAACCTCTTTCCCAGTCAAGATTAGGATTTTAGCATCCTCTGTTGCATGTGAAACAATGGTGAAAGAGAAATCTACCAGAAAGTTCATTTCATCTGAGGAGTGCCCTCAGTTCTTCAAAATTTATTTCCCTGATCAATGCTCTCAACAACTGGTATCATTCTTTCTTTTGTTCTAGGAGTATTATTTACAACTATTCTGCTTTATTAATACCTTTACTTCAAATCAGCTATGGCCTCTATAGCATTTACACCTATTGCCTAATTATTTGATTAGCACATAAGTGCCCCCATTTTTTTTTTTTTTTTTTTTTTAAAGAAGCAAATAATGCATTATTTCAATAATCTCATGTCATAACATGAATGCTTCATAACATGCATTATAGCAGACGGCTTATTGGGTTCCCATTGTTTAATCAACAGCTAAATACCAACTTTTACATTTTCGTACTATGACCAATTTATGCTATGACAACATTGAAATCTCACATATATATTTATTTTTTGAATAGCGAATTCCACCAGCATTTGTTAAGGAATTCAATGGGGTTTCGCCATACAGCTCAATAATTACAAAATTTTCATCGTGGCGGGTTGATGTGAAGAGGATTGATCATAATCTGTATTTTCAAAAGGGTTGGCATGAATTCGTTCAAGGCAATGAGCTAGAATTTGGAGATTTTTTAATTTTCTGCTACAATGGTGATTCAGAGTTTTGTGTTAAAATATACGGAAAAGACGGGTGTAAGAAAGTTCCTACTCAGAAAACACTTGGAGTTCAAGAGAATCAAACATTTAAACACAGTAAGTCAATTTCGACACAACATAGTAATTGTCGAAATGCTAAAGCGAAATTCCAATACTTATCATGTTGTTGATAAAATGCAGAGAATTGTAAACAGCTGAGGTGTGAAAATAGTGGCAAAGATGTTACTAAGATGACTTTAAGGACAAGGGTTCCAATGGCAATTGAAGAGCCTTATAATGATAGCAAAGATGCCGGCAATATCGTCTCTGCACATCCTTTCTTTGAAGTTGCTTTGACGCCGTCTTATGTGGCAAGCGGGCTTTTGGTAAAATCTTAAACCCAACAATTTTGTACAAATTCAACCGTTGATTCTCTTGTCGGATGTTGACAATCAATCAAATCATTAAAGAAACAAAAAAACAACGTAGAGTTGGGGAGTCTGGTGAGAGATTTCCTTTGGTTAGGCCACTTTTGGTCAGCTTAGGATATTCTTAATGGGTAGTATTACAAACTTATGTGGAGTTGGGGACAACACATCAATTTACATGTAATTAAGTTAACTTTCAAGTTCATAAAGGGTAGGAGAAGGTCTTTCCCAAATTGAGCGCGACTAAAGTAGCACCTTACCTGTTGTGAACCAATGACCGGAGGGAGCTAGATGGGATTGCAAGGAAGGGGACCACATATGCCCCCTCATGTCATAAGCCATAGCCTGACCCAGACCAAACGAGCTGGTAGCACGGTGATAATCCCAAACGCTGCCCATTGTGAGCTTCGAACCACCAAACCCACAGATCACCATCACTGATGGTTTAGTAGATTAGGTTCTAACATTTGTGGGAAGAGGATGTTGAAAAGCATTTACTGGTACAAAATCAGCATAACCTTTACTTGCTCCTTATCGTGATTGCCCTAGTTGTTGCATGGCTCAAGATTGGTCTGTTATGTAGGAAAAAGGACTTCTAATATCCTGCTCAGAATCATGTTATCGTCATTACGAATAATCAGGTTATATTATTAACATACAAACTTCTTCTTTGTGCAGAATGTACCTTTACACTTCTTCAGGAGGAATGCGAAAATAGGTAGAAAGAAAATTCTTCTACGAGTTTCAGACAAGTTGTGGCCTGTGAAATTGGTTACCCATGAAAATCGAGCAAGGTTTTCCGAAGGTTGGCTCTCATTTGCACGAGAACACAATCTCGAAGTAGGAGATGTTTGTGTCTTTGAGCTAATTCAGAGAGAAGAATATTCGGAGTTTTATGTTAAAATATATGGAAAAGATGGGTGTCTGAAAATTCCTACTGCCAAGACTCAAAAAACAGTCGCACATCAAGAGAATCAAACTTTAAAAGATAGTAAGTTACTTTCTATGAAATATGGTAATTTGTCAAAATGCTAGGACAAAATTTCACGTACTTGTCATGTTATTTGATCAAATGCAGGGAAGTTTAAACAGCTGAGGTTTGAAGATAGTGGTAATGGTGTTAATAAGATGACTTCAAGGCCGAGGGTTCCAGTGGCAATTAAAGAGCCCAGTAAAGATATTAGCAATTTTGTCTCTGCAAATCCTTTCTTCAAAGTTGCTATGACACCGTCTTTTGTTGCAATTGGGCGTTTGGTAAAATCTTAAACCAAATCCGACAAACATCGTGTTGTCCTTTCAGGTGTTAGTGATTGATTCTCTTGTCGAGCATCAATCAAATTTAAAAAAGAAAAGAATAAGAAACAATCAGGAGTCCAATCATTGATTTCCTCTTTGGTTAGCCAATTTGTGGTCAACTTCGGATATTCTTAATGGGTCCTATCCACAATTTTTTGGAGTTAGGACACGTATTTGTCATTTAGACTCTTTCCCTAACTGGGCGTGAAGAAAGTAGCACTCCACCTGCTGTGAACCAATGACAGGAGGGGGCTTTACGGGCTTACAAAGCAGGGGACCAAATGTGCCCCCTCAAATCGTGATCCATAGCCTAAACCAAACTCATAGTGCGTTGATAATTTCAAGCGCTACCCATTGTGAGAATCGACCCACCATTGTTGGTGTAGTAGATATGTTGAATAGCATTTATTGCCAGAAAAATATCAATGTAACCTTACCTTGGTCCGTATTCTTGATTCCCCTAGTTGTTGCATGACTCAAAATTTTGATTGGAATGTAGAAAAAGGACTTCTAATATTATGGTCAGAATTGTGTTGTTGTTACGAATAATTAGGTTATAATGTTAATATACAAACTTCTTCTTTGTGCAGACTATACCATCAAGCTTCTACAGGAGTTACATAGATAAAAATATAAAGAGGGTTTTTCTACGGGTTTCGGATAAGTTGTGGCCCGTGAAATTTAATACTGGTAGATGTGGCGTAGCAAGATTTTCTCAAGGTTGGTGCTCGTTTGTGAGAGAATGCGCTCTACAAGTAGGAGACGTTTGCGTGTTTGAGCTAATTGAGAGAAATGAATTTGAAGTTCTTATTTTTAGATGCCTTGAGGAGTGATTGTTGATAATTGGTGCACAAAATTTGTTTTCAAGCACTTCATCTGATCAGATTCATAAATGCTTCTGATGATGCCAAAAATTGGTAACATTAAAGTAAAGCAATTTAGGAGAGAGAGAGAGAGGCTATTTTTTGTATGTGGTTCGGCCCTGTTAATGAAGGTACCTACGTCCACGGGTGTGTCTGAGCACGTTCACTAGCAGATCACCGGCGGGCCTGGTGAGCCAACAAAGAGGGGCGGCACTACCAGTAATACCGGCCGGGTGTATGCGTATAATGGTGAATTTTTGTAGAGGTGCTGTGTAGACTACAGAATTCGGCCCCTTCAATGGGGGGTGAGAGGTCTCTTTTATAGATGTAAGAGACCTACTCATACATGGATAAGGAAATATAATCCTATTAGGGTGTGATTGACACCAATCAAGTAAGTTTCCTAATTGTATTAGGATTGATTGACATTAATTGTGGGGGTTTCCCAATTGGATTAGGAAATAGATGCACTTTCCATTAGTCTTCTAGCTTGAGTAGGAAACTGCCCGTAATAATCGGGATCATGCCTGTGGGCCCGGCCGGGTTGTTGATTTTGAACCGCTCGGTCATATTTTGGGCGTATCAGCTGCCCCCCATTTCCAAGATTGGCCAGATGCTATATCGGGGCAAGTTTGGAAATTAGTTGATGCCACTTGCCACTGTCTGAGTGCTTGAGAAAGCTGCCTCGGGGCTTCTGAGCCTGGTGAGCCCGCTGGAACTGGCTGAGAGTTGAGACCCTGCCTAGCTCGGGACTTTTAGGTGCTCAGGAACTGACCGGGAGTTGAGACCCGGCCTAATTCGGAGTCTTTGAATGCTCGGGAAGTGACCGAGAGTTGAGACTCGGCCTACTTCGGAGTTTTTTTTTTTTGCTTGAGTTAGCTCCCAGGATGGTTATCTTCTGCCCGTAAACCTTCGTCAAGGCTGTGGGTAGAAGGATTTTACCATGTTGGAAAAGCCGACCTAAAGCGTACTGCTCTAGGGTCCTTTTTTATGTTAGCTCCCCAGGATGGTTGTCTTCCGCCCAGGTAGCCTTCGTCAAGACTGTTGGGAGAAGAGCTTGACCATGTTGGTGGAGCCGACCTAAATCACGGTGCTTTAGGGTCCTTTTGCTCCTCTATCGTCGGCCAACCTAAGAGATTTTAGTCACCTCTATCGTCGGTCTGGACCTAAGTGGAGTTAATGTCTCTGAGTACTGTAGGTGCTCGGGTTGTCCAAGATTTTGACTTGGTTATCCGCGAGGCCTGTAAATACCCGGTGTGATTACCTGTTTAGCTCACTACGCCATCTTGCCCCCCAAGCTTTCGCTAAGACGAGGGTCTTAAAGAGGCTATGATCTGTAGGTAACCGACCTGGAACATGGTGGTTGCAGGGTCTTTTGAAGCTTGCCATCATCAGCCACCTAGGAGGTTTGCCTCCATCGTCGGTTGGACCTAAGCGAAGCCGGTGCCTCGGTCGTGACCCCGAGGTCTTTAGTGCCTGGGTTCGGAGCCCGAGGTCTTTTAGTGCCTGAGTTCGGAGCTCGAGGTCTTTTTGGTGCCTGAGTTCGGAGCTCGAGGTCTTTTTGGTGCCTGAGTTCGGAGCTCGAGGTCTTTTTGGTGCCTCGGGGTTAGGCCCGAGGTCTTTGGATGCCTCGGGGTTAGGCCCGAGGTCTTTGGATGCCTCGGGGTTAGGCCCGAGGTCTTTATAGATGCCTCAGGGTTAGACCCGAGGACTTTGTATAAACTCTGACAATCGGTGAAGCCTAACGCGGTGATCAGGCAAGTACCACTGTAGTCGGGCTCATCTAGACCGATGGATACAGGAGGTCGGATCAGGATCGTCAGGCTCCAGATCTCTCTGTACTGGAGGCAAAGCCGGAACTGCTTGATCTTGACCGATGTGAACTGGAGGTTGTGTCAGGGCGGCCGGACTCAGACCACTGTGAACTGGAGGTCGGGTCGGGGCTGCCGGACTCTGTCTGCTGTGAGCTGGAGGAACTGTCAGAACTCCCGGGCTGATCTCGCTTTCGCTTGCTTCTAGAAGACTTGTTGCTTTCTTGCTCGGGGTCTTTGATCTTTAGAAATTCCTCAGTGTCGATGTATTTTCCAACCCTCTCTGTGAGTTCGACCAAGGTTACCGGTCGGTTTCTGTGGAACGACGCGGCGCACTTGGTGTGTTGAACTCCCGAACAGAAGGCTATGATGGCGATTGTCTCGTCCAGATTGCGGATTTGGAGCTTCTGTTGGTTGAACCGGTCGGTGAACTCCTTGAGGGACTCATTACTCCGTTGTCTGACTGTCAGTAGCTGCATGTCTGGCTTTGGCCGCTCATGCATACCGGCGAACTGGTTGATGAACTGCTTGCTGAGTTGTTTGAAGCTGCAGACCGATCGGGGCTCCAAGGAGTAGAACCACTGCATGGCCGGGCCTTTCAAAGTGCTGGGGAAGGCTAGGCAGTGTAGCTCATAGGAGTTGGTGGCTAGGGCCATCTGAACCTTGTAGGTCCGGATGTGGTCGACCGGGCTTCCCGAGCCGTTATAGGGATCTAGGCGAGGCTGCTTGAATTTGCGCGGGATGGAGAACCTCGTGATCTGGCTGGAGAACGGTGTCTCTGTCTCGGTATTGGCTTGATTCGGAACACGGTTTTGACCAAGCTTTTTGGCCACTCCGTCGATCTGCTTCTGTAAGTACTTGATACGTGCTTCCACTCCTTCCCGACCGGTATCTGAGGAGGTGGTCGGGTTGGTGGAAGAGGCTTTTTCTTCATGGCGGGGTGCTGTCCTCTGGGATCGGGCTCGGCTATGACCCCGAGTAACCGTTCTCTTAGGGACGACTCGGCTCTTGACCGAGTGACCCAAGACTGATTCCCGGGCCATATGCTCCTGCCTTTCCCCTCGGGCAGCAGACCCACTGCTGACGTCTTTGACATCCTCAACACGGGACGGGTTGGCTCGGGCCCGTTGTCTGGTCAAGATCCGTTCTCGACCGTACGCAACGTTCCCGGGTCGTTTCCCGGCCACTAGAGGATTGCTTTGCTGGGCTAGCAGTGCTTCGATCTGTTGCTGGATTTGACGCTGGCCCTCCAAGAGTTGTATGAGGGTTGCGGTGATTTGCTCAGATGTCAGGACTGCTACAGTCGACGCCGGGGCCGAAGGAACATCCCGGTCGGACTGTTGCGCAGCCTTCTTACCCTTCTTTGGTGGCATATTGATCAGTCAAGAATTTTTTGATGAGAAAAATTGTCGTTTCCCACAGACGGCGCCAAACTGATGATGCCAAAAATTGGTAACATTAAAGTAAAGCAATTTAGGAGAGAGAGAGAGAGGCTATTTTTTGTATGTGGTTCGGCCCTGTTAATGAAGGTACCTACGTCCACGGGTGTGTCTGAGCACGTTCACTAGCAGATCACCGGCGGGCCTGGTGAGCCAACAAAGAGGGGCGGCACTACCAGTAATACCGGCCGGGTGTATGCGTATAATGGTGAATTTTTGTAGAGGTGCTGTGTAGACTACAGAATTCGGCCCCTTCAATGGGGGGTGAGAGGTCTCTTTTATAGATGTAAGAGACCTACTCATACATGGATAAGGAAATATAATCCTATTAGGGTGTGATTGACACCAATCAAGTAAGTTTCCTAATTGTATTAGGATTGATTGACATTAATTGTGGGGGTTTCCCAATTGGATTAGGAAATAGATGCACTTTCCATTAGTCTTCTAGCTTGAGTAGGAAACTGCCCGTAATGATCGGGATCATGCCTGTGGGCCCGGCCGGGTTGTTGATTTTGAACCGCTCGGTCATATTTTGGGCGTATCAGCTTCTGATTGTCCCTATATTCTATTTTAATTATGTTCTAATTTTGTAAAATGTTGTTATTGTCGAGATGAACTCAAAATTGAGGGATTTGAATTCCAATATTCTTAAGGAAATAGTTTTCATCTCTTTTTTCGTCTGTCTACAAAACCCGCAAACCAAGCTGAGCCTTAAGTTTAATGAATTCCAATATTTATGTTCAATGAAATTGTAAGCAAACAACTATGTCATTTGAATTCAAGTATTCTTATGGAGTTTCAGTTGGAGTTCCAGTTGGAGTTCCAGGATTAGGTTTCAACTCGGGGGCTCTGGTTGCCTCTTGCCATCACCAGTTACCCTTCCCTGTCCTAATCGAATTCCAATCTCAAGGCTTTTTTTTTTTTTTTTTTTGTTTTTGTTTTTGGCTTACACTTGTTTTGACAAGGACAAAATTGGAGAGAGAGCTATCTATCATCAGGCTTTAGTCTTTGCATGAAGTCTCATGTTAACAGGCCTAGGCCCCTTGCCCCTTAATATAAATTCTTTTTCCTGCCCTTAGTTGTCGACAGGCATCAAACTTCATTTTTATTTTTAAATTTTTTTTATATCATTCGATGCGGTGGTCTTAGGGGTGGCAATCGTGTTGGGTCGCGTTTTAATCGTGTCGTGTTGTAATTGGTCATTTTTTAAACGTGCCAAAAACCTAAACTCAAACCCAACTAATGCAATACACGAGTTACCCATTTAACCCATTTAATAAACAAGTCGGTTAATGGTCTACATAACTTGATCAACATACCTATTTAATAGATTGACACATCATCTTTACATACCAAAATTTTACAAACTATTTATCTTTACAAAGTCCTGTGAATTTATACTGAAAAAAAAAAAAGACCCGAATTGAAAAAAAAAATATAATATTGCATATTTCCAAAAATACCCTCATAATCGGGTCAAACGGGTTATATGGGTTGACCCTCTTAAAACATGACCTAACCAATTTATTAATCGTGTTAAACTTGACCCGTTTATGACCCCTACCCGTATAAGCTATACTCAAACTCATTTATTTCATGTCGGGTTCATGTTGTGTTGTCGTGTCGTGTCGTGTCAAAAATTGCCACCCCTAGGTGGTCTCATGCAAGCAGGGGCGGAACCAGAAATTTGTCTATAAGGGTGCCAAAATTTAAAGAACGATACTTTAAAATGCATATATAATTGTTTCCTTCTTACCTTTTTATTTATTTTTTATTTTTTTAATTTTTTTTAACCATGTTTGGTTACCTTGCTTTGTTTCGTTAAAGCAAAACTTAGCTTTAGTTTGTTGTATATGATAAGGGCCTTTGCAATGGTATAATGACCAAACTGCACTCTCAAAGCCGTTTGAGACGAAACACGAAACAACACTGATTGAACCACAGAGAGAGAGAGAGAAGGAAAAAAATGGCCCAAACGGCACACACTGTGCCATATGGGAGTGCACGACTTTGTGTGTGCCGTTTGGGAAGTGCTTGAGAATGAAACTTCTTTGTGTGTGTCGTTTATAGTAGGGGTGATAAAAAAAACCGAAAAATCAAAAACCGATCGAAAGCAACCGGCCAAAAAATCAATTGGTCGGTTTATAAAATGTATATATAAGCTAAAATTGACCAAAAAACCGACCAAAAAAATTGACCAAAATCAAACCTATGGTCGGTTTTGAAAAACACAAAAAATCGATCGAAACCGACCGCTTACATCCCTAGAAACTAGGAGTGTAAGCAAACCTACTGAATCGATCAGTTCGGTCAGTTTTCAAAAATTTCATGTAGTGTAAAAATCGAATCGAACCAAAATTTTACACTAAACCAAACCGAGCCGTTTTTACCCCTAGCCGTTTGGGCTTTCACGGCACAGTGTGTGCCGTATGGCTTGTACAATAGTGAAATTTAAACGTACACTAACTTTAGGTTCCACTAAGTTTGACTCCTTAAGATTGTTGTATAACCTACACCATTGTTAACGTCTCAATGCGAAATTCAACTAATTTTATTGTACTAATGTACCCATTGTTGATGTTCTTATGTCAACTGTCACTACGAAAGCAACGAGATAGTATATTCAGAGCATGGTATAACTATAATAGAAGTTTGAAGTTAAATTAGCCATTCAAATTTGAGAAGGATAACATTATATGAAAGATATTAGGAGTGTGCTTTTTATTTTTTATTTTTTATCCCAACTACGAGGACAAATCTCTCAACATGTCCTCCACGACTTTGAGATCCTTCCAGTATTTTGGATGATTTACTTAGTATCAGTTTATTAGAAAAGGGAAGTTGTCAAATCTTGAGTACATGTATCGACATCGCAGGTCGCATCACACACACTAGTTAAAACAAGAAGACAAACTAACTATAGAACCAGATTGAGTGGAGAATGTAGCTCAAAGAATTAGAGTACGTAAGCTACTAACCATGGTGTCGGGAGGTTCAAATCCCTCCTCGCTAGCCAGCGTAGGGTGATTTCGAAAGCCTGACCTCTCACGAAAGCCAAAGGCTCTCATCAGAGTTGGTTAATATAACTGGAGTTACTCTTGGAGGAAAAAAAAGATTTAAAAAAAAAAGTGAAATACAAAATTAACTTTACATCGGAGGAGATTGGCGTTAGCTAGGGGTGGCAATCGGGTCGTGTCGGGTCATAATCGTGTCGTGTCATTATCGTGTCGGGTCATTGTCGTGTCGGGTTATAATCGTGTCACTCTTAATGTGTCATAATCGTGTCGGGTTATAATCGTGCCGGGTCATACACGGGTCACCCGTTTAACCCGTCTAACCCGTGTAGGGTGTCATCGGTTCGGTTAGGATCGGATCGGATCGGATCGGATTTTTTTTTTCCCCATGTTTTGAAAACCAACCGAAGTGGTCGGTTCGGTCGGTTTTGCCAATTTGAGCGGTCGGATCGGTTTTTTAGTTGTAGGTAATTTCAAAAAAAAACGACCGGTTAGCTCGGTGCGGTTATTCGAAAAAAGCTTACAGTCCTACTAAGAACACAAACAAGTCTTTCATAAAATGTATCAATTATTAAAACGTACGTCTTAAATATAAAAATATTACAAATATAACAATATCTTACTATTATAAATTTAACACCCAAGCATTTCCAAAAAAATGAATAAGTAGAAATATTGTTTTTACTAACTGTATAAAGAAATTTCTCCACTTGCCATCCATTAAGAATCAAGATTAATAATTGTATTTGTCTAATTGATTAATTTGTCTCCCTCCCAATCCAGTAATCCTGGCGGACTTCCTCCCTTTTATTTTATTTTATTTTATAATTTTATTATTATTTTTTTTATACAATGCTTGATGCATGAATGCTTCCAGGCTCCAGCTTCCTCCCTCCCTTATTAGTTATTAATAATTATTATTTTTTTATTATATTAGTTATTAATTATTATATATAAATTTACTTGTTTGGTAAGTTGGTAACTACTCTCTTTTTTTTTGTGAGCAAAGAAAAAAAAAACAATTTTAGTTTTTATATATATAAATTTTAAATAAATTATATACATAAATTTTAAATAAGTATTTTTTAAAAAATATATATTTTTTAAATTCTTATTTATATTTTTTGTATTTTAGACTTCCATATTATTAAAAAAAAAATTTAGAACTAAAAAAAAATACCCCAACTGCACTTAAATACTTAATCGGGTCAAACGGGTTAGACGGGTTGACCCGCTTCAACCCGTTTATTAATCGTGTTACACGGGTCGACTCGTTTATGACCCGTGCTCTTATACGGGTCACCCAAACCCGTTTATTTCCGTGTCGGGTCGTGTCGGGTTGCCGGGTCGTGTCGAAAATTGCCACCCCTAGCGTTAGCTGATTCTGGTTGTTTGAAGTTGTGCGAATGATCAATGGACCCTTCAATTCTTAATTACTGTAACAAAGTGGAAAAAAAGATGAGAGGCGCAGGGTCAATTTTGTCCACGAAAGATAGACCGGTACAGTTCAGTCCCTTGTTTATTTTCTCAAAATCTAACCTTGTGGTGGACCACAAAACCCCAATCAAGCCTAGGGACTTTAGCATTTTCTTTTGGGTTTTGTTTTGTTTTGTTTTGTTTTTTTTTCTTCCGATGTGAAATGATGGTGAAATCGAAACCTACCAGAAAGTTCCATTTCTCTTACGAGTGCCCTCAATTCTTCAAAATTTATTTCCCCTGATCAATCCTCTCAACGACTGGTATCATTTTCTTTCTTTTGTTTTATTAATTAACAGCTCGTCTACTTCATTAACACCTTCAGTTTAAATCAGCTATGGCCGATATAGTATTCACACCTAATTGGCTATTTATTTGATTAAATTCTACATTTGTCATTCCATGAATGGTTTATAGCACAGCAGACCACTATAGCTAAATTACCCAATTTTGCATTTTCCTCTCTTAGTCTGTGACCAATTTATGCTATGACAATAGTAAAAACCTCACATTTATTGATTAATTTGTTTAATTTCTGTTTTGGGATAGTGTATTCCACCAGCATTTGTTAAGGAATTCAGTGGGGTTTTACCAAACAGCTCTGTAATTACAAGTCCTTCAATGGAATCGTGGGTAGTTGATGTGAACTGGTGCACAAAACTTGTTTTGAAGCACTTCGTCTGATCAGATTCATGTTGGAACTGGTTAAATATTCTCGCTTCAAATGCTTCTGATTGTCCCTATATTCTATTTTAATTATGTTCTAATTTTGTAAATGTTGTTATTGTCGAGAGCTCTGCTCACGCAGAACTCATTCGTTCGACAAACACCGTTGCGTCCCAAGCACTAAGCATACCATATCCTTCCACGATACCTGACATCCAAAGTCTACTTGATACCTTATCACAAGTATTTAATACCACTCGCTACAAAATCCTCAAACATCAAGGAGCTTACCCCAGATGGATTTGCACCAAACTTCCTTTTGATCCACATAGACATATAGCATGCTCATATAATTGAAGGAAAAACCGGTTTAAATTTTTGTTTTAAACGCGTAGCGAAAATAGTCAAGTTATAATAACTTTTGGTATCCCAAGATCTACTACTCGTCAATTCCATAGATGTGTACAAGGGGGTGCAAGAATTATACCTTAGTGTCTTGAACCCAATTCTAAACTTCACCTTCCAGCAGCCTCCACTAGATGATCTTCACCCTTATGACTCCTGTGGATGCTCCCGGAGAGGCTAGGGTTGGTGGGAACCCTAATGGAGAGGATAGGAAGGTATGGGAAGCCTAAAACAGTTTCTGCAGCATCTGGTTTGTAAAAATGACAAACTCCTTTTCCAGAACGCGACTGCCCTATTTATAGATTCCCAGAACCGACCTAGACTTCGACCGATCGAAGTGACTTCGATCGATCGAACTTTTGATCGATCGAGCCAAGTTCAAGCAATCGAACCTACCGTGGCTTCGATCGATCGAACCAACTTCGATCGATCGAACCTGCCTTGACATGACCTCATTTGCCTTTCCAAGCATCCTAGCGGAGCTAAGAGTGGGACCTCCTTGGCTCTTTATTGTTGGCTCAGACTAGTTTGTTAATCACCATGATCAAACTCTTTGATCAGTAAACTAACCAACTGATCAGTTAACCTTTACTCCACTATAAAACGATAACTGAACTCCAACGCAAAAGAACATATCCGAAGCGATAACTAGACTTGTATGGTGCACTAATGTCCCTCTACCGTCAGCATTCGTAATCATATTCAGGTAGTCGGATAATTGTTACTGTCAACCTGAATCATGATTACTTCTTGTATTCTTTGAGTCCCATTCACCTCTCATGATTACTAAACATGTTGATAACTCTTATCAACAAGACTGCAGTACTCAGTAATCAACTTGGTGACATTCTCAAGGGAATGCTTACTCTAAATCAGAGGGTAGATTCTATCTTGACAATTCATGTTCACAACTCTATGAACATGACATACCCAAGATACCCAGGTGTTGATCTTCGATAGACCTCACTGATTGGTAAGTCAAAGTAGTCATATCCACAGTCTGTGTTCATAATTGTCTCAAGATTAAGAACACGTACCTTATACAAGTTATGAGTTCCTATCGACTGTTTGACAGTCTTGAATGTCAATAGGAAAGCTCAGGTCTGTCAATGCACTATAATACTAACTAAGAGTCACACTCTAGTGATTGAGATTCATCACTCCATCCAATGGTAGTTAAGCATGCTACAGTGTATACCTGATGAGATATCCAGTCTCATCATCCACTGTGACAAGCTCTAAGTATCAAAGAATAGTAATTCGTATCTCACTTGTACGTATCTCATACACACACGAATTACTTACTATGATACTTATGGATAAACAATCATCTCATGAAAGAAACATACACAATGAAATGTAAAGCTGATATCCATATATTAAAATGTCAATGTCCAATACATAAAGTCATGGTTTGATGGCACAAACCCAACAAACTCCCACTTGCACTCATAACCATTCAAAACTACATCTAAGACCTAGACTATCTAGATGACGATCAAAGACCTTCTGTGGCAAGGCCTTTATAAACAGATCAGCAAGATTATCAGCGGTGACAATCTTGGTGACAGTCACATCTTCACGTTGAACAATATCTCGGATTAGATGATATTTTTGCTCTACGTGCTTTCCCTTTCCATGGCTCCTTGGCTCCTTGGACTGAGCCACTGCCCCACTATTATCACAATAAAGCGTAATAGGTGACAGCGACGCTGGTACCACCTCGAGCTCCATAAGGAACTTCTTGAGCCAAACAGCTTCCTTTGCGGCTTCACAAGCAGTCACATACTCAGCTTCTGTAGTTGAGTCTATAATGCCTTTCTGCTTAATGCTCCTCCAACTAACAGCACCACCTCCCAAGGTAAAGAGATGACTGGATGTCGACTTCCTCGAATCTTTATCTGACATAAAGTCCGCGTCAGTGTATCTGTTGTCAATATCAAGATGTAAAAAGTATACTTTACTTTTCTAAAGATTTGTAGCAGTGAAAGTAAAGGTCGAACCCACAGAGATTGAAATACTACAGTGCTTTAATTTTAAAACCTAAATCTAATTAATTATAAAAATGAGATTTTGATTTTTGAATTTAAAATTAAACTAAGAACAATAAAATAAATCTAAATTATGAAAGCAATTTAAAAGTGTTTTTATAAATATGTTTAAAGGAACCTAGGATTGCAAATTCACCACTAGCTTCATAATAGGAATATTTATGAATTACTTTAGCCTATTAAGTTGGATGATAATGGGGAATTGTAGATACAAGCCCAATTCCTCCGTCAAGAAAATAATTATGGTTCAAGCACCAACATAATCCATCTTCGGTTAGCACGAATTATCCCACACTAAACTAGGGTTGTGGTGTAATCCGTCTAATCTAGGCATGGACTATTCGGATACTTGATAGCACAATTCAATAAAGCACCATTACATGTAAATAATCCATACAAGCACAGCAAATATAGATCATTGAGCACATCACAGTCAAAATAGATCTAAGACAAGAATGAACTTTGAAAGTAATGATTTAATCAATAAAAGCACGATTTATTTATAAAAATCCTCGGAACATGTAACTGTCATCCATACATAATACAACTAAAATAAAAACATAAATAAAACCCTATTACTTGGCTAGGGTTTCATTGAAACCCTAGATCTAGGTTTAGTTGGCCATAGAATTGATGAACAGCAAGATGTTGATGGAGGAGGCCATGGGAATCCTTGGTCTTCTTCTTCTTCTCCTTGTTTTCCCCCCTTCAATGGCTGGAAATTTGGTTGTATCTTGTGTGTATAACAATTGGCCAACCCCTAAATTGAAGTAAATTAGGGTATATATAGATTTACAACAAGTTTTTGGAAGCTTTCCTAACCCCAAACGCATTAAAACTGCTGTATTTAGCTTTCCAGATGTAATTAGGCAGTTTCTTTCGTGTAGGAATCATCAGTAGAGTGAAATACGCAAGTTCCATTTTTACACATGTCGCGCGAGCGCGATGTTGGAAAGTCGCGCGAGCGAGTTCTGGGGGTTGCGCGCATGATGTGGATTTTTCAGCTTCTGTTTGCTTGCTTTTTCACCCTGTTTAGCCTGGTTTACTTGATTTCTTGCAAAACCTGTCAGAAAATAGAAAACGAAGTAAAAATATACAAAAATAGGGTAAAAAGGTACTAACAAACGTGAATTAAGGTGTATAAATAGGATTTGTTCTCTCCCGATCACACCCCCAAACCTACATTTTGCTAGTCCTCGAGCAAAACTAAAAATAAAAACTAAACTACTAATAACATACTACTCCATTTTCGCATGGATCGCGATTGGATTTAGCTTATGCAACAAGCCTTTTAAACCTCTAGGTGTCCCTAGTCGGACGAGTGAAGTCTCGTGAGGGTTCTCGTCAACAAGTTACCCACAACCATCTTTATTAACTTATCAATTTAAAAACTTTTATTAAAAACAAAGAACATAATATTCAATACTCCTTCATCATATAACAAAGATTTGAAATAGAATAACGAACATAAAGAAACATAATGAAACATCCACCTAAATCATGAAAAACAATCTCAAGCACATGCATCGTATAAATCAATAGAGTTCCTCATACAATTGCGCGTTTGTGATATGGTAGTCAAATGAACACGCGCATGTCATGAACTTGGAATATAACTCGGATGACCATCTAACTATGCTTCGACTACGAATCTCACAATGTTAATTATACTCTAAAATGAAATACTCAAAAACAGGTGTACTTTTTCTAAAATATGTGAGTAAAGGAAATATGTTTTCAAAACGAGAAATGCTCACATATGACTCGAAAAAAACGCATGACACGAAAGAACAGTAGTCTCATGGATAGGATGCCAACAATCAAGAAAAATTAGTCATTACCATGTTTTAATCCCCCTCTCATCGTTTTCATATCCGAACCATGTTCCAGGATCAAATAGGACTTTTCAAAAGGTTGTAATGTGGCTCAGACAATGAAAAAGGATAGAAAGGATTCATTAGGTAGTTTTCAGAATGGCATTGTAAGGCATGTTCGATTTCTTTCATTCATCTATTCTACCAACTTCATCTTTTCATTCTCCTCCTTTTCATATTTCTTTTCCTTTTTATTCCTTCTCTTTTCATATTTCAACCTTATTCTTTTTTTTTCTTCAACCTCTTTTTTTTTTAATTCTTTTCCTCCTCGTTACTTTTGAAACGAATATTCATTGAATACCAAGGCAACCACCCCAAACATCATCTTATTTTCTTCTTCTTCTCAATCACACATTGCCTTAACACCACTAAAAGTTGATCAATCTTTCAGGGGTGAACTCCAAGTTGGCCAAATTGGAGCAAAAATAGGATAATGGTAATTAAAAAAAAAGGCATTTTACGGCTCAAAAGGGCGAACTAAGGAAATTTATCATTTATCGGTCGGCAGTAAACAAAGAGGGCCTAAAATCATGTCCTATGGTTATATGGTTCTTCAACATTTACGACGGAAGATTATTTAGCATGCTAACAAATATTTTAACTTGACTATCAACCAAAACAAGAATAATGAGACTAAGCAACAAGTTAATGCGCTATTTCAATGAAATTCGACAAACACAATGTATTTATAACCCTCAATAAAGAAAAGATAGGCTCAAAAGCTCACTGGGTTTAGTCTCCACCTTGTGTTATCTAGAAATCCGAATCATATTATAGTTCACATCAGACATGTATTCAAGCGACTACGTGCAGTGCATAGGTTTATGTGCAAATCTATGATATAAAACTACGATTCAAACGATACATAACCTAAAACGTCATATCATAACTTCAGTAAATGTTTAATCACATATTCTTGTTTACCATTCTATAACAATCATAGTTACATAACAAGAAGTATCAAATTTAAAAAAAAAATTCAAAATTTTGGTGTATATAATAATGTGCATGTGAGTGCATACCCCCAAACCTAAACCTTTCATTGTCCCCAATGAAACAATAAAATGAAAGACGGGAGAGTACGTAAGGAAGGAACGATAGTACCTCGATCTCGACAAACACAAACCAGGTGAACGTATAATAATATGGAATCAAAGTTCAATTACTCCAAATGGAGCACTATTTCACCTGTTAATACTTAACAAAAGAAAATAAACAAACAAATAACCAATAAAAGCTAACATATAAGTTTTTTTTTTAATCAATAGAAACTAAAATATAAGTAAAAGAACGTAAAAGAAAACAAATAGAAACAAAACTATCTAAACAAAGACAAACTGAAATGAAAAGAACTGAAAAGAACAAACAGAAAAGAAAATAACTAACCAGGTGTGGGAAACAGAAGGTAAAAGAACAACAAGAAAAAGTGGAAAAACCCCACCTCGCGCGAGCGGACCGCGCGAGCGACCCTCGCGCAAGCGAATCCCTCCGCGAGGTGGACCTGAGGCTACATATAAAAAAAACTTGAAAAATTTTGTCTATGGAGGAATCTCGCGCGAGCGACCTGTCGTGCGAGCGGGTCGCGCGTGCGACTGTGGTCTTTTTATCTTTTTTAGTATAAAAATGTAAATAAGTTCAAAATATATTATCCCCGACCCCCAAACCTGTTCAGAAAACTCAAAAACTGACCAAAACGACCCAAAAATATGCAAAAATCAAAGAAAAGAGCGAATTAAAGCTTGGGTTGCCTCCCAAGAAGCGCTATCTTTTACGTCTTCAGCTAGACCGTTCTAGCTCAAGATTTATGGAGGCCGTAACTCAGATTTTGTACCCCTTAGGATATCAGGAAGAACCCGGTGGTAAGCAGAAATCATATCGCTATGTATCAATTCATTCAACGAATCATCCTTTTCGGTTTCAAATCGATTCTTCACCTTTTGAGTAAATTCGTCATTAGGGTCCAGGTTATTCAAATCCATCTGCTTATTACTAACCATAATATTTTCCTCACACGTATTTATTCCTATGTTAGGTTCAATACTCCGTCGTACCTCACTCTCCGCCTCACATAGGTAATCGTCGTCTTTAAGAGGTTGATCAATAGCGTTAAAAACGTTCAATTTTAAGTTCATGTTCCCAAATGACACCTTCATTACCCCCGTCCGACAGTTAACACGAGCGTTAGCGGTTGCTAAGAATGGACGACCTAGAATGACAGGAGTGTGCTTCCTAGCATCTAGTACGGGTTCAGTATCAAGGACCATGAAATCAACAGGATAATAGCATTTGTCAACTTTAACTAAGACGTCCTCGACGATTCCTCTAGGTATTTTAATAGAACGATCCGCTAATTGAATAGTAGCGGCCGTAGGTTTGAGTTCACCTAAACCTAGTTGTTTGTAGACGTGATAAAGTAAGAGATTAACGCTAGCTCCTAAGTCAAGGAGAGCCCGATAAATGTTAGTGTCACCTATGACACATGAAATAGTTGGCGTACCTGGATCTTTATACTTCGGAGTAGCGTGTTGGAAAATAGAACTTACTTTTTCCGTGAGAAAGACCTTTTTCGGAGTATGACTACGCAATTTGCGCTTTTGAGTACAAAGGTCTTTTAGACATTTAGCGTAAGCGGGAATTTGTTTAATAGCATCGAGGAATGGAATATTAACTTTAACTTGTTTAAATACCTCGAGTATATCTTCTGTTTTTGACCCTTTCTTAGACAAATGTGACGGTCCCTCAACATTTGGTGGAAAAGGTAGTTTTGGAATAATATTAGTTGGGACCGGTTCTTTTTCTTTTCTACTTTGATTCACGTCCTCACCCCTCTCTTTATTCGGGTTAACGTTTTCATCCCTCATAACGTTCCTCGGAATCTCAACAACTTCTTCCTCTCGAGTAGTCGTCCTTGTTGACACAGCGTTCACTTGCTCATTTGTACCACCCACCTCGTATTGTCCCTTAGGGTTCGGAATAGGTTGACTTGGCAACTTACTCTCGGTTAAACGATTTAGCATGTTAACTATTTGTCCCACTTGGGACTCCAGTTTTGCAATGGACTGTGTGTGAGAGTGTACTAACTGAATCACCGACCTAAAATTTTCAAGGGAGGCCAACACCTTCTCCTCAAATGCATTATTACGTGGAGGTGGAGGAGGAGGTTGTTGGTATTGACATTGTTGAGGTCTATAAGGGTTAGGGAAATTACTCCTCTCATTATTATTATTATTATTATTATTATTTTTCCATGAAAAATTTGGGTGACCTCTCCATGGCGCATCTGGATTATTTGTCATAGGATTATAGTTATTCCGTGAGAATTGTTGAATAGAATTAATGTGTTGCTCCACAAATTCTGAAAATTGACTCGCCGATGGACATGCAAGTATAGAATGTGAAGGATCAGAACATAATGCACAAATTTCATGAGCGGGTGAGGTAATAATTTGGTTCATTGTTAAAAGTCGGTCAAGTTTTTTAGATAGTTCTTTTATTTCAATTGACTGACTTGACTCGAACTTTACCTCTCTCTTAGGTTGTGAATGATATCCCTCGGAACGTACTGACACAGCCTGATGCATCGAATTCTTGCTTAATGTTTCAAAGATTTTCCATGCCTCGTCGGCGCTTTTGTGTAGGAAGGTACCCGCACAAACAGCGTCGACGGTATTACGGACTGAGGGAATAAGTCCCTCATAAAAGACTTAAACTAATTGCCACTTAGGAACCTGATGATGTGGACACGAGCGTAATAATTCTTTAAATTTTTCCCATGTGTCATAAAGCGTTTCCCCATCTTGCATC
The DNA here is from genome assembly GCA_033977485.1 of Hydrangea macrophylla. Taxonomy (NCBI): domain Eukaryota; kingdom Viridiplantae; phylum Streptophyta; class Magnoliopsida; order Cornales; family Hydrangeaceae; genus Hydrangea; species Hydrangea macrophylla. The sequence continues at coordinate 98,578,526 of CM066984.1, forward strand.
ACAAAATTTGTTATAGATTTCCTTATCTGATTCGTACGCATAATAGGGAAAAACTTTTGTAAAAATGCGGTGTGTAAGGCTTCCCATGTCCTAATTGTGTTTGGCTCCAAAGATTGGAGCCAATATTTAGCTTTATCTTTTAACGAGAATGGAAAGAGCCGCAATTTCAATTCATCATCAGTTAAGTTTTGAATTTTTAAAGTAGGGCATATATCCTGAAAATCTCCTAAGTGTTGATATGGATCTTCATTTAGACGGCCATGGAAAGATGGAAGTAGCGAGATGGTAGATGATTTTATCTCAAAGTGAGATGCCGTCGCCTCCTGTAAATCAATACATGTTTGTGGCGTGTAAGTCGTCGGAATAAAGTAATTCTTAAGCGGAGGAGGTGGCGGTATATTAAGATTATTCATATTATTTCCGTTATTTCCGTCAGCCATTTTAATCGGTTCGATTTTAAAAATTCGAGTTCTCCTTAATCGTTTAAGTGTACTTTGAATTTCGGCCTCAAACAAAGACGACGGAATCGGCGTTGATTCGTTGTCTTGCAACCTAGCTCTAGAAGCTTGGGTTGCGGACTTACTAACTCTTAAAGTACGTTCAAGTTCAAGATCGATAGAATGTAATTCAGGTTTATTTGAACGTGTACCAAACATAAACTACAAAAAAAAAACTAAAAACAAAACTGACTCAAATAATAAAAAAACAAAAAGCAATCACGCAACTAAGATAATAAGCACTCAACTACTGTGATGCATGTAAATTATCCTGTAATGCAGTGACCGCGTCAAGCCCAGCTCCCCGAGTTTCTTAGCTAATGCAGTGCAATTAACCCTAAACTAATGCAAATAGTGCGTCACAGCGCCCTGACTTACAGTGGTTTAAAGCGAGTTTCAAAAGAAGCAATTTATTTTATTTTATTTATATATTTTTTTTTCGTGTAAGCTCCTTTGATGTGCTAAGCTATTCTTCCCGGAAATGTTAGAATTTTGACGACTCGAGAAACTACAAAATAAAAAAAATAAAAAAAATAAAAAGTTAGTGACTCAAAATAAAATGAAAAATAAGAAAAAGAAAACTAATATAATATTTACGAATTAACTAAACTAAGATTATAAAACTAAAGGTAGTAATTTGCAATCCCCGGCAACGGCGCCAAAAATTGATGTTGTCAATATCAAGATGTAAAAAGTATACTTTACTTTTCTAAAGATTTGTAGCAGTGAAAGTAAAGGTCGAACCCACAGAGATTGAAATACTACAGTGCTTTAATTTTAAAACCTAAATCTAATTAATTATAAAAATGAGATTTTGATTTTTGAATTTAAAATTAAACTAAGAACAATAAAATAAATCTAAATTATGAAAGCAATTTAAAAGTGTTTTTATAAATATGTTTAAAGGAACCTAGGATTGCAAATCCACCACTAGCTTCATAATAGGAATATTTATGAATTACTTTAGCCTATTAAGTTGGATGATAATGGGGAATTGTAGCTACAAACCCAATTCCTCCGTCAATAAAATAATTATGGTTCAAGTACCAACATAATCCATCTTCGGTTAGCACGAATTATCCCACACTAAACTAGGGTTGTGGTATAATCCGTCTAATCTAGGCATGGACTATTCGGATACTTGATAGCACAATTCAATAAAGCACCATTACATGTAAATAATCCATACAAGCACAGCAAATATAGATCATTGAGCACATCACAGTCAAAATAGATCTAAGACAAGAATAAACTTTGAAAGTAATGATTTAATCAATAAAAGCACGATTTATTTATAAAAATCCTCGGAACATATAACTGTCATCCATAGATAATACAACTAAAATAAAAACATAAATAAAACCCTATTACTTGGCTAGGGTTTCATTGAAACCCTAGATCTAGGTTTAGTTGGCCATGGAATTGATGAACAGCAAGATGTTGATGGAGGAGGCCATGGGAATCCTTGGTCTTCTTCTTCTTCTCCTTGCTTTCCCCCCTTCAATGGCTGGAAATTTGGTTGTATCTTGTGTGTATAACAATTGGCCAACCTCTAAATTGAAGTAAATTAGGGTATATATAGATTTACAACAAGTTTTTGGAAGCTTTCCTAACCCCAAACGCATTAAAACTGCTGTATTTAGCTTTCCAGATGTAATTAGGCAGTTTCTTTCGCGTAGGAATCATCAGTAGAGTGAAATACGCAAGTTCTATTTTTACACATGTCGCGCGAGCGGGCCGCGCAAGCGCGATGTTGGGAAGTCGCGCGAGCGGATCACGCGAGCGAGTTCTGGGTTTTCGCGCGAGCGGGTTGCGCACGCGATGTGGATTTTTCAACTTCTGTTTGCTTGCTTTTTCACCCTGTTTAGCCTGGTTTACTTGATTTCTTCCAAAACCTGTCAGAAAATAGAAAACGAAGTAAAAATATACAGAAACAGGGTAAAAAGGTACTAACAAATGTGAATTAAGGCGTATAAATAGGATTTGTTCTCTCCCGATCAGTATCCTACTGGAATTAACTCACTACCGTCGTATATAAGCATGTAATCTTTAGTCCTTCTCAAGTATTTAAGAATGTGCTTAACAGCTGTCGAGTACTATGGACCTAGATTCGATTGATACCTGCTAACCATGTCTACGGCAAAGCAGATATCTGGTCTAGTGCATAACATCGTATACATGAGACTTCCCACTGCCGAAGCATAGGGAATTCCTGCCATGCGATTCCTCTCTTCCTGTGTTTTTGGGATATTTATTACACTTAAAAAAAGACAAAAAGTGGCCATTTTAGTGGCTATTTAGGAATTGGTAACTAATATTTACAATTTGGTCACCTTCTTCTCTCAAATGAGGTTTCAATCAACAATCTTGTGTCTAATTACATTTGGGTCAACAACTTTTGGGATATTTATTATTCACTTAAAAAAAGTAAAAAAAAAAAAAAAAAAGTGGCTATTTTAGTGGCTATTTAGGAATTGGTCACTAATATTTACAATTTGGTCAACTTCTTCTCTCAAATTTAGGATTCATATATTGTAATATGTGTTATTGCATTTGGGTCAGCAAGTTGTGGGATATTTATTATTCACTTAAAAAAAAGTCAAAAAATTGGCTATTTAGGAATTGGTCACTAATTTTCACATTTTGATCAACTTCTTCTCTAAAATTTAAGTTCTGCGATTTTTATACTTCACTTAAAAAAATGTCAAATAAAGCGGCTATTTATGAATTGGTCACTACTATTTACATTTTTGTCAACTTCTTCCCTCAAATTTAGGATTTATAGATTGCATTCGAATATCAATTAAGGTCTACAAACACATTCATGTCCTTTTTTTTTTAGGGAAAATACGTCACAGCCCAACCCGCCCTGGTAGGCTAGGATACGTGTAACATAGAATTACTCAAACAAAATGCCTCTTAGTAATAGTAAAACAAGAATTAAACCTAATAAAATGACTTTATTGGATTAAAACAGCCCAAGGGTAAAATGGTCATTTATAAAATTTTCGGGTCATTGTCGTGTCGAGTCATAATCGTGTCATTCTTAGCGTGTCATAATCGTGTCAGTTCATAATCGTGCCGGGTCACCCGTCTCACCAGTGTAGGGTGTCATCGGTTTGGTTCAAATTTTTATTTATTTATGATTTTTTTTCATGTTTTGAAACCAACCAAAGTGGTCGGTTCGGGCGATTTTTTCGCCTTTTGGTCGATTTTGCCAATTTGGGCTGTGGGATCTTTTTTTAGTTGTAGGCAATTTTAAGAAAACCGACCGGTTAGCTTGGTTCGGTTATTCGAAAAAAGCTTACAACCCTACTAAGAACACAAATAAGTCTTCCATCAAATTATTAACATGTACATCTTAAATACCAAAATACTACAAATATAACAATATTCAACTATTATGAACTTAACACCCAAGCACGTCCAAACAAAATGAATAAGAAGAAATATTATTTTTACTAACTGTATAAATAAATCTCTTCACTTACCATCCATCAAGAATCAAGATTAACACGTATTTGTCTAATTGACTAATTTGTCTTCCTTCCAATCCAGCAATCCTGACGGGCTTCCTCCATTTTTTTATACAATGCTTGATGCATGAATGCTTCCAGGCTCTAGCTTCCCCCTTCCCTTATTAGTTACTATTAATTATTTATTTTTTATTACATTAGTTATTAATTATTACATATAATGATAGGTCCAAAAAGATCAGGTCAAAGTCAAACAGCCACCTCAGCCAGAGTGCCTGCGTACCTGGGTATCTTGGCTTCTACCGCTCGGGTTGGTCCCACGGCTTGGGTGCATAGCACGGGCATTCCACGTATGGGCGCGGCCTAGATATGCTCTGTAACTTGCCCCGCAAAGTTCCCAGCAGTTTCCTAACTCGAGTAGAGCTCCAATGGAAGGTGTACCTAGTTCCCTAATCCGTTTAGGAAACTCCCATAATTTATGCCAATCAACTATTATTAGATTAACTCTCCTAATCTGTTTACTTACCTTGAATGAGTTGGTCTTTTGCATCTATAAAAGAGGCCTCTCACCCCCATTAGAGGGGATGGCATTCTAGATTCATAGAACTGCATATACAAACTGCACACGCAATCTGCCCGGTCGGTCCCTAGTAGCTCCAAGCCTGTTGGTCCACCAACAACCCCCGGCGTTATTCCAGTCATAGTGCACATGCTCCGACATAACCGTGGACGTAGGTCACCTCATTAACGGGATCGAACCACATACAATCCCTTGTCTCTCTCTCTTTCTCTTTTGCTTCATCACTAAATCAGCTCTTACCAATTTTCGGCATCATCAGCTTGGCGTCATCTATGGGTAACGACGAACAGATTTATCCCAAAACCAATCTTTAGTTGATAGCCATGGCGCTGAAGAAGGGTAAGAATACTGCTGCTCCGATGGGTCAGGAGGGCTCACAGACCGGGCAACCGACCGTGTCCATGACCTCCGAGCAGATCACCGCTGCCCTCGCGCAACTCCTGGAGGGCCAGCAGCGAACACAGCAGCAGATCAAAGCACTGCTGGCCCAACAGGAAAAGCTCCCACTCTACAAAGGTTGGATTAAGCACAAAAAGTTCGATTGAGGGGAACACTATACAATATTCAAAAAGAGTTTCTAACAAGAACAATATCGATGGCAAGTTGACGGAGAGAAGTTTAATAAGTAAAATTTAACAAATCCAGCTAGGATTAGAGGTATAACAAGATTTCCGACAAGGAGTGATAACATGATATAAATCCGGCAAGGATTCCCAATACACAAAGATCTTATACAACAAGAGTTAGAAAAGAGACGTGACGATCTCAAAAACATAATTACATAATACAAATAAGTTTGACAAGTATGAAAAAGCAAGGGCTAACACATGCCCATCAAATTACCCAAAAAGGCTTCCCAAAAACAAAAATATGAAAATTTAGGTACAAGAAGTTTTGTAATAAATTAATACAACAATGTTTATAAGCATTAAACTATTACAAACTCGTACAAAGACGAACAAACATGGGAAGCTACTGATTACAAAGTTAAGGCCTAGCCTTCAAAATATAACGACGTCTAAACGTCAGATCACATATGGCCTTTCCCTTTACCGAGGTCACCTGGAAAAAAAAGGTTTTGTCATTTTTATGAGAATGACGGCTCGTAGAAAACATTGTAACAAGTCTATATGCTATCCGTGACTAAAATGAAATGAGGTGCAATGGATCGCCACCATGGCTACAATGAAATGATTAGAGCCTCAAGGCTATGCGTGATATGTGCACACCTCTCTCATCACCGGACTATGAGCCACCTGCACATGGAGTGTAGCATACCAACTTCCACGAGCTAACCGAATATAGTTGGAGTTTGAATGTTTCTAAGGGTCATTCTCCCTGTCTCACATCACAACCCATATCCGGATTTCTTAAATAAAATTCCCTTACATGGGATTTTTCTCTTTCATAAAATAAAGCATTTATGTTGTGATAAATGAAATATGTGCCAATTAGGCCTCAATGCTCAATGCATGAAATGAAAATATGATCAATCAATACACTTGATGTCATGACTACAACAATCGACATATCCAATAACAATAAATCAATGAAGTGAGAAATTATTCAAAAGTCACAATTTCATACATATAACCACGACTTCCAACTAACGTCCTAACATGCTTTTGCACATAAAGGGATCATCCTATTCACATTTAACACCACATAACATGCAATTAATTCAATTTGAACATATAGCTAACAAAGAGGCATAAAGCCCTAATTTTCAAATTTGGGGGAAACACCTAGCACGTGTGTCTAAGTTTTCTCCTAGCATATAAATGAACTCAAAGTATCTTAGACAAGCATAACATATGGAAATGAAACAATGTAAATATACCTCAACGAGATCCTTCCAAAATAAATGGAATAACACCCAAAATGTAGAGAAATCCAGAGAACTCCAAAATGAAATCTAGTGGTAGAAGAATGAAGCCCAAGATGATCCAACAACACTTCCCAAAGCAAGAATCTCCCAACAGCTCCCTAAAGTTATAGATGAGGAGCTTGAACCCTAGGCCAAAATTTGGGTAAACCTTGGAGACGAGCTTGAAAAAGAATTTGGAGAACACCACTAGGAAGCTCTTGAAATTCTAAGACTAATTTGTGAAATAAGAAAATCTTCAAAAATCTCTCTTTGGTGGTCTATTGGAACTTTGGAGAAGAAGAAACCAAGGAAGAAAAAAAATGGTGTATGTATCTTAGAGAGAATGAGGAGAAGAAGAGAGAGAGAGAGAGAGAGAGAGAGAGAGAGAGAAATGAAAAGTAAAGGGAGGAGAGAGGGAGGTGGTCGTCTATATAGGGGGGAGTGGGGTCCACTACGTTGCTTAAATTTTGGTTTTTGCCCTTTGAATGACTTGAGGGGGTATAAAGCACGTGTGTGTGTGTGTGTGTGTGGTCTAGTGTTACACACCCAAATTAAAACATGTACCCATTTTAGCACTAAGTTAATAAAAAAAAAACAGTGACACATGTTGAAATAAATTTAAATACTGCACAATTAAATACGAGCTCGCACATAAGGACTTAAAAGACAATTTTACCCTTACTAAAATCTTGAGTTATGACAGAACATTTGAAATATTTTAATTATATTGAAAGCCAAATTTTCCACAATAAATAACAAATTTCATAATAGATTAAAGGCCCATTAAATATTAAGTTGATCTAGCTAATTAAATCAACTTAGTTTAAATAATTAATGAATAGATTCCCAAAAATCTATTTAAAACAATTCATACAAAGTTTTAAATTTGTCAAAAATCACATAGGAAATTTTGAAATGTTCAAAAACTGATTTTTAACATAAATTGGAAATTTCCAAAATTTATGGGAGTCTTAAACATTAATTTAATCAATTTAACAAATTAAATTGATTTATTGTCAAACAAATCAACAATATGGCATAAATTCCTAAAAATACAAAATTGGAAGGAATCATCCATTCCTTAAAGTTTCACATTGCCCAATATAGTGTACTAAATACATCATATTAATTATATCAAATGAATATTCACATTTGGATATTTTAAGCAATTAAAATAGTATTCAAAAACATGTTTTAATGCTCTAAAATACCACTAATATGAACGACAATCCCTAAACATTTTTTCAATACTCCAAACAGTATACTCTCTGTCACATATTAATTACAAAACTTAATATTGTGTTTTGGATATTTTTAGCAATTAAAAACACATACTTTTACATATTTTATATGCTCAAAAATACCAAAAATAATGGAATAATTTCCACTAAAATTATTCTGGATCCCACATGATGCCTCTAACATAGGAAAAATAAAAACATAATTTTCCTAAATTTTTCAAAATTTTAAACCAATTAAAACAGTTTGAAGCAAATTAAAAACTAATTTTTAAACAACGGAAGCTGTTTTAATTATATAATAAATAATTAACCTTTTCAAGAAAATATTTAAAAATAATATTAGGGACCGGGACTTAATGTGGGACCCCCACTCGCCAGACCACTGTCGGTCGGCGAGTGGGCCCCACTCTCCATGGTAGGAGTGGGCATAGACTTAGGGTATCTTCTTCCTCAACAAGAACACCCAGATTGGGCTGCACAGGACTGCGCACCAGCGGCACCCACTTCGCGGCCTCGCCACGGCTTCGTTTCACGATGAACAGTTGCATGTAATATACGATTGGAAAGCCTTCATGGAGTAGATGAGGTTTGTGCCAAAAAAATAGACCACTTGGATGTCTAAATTGTCCAAAAACTGGGTTCAAAGTTGAGAAAAAAAATTCGGATTTATTGGTTTATCAAACTAGGGTTTGATATATCTCCTTCGTTGAGATAATTAGGCTATGAAACTTTGAGGGTAGCCTCATATGATATATTAGAACAGATTCATATAAAAAAATCAGAAGAGTATTAAAGTTTACATGTAGACCCATCACGAGATTTGTTTTTGATAAAAACGGTTCAAAAACGAATCTTGAATACGATGATCCAAATATAGGCGAACAAATCAACCTATAGGTTTTGATACCAATGTTGAAAAACTCTCACACATGCATATGGTAGGGTTTAGGACATTACGTAGCGGAATTGAACCCGGCGGATAGTAGATCGTTGATTTTTACGAGCCCTCAACCTTGTTCTTCCAATCCGAGAATACTAGCCTCCGTGTACGCCTTATACTTCGCTATGGTCATGAGAACGGTTACTAGAGCAATCCCTTTGATGTTCACGCGCTAAATCACAAGCTTTCTTAGTGATTAAGCTAGAGAGAGAGAGGCAAGAGTGTCATGACCCGTCCCACTACGCGTGGAAATAGGACACATAGCACGCCACCAAGGCTCATCCAAACAACAATATGATTATACGCAGCGGAAAGAACTTTAAAACAAACCTGGGTATTTTAAAACTTAGGAACATTCCCCTCTGAGTTGTAAAATCCATTGAAATCAGAGTTAGAAAGAATTTTGTTCAATTGAAAGTGTTCACAAGAATCCATTTCAAAATACAGAGGTTCAGTCGACTGCCCAGTCGACTGTATTAGGGTCCAGTCGACTGTGCCTGGGTCCAATCGACTGCTCCCCTGCTGGCAGCCCTGTGTTGTAAATTAACAACTCATGCTTCTTAATTCCAACACCAATTCAACCACAACTGATTTAACATTTAAAACATAACTATAGGCGTTCAATTACAAGATTACAATACTGCAGGACTAATCCAAGGATCTATTACAACATATTACAAAATCCCAATCCTTACACAAGTCTTAGAATTTAAAACAAAAACATATACAATGTGATTCCCCCAGCGTTCATCGGCCTCACTCATCACGCTTCTTCTTGTCTTTCTTCTTACCTGCAATGGAGTACATCTCCACTGCTCAGCTATATGTTGAGCGTACAATTCTAAATGTATGCTTATATGACAATTCATGGTTTAAGCATCTAAAACATATAGAAATAGTCTCTAGGGTGAGTGGTACGCATTCATCCGGTCGATGCCGTAGGAGGCCCACCTCTCCCACGCATCTCGTACACTGGTTGGGCCTTCTTCCATACCAGGTACCGTGTACTGGTTGGGCCCACCTCCAATCCAGACACAACCACAATTCCAATTCCATTTCAATCACAATCACAATCCTCAAGGTTCGAGGAGCTTACCCCGGATGAATTTGCACCAAACTCCCCTTTGACCCAAGTAGACACATAACATGCTCACATAAACAGTTATACGTGCTTTTATCATAATTTCACGTGCATAATTAACGGGCCTAACTAACACATGAATTTCGCCTGGATCCAAGAATATCAAAAGTGATGTCCAAAACATGAAAATCCATATATTTCATAGATCTAGAATTCATACCTCGTGCGAATCTCTTCAAAATTTGAAGGATCGTCTAGGGGGCTAAATAATCATCGGATTTCAATTTATACGCGATTCCTACAAGTTTTACCTGATTTTTCCCAAAAGTCTAGAATTAATATTTTTACAAAACTTGGCCAAACATGACCTAAGTGGTATTAAAACGTAGATCTTACCTCCACGAGTTCAAATCTGAAATCTGGAGAAAATCTGACGGACGAACGGTCATCGATCGGCGTCGCAAAGCCCGTTGGCTCCAAATCTCTCTTCTCTCTCCTCTCTCTAGATATTTGGCAAGTGTTTGGATGAGATTGAAATCTCATCCCAATCTATATATAGGCAAACTTTCGGAGAATTACGTTTACCTCCCCGCAAGTTTCTCAAAACTTCTCATTAATCCATGAAACTTCGCACACGTCCATTTTATGCCTTTACGAGTGAAAATTATAAATTCCAAAAGTTTTCGACTAAGTTTCGTTTGGGTCCAAAATATCGTCCGAAAACTATATTCTGTGGAATCTCTACACAACCTACCTTTTTAATTAACGTGTCACTCACGTTCTCACCACAGTTCTCAAAATGATATAACAATATCAAAGATTACCAGAATTCTACTACACAGGTATAATTACTATTCACAGAAATACCAGATAAAGTCAAATAACATTTAAATCATATAAATGCCATTTACTCATGATTATGCAATATGAACTTCCATGTTCTCGTGTCCTTACTGACACCTTACCGTTGACCACAGTCAACCACTTATCCTCAATTATCATATATCAATGATAATTAATAAAATTTCATATCATGCATGATTAAACTATGAAATTCTGGAACAGGCATGACAACTCTCCCCTCCAAAAAGGAAGTTTGTCCCCAAACTTATACCTCATACGTCGAACAGGTACGGATACTCATTCCGCATGTCTTCCTCATTTTCCCACGTAGCCTCTTCAACAGTGTGACTACGCCATAGCACTTTCACCATTGGAATAGTCTTGGTTCTCAAAACTTGTTCTTTGCGATCCAAGATCTCTACAGGATGTTCCACATAAGTCAAGTCTCCCTGAATCTGCTGCGGTTCAGGTACAATGATCTTACTCGTATCAGTCATACATCGTCTCAACATCGACACGTGAAATACATTATGCACATGTTCCAACTCCGATGATAAAGCCAATCGATAAGCCACTGGACCTACTCTCTCTAAGATCTCAAAAGGTCCTATAAATCTTGGATTGAGCTTTCCCCTCTTTCCAAATCGTGCAATGCCTTTCGAAGGCGATGTTCTCAAGTATACGAAATCTCTAACTTCAAAATTCATCGGTCGTTGTTTAGAGTCTGCATAACTATTATATCGGCTCTGAGCTACCTTGAGTCACTCTTGAATCAACTTTACTTTCTCAGTAGTCACCTGTATTAACTCAGGTCCTAACAACTTCCTTTCTCCAACCTCGGTCTAACAAACCGGTGATCGACACTTACGGCCATACAGAGCTTCATATGGTGCCATACCAATACTTGACTGAAATCCGTTGTTATAAGCAAATTCAATTAACGGCAAGTGGTGCTCCCAATCATTTCCAAAGTCTAATACACACAATCTCAACATATCTTCCAAGGTCTGAATCATACGCTCTGACTGTCCGTCGGTCTGAGGATGAAATGCAGTACTGAAACTCAATTTCGTACCCATAGCATTTTGCAAACTTCCCCAAAACCTTGACGTGAAACTACTATCCCGATCGGATATAATCACCGCTGGTACCCCATGTAGTCTTATAATCTCTTTCACATACAATTCCGCTAATTTAGACGGTTTAGTCGTCTTGATCGGTAGAAAATGAGCTGACTTGGTTAATCGGTCAACTATAACCCAAATCTTATCATTCTTATTGATTGATCGTGGAAATCCTGAAACAAAATCCATCGTGATCTCGTCCCATTTCCATTCTGACACTGGGAAAGGTTGTAGTAACCCCACGGGTACTTGTCTCTCTGCCTTGACCTGTTGACATGCCGAACATTCGGATACAAACTTAGCGACTTCATGCTTCATACCCTTCCACCAAAAGTTTTCCCTCAGGTTTCTGTACATCTTATTACTTCCCGGGTGCACTGAATATTTCGTACTATGAGCTTCTTCCAAAAGTCGTTCTTTCAGGTCTTTCACATTCGGTACACATAATCGGTTCTCCAACTTCAGAATTCCTTGTTCTAATACCAAACCAGGTCGCTTTCCCAAAGGTATCTCATCTCTCATTTTGCACAAATAGACATCGTTAAATTGCTCTTTCTTGATCTCATTGATAATATTTGGGTGTGCTATGATCGCCATCATTAAACCACCATTAGTCTCTGGAATTACATCCAACTCTAATCGTTCCATCTCCTTTACCAATTCTTTTTGTTGTGTTAGCTCATCGGCTAAATTCCCCGGCGTCTTCCGGCTTAATGCATCGGCTACTATATTTACCTTCCCTGGATGGTACTCTATCGAAAGATCATAATCCTTCATCAACTCCAACCATCTTCGCTGTCTCATATTCAAATCTCGTTGGGTGAAAATATATTTCAAACTCTTGTGGTCCGTGAATATCTCACACTTTTCTCCGTACAGGTAGTGTCTCCAAATTTTCAAAGCATGAATTACTGCGATTAATTCAAGATCATGAGTCGGATAATTAACCTCATGTGTCTTCAACTGTCTCGAAGCATATGCAATTACTTTACCACCTTGCATAAGCACACATCCCAACCCTTTATGTGAAGCATCACTATAGATTACAAATCCTTCGGTTCTGGATGGTATTGTCAGAATAGGTGCTCTCGTTAGTTGTGACTTCAACTCTTGGAAACTATCTTCACATTCCTGACTCCATTCAAAAATAACACCCTTTCTCATTAATTTTGTCATCGGCAATGAAATCTTTGAGAAATGCTCAATAAAACGGCGATAGTATCCCGCTAATCCCAAGAAACTTCGAATTTCAGATACGGATGTCGGCCTCTGCCAATTAGATACAGCTTCTACTTTGTGAGGGTTAACTGAAACTCCATTCTTGTTAATTACATGACCAAGAAAAGTAATACTAGACAACCAAAATTCACATTTCTTGAATTTACCAAATAATTGTTTCTCTCGCAATCTCTGAAGTATCAACCTCAAGTGGTTCTCGTGTTCTATCTCACTAGGTGAATAGATAAGGATATCGTCAATGAATACAATCACAAAGTCGTCCAAATAATCCTTGAATACTCGATTCATAAGATCCATGAATGCAGCTGGTGCATTTGTAACTCCGAATGGCATAACTAAAAACTCATAGTGTAACAACCTGCATTTCCATTTAATTCTAAATTACATTTTCGTATTTAATTTGTAAATGCATTGTCATATTAAATTTCATTTGGAATTGACTGCTTCATTTAATTACATTTCTCATGTTCTAAATTTTATTCCTTGGATTATTGCAAGCTAAGAATCTGTTGGGGTCAAACTGTAATTTTCATAAAATCAATAATACCCGTGTGAATTTCAAAGTCTGTATTTCAAAGACGGTGAAAATAATTTCTTTGGATTCAATCAGTATTTTTATGAAACCAGGAAATTACTTCTTACACTAAAATGAAATTTCTGTATTTTTGTGGTGAACACCGCGCCCCGAAAATACCAGTTAGTATTCAAACTGTCCACGCTGTGTGAGCTCCCACAGATTTTGGAAGTGACTGATTTGGACAATTGCTTTATATCTATTTATGGCAACTAATGATTGCCTTAGGCTTTGTTTGGAATTGTATATCTTGTATGTTTGTTGTTGGGCCAGAAGCCATAATTCCCAAACACTTCTACTTTGGCCCCTATTACTCTAACTTGACCCTTGGTGAATCATTGGAGTTATGCATCAGTGTATCTACGTATGTATATGGCTGTGGTTGTTTTGCACTTAGCTAATTGATAAATTAAATCAATTGTAGAGTAAGGAGGATGGTTCTTGGCCCCCAAGTTTGATACTTGTATATGTACACTCACATGCTCTCTTAAACACACACATATGCACATTTGTAAGTTCAGAAATTGAGAGAGTTTAGAGAGTTACACAGAGAGTTCTACAGATTTTATTTTAGAGAGAGAAAGCTTCAATCACCATAGCTAAAGCTTGTGGTGGATTTTCCTTATCTTAGTTCTTTCTCAACAATCTTTGCTACCCTTATCTAGGTGAGTATTCTAAACTCACTCTAGAATGTAAATTCATGCTTAGTTACTGAGTTTGTGTAAGTATTAATGATCCTCCATTGCTAAATTCGTCCATGGAAGCTTGAAGCTTCAAAATCACAATTTTCCAAACTCAATCAAAATCCATTTTTAAAATGAAATATGAAAGATTATACATCCTACATGCCATGTTTAAAGTATTAGAGTTTAATTTGATCACATGAGAAAGTATATTGAAAATGAAGTTTTGTCATCTTTTAAAATTTCATAAAATGTGAGAGCTATAGATTGAATCATGTTAAATTGGTTATGGATTCTTAATCCTTGTTGAAAAACAAAGAGAATCATATATTATAAGGCCTAATTACTCCCGAAATTGAAAATGGGTCAAAAGACCCCTGAAAAGCTGAAACAGAACAGTCTGGGGGAAGAAGACGAAGACACTGCATGAACTCGCGCGCGCGATCGCGCGAACGAGGGTCGCGCGAGTGGCCCGCGCTAGCGACCCCTCGCGCGAGCGACCCGCACACGCGAGGCATGCGTCTTCAGACAGACAGAAAAGTTTATATATATAAAATGAAATTTAGGCAGTTCGCGCGAGCGAGGGTCGCGCGAGAAACCCTTCGCGCGAGCGGCCCGCGCGCACGACCTTGGCTGTTTCAGGCAGACAGAAAAGTTTATATATAAATGAAAATCAGGCATATCGCGCGAGCGGACCGCGCGAGCGACCCTTCGCGCGAGCAGCCCGCGTGCGCGAATTCTGGCAGTTTCTGTTTTTGTTTGTTTTGGGTTAAGGGACTGTTTGGTTCAACTTTTAAGTACTGTTAAGGTTCTGTTTGGGAAATTTAGTTAATCAGAACTCTATTGGTTATGTTTGAATGATTAAAACATTGTATTATGACTTATCAATCCCCGTACGCGTGTTGTTCCTCTAATTCAGCATTTTGCTTATGTTTAAGTGCATATCATTCATATGGGGTCAGTGGTGCATGCATGTGGGTGTCAGTCAGTGTGGAAAAGAGTAATAGTCAGTATGGAAAGAGTACAAGATTGAGATTGAGATTGTGTTTATGGTTGTGGTTGTGGTTGAGATTGCGGCGAGGGTATCTTTGAAATGCGACGGTGGCAAATATGGACATTCCCTGACGCCCATGGAAGCGTTAAAGTGTGTGACGCCGAACTTGGACACTCACTAGCACCCATGGTAGTGCTAAAGTGTGGCCTACGGACACTCCCTGATACCCGAGTCTGGATACTGCGTGAGGTTGCTCCGGTATTTGCATAGCGGTTTAGGTATTCAAAGTGTGAGGCAATGGACACTCCCTGGTACCCCGGACCAAAGTGTGAGGCAAACTGGACACTCCCTGGCGCCCTGTTGCTAAAGTGTGGCTATCTTAGTGTTTCAAAGATACCAGGAGTAGGATAGTGGGTTGTTGTGGTTGTCGAGAGAAAAGAGTCTGCAAGATGAGTGTGGTGCATTGTCTCATACACGAGTATCTATTTGTATGAATGAACGACTTTAATATATTCCTTGTTGTTTTATAAAATGAATGATTTCTGCGTTTTAACTATTGATTTATACAAATTAAAAATGGAAAAAGGTAAATGAGTATGATTTACATTCAAAGCTATGTTTTTAATACTCACCAGCTTCTTGAAGCTGACGACGTTGATGCGTCCTGGACATTCGTGCCCAGGCTTTTCAGGTTATAACCAGGAGGAATCGTACGACTATGCTAATTGAGAATGGCTGCTTTCGGAATAAGGAAACCGTTTATTTATTATATGTTTTTAAGTTTTAAAATGTTCGTTTTATAAGGATGACTGTAATAGACATTAAGTTATTGTTTTGTTTCAAGGCGGTCTGTGCCTTTAGATGACCCGTGCTGTAATACTTATTAAGTTAGAATAATATTTGTAAGCCTTGTTTGCTCTACTCTGATTTTTATGTTTTGTTGTTCGACGTTTGGGACGGAATCGATCCTTCAAAATGTCGCAACCTACGGGTCCATAAAGGAGATTAAATGCTTTCCTTATTTATGCTACGTCGGGGCGTGACACATAGTGTCCATAACGCGTTCTGAAAGCTGTTTTCTCAACATCTTCGGCCTTTACTTTCAACTGATGATAACCCGATCTCAGGTCTATCTTGGAGAATACTTGTGCCCCACGAAGTTGATCAAATAAGTCATCAATTCTGGGTAGTGGATACTTGTTCTTGATTGTCAACTTGTTCAGTTCCTGATAATCCACACACATTCTCATAGAACCATCTTTCTTCTTTACAAACAACACTGGAGCTCCCCACGGCGAAATACTTGGTCGGATGAAACCTTTATCAAGTAACTCTTGTAGTTGAACTTTCAGTTCCTTCAATTCCACTGGTGCCATTCTATACGGTGCTTTGGATACCGGTCTTGAGTCTGGTATAACCTCAATAGTGAATTCCACCTCTCTCTCAATAAGAACATCTGGTAGGTCATCGGGAAATACATTTGAATATTCTCGCACTATCGGAATGTCTTCTACTTTTAATTCGGTCGCTGAGACATCAGTCACTGAACATAGGAATCCTTGACATCCCTTTTTCAATAACTTTCCCGCTCGGATAGCTGAAATCAAATACGGCGGCGATATAACCCCACTCCCTTGAAAACAAAAGTTCCCATACACCGGTGATCGAAAATTAACTTCTTTCCGTTCACAGTCTATCGTGGCTTGGTTAAGAGCTAACCAATCCATTCCCAGTATTACATCGAAATGGTTAACCACAATCGGTATAAGGTCTACGGTCATTAACTTCTCACCTAGTTTGATCTCACAGTCTTTATATATAGTAGATGTCACTACCGGTTTACTAAGCGGCACGGTAATGGATAAATCATATCCTAGTGGCGCGGACTTAACATTCAAATGATCAACAAAGTTATAAGATACAAACGAATGCGTAGATCCCGAATCAACGAGTATGCGTGCTAAGTGCGAACATACAAGCACCATACCTGAGATCACTGTATCAGTAGCAGCCACGTCTCTAGGGTTCATCTGGAATGATCTTCCCTGACGTTGCTCCGTCCTTTGTCCCCCGTCACTAAACTGCTTAGGCTTCGAACCACTAGAAGCCATAGAACTTGCCCCTTGTTGAGAACGCTTCTTTGGGCAATCCTTCGCTCGGTGTCCCAAGGTACCACAATCAAAGCACTTGAGTTGCGGGTAGGTCGCAGAACTCACACTGTTTCCCCCTGTAGCTCTGTTCTGAAAGTTGGTCAGAAAACATCGACCGGTGTGTGGTCGGTTGCAAAGTGAACACAACGGTATATTACTTGGTATTCTCCTGGAATCATTAAAACCAGAACTAGAGCCTCGTGAAAATGATTTCTTAAAAGATCCCCCCTGACTTCGGTCACCACCCTCATAACTTCGCTTCCCTTGGTGATTTGTCTCGATCTCTCTATTCCACTTTCGGCTACAAGCGCCGTCTGCTGTACTGCTGCAACAGTCGAATGCTCGTAGGTCTCTACTCTCAACCGGATATTATCCCTTAAACCCTCTTCAAATTTTCTTGCCCTATCTTCCTCTTCGGGGACAGAACCCTTACCAAACCTCAACAACGCGTTATACTTGGAAGTATACTCCGTTACAGTCATGTCTCCTTGCTTGAGGTTATCAAATTCTCGCTTCTTTGCATTGTAGGCGGCTCGCGGAAAGAATCGGCGATTGAATTCTGCCTTAAACCCTTCCCAAACAATCGGTGCTCCTTGATCTAGGACATTCACCCACCAGTTCTGGGCTTCACCCCTCAGTACGTCACTTGCGTTCTCAATCTTCTCCCTATCTGACATCGGAATAGATCTAAAAATTCGTTCCATGTCCATGACCCAATGTTGTGCCAATGTTGTATCAGGCGTCCCATGAAATTCCATTGGTTTCTTTCGAGCGAATTGTTCGGATACGGATCTTATGCCCCTAGTTTCGGGTGCATGTACTACAGTTATTGGTTCCACTTCGATATGGGGCGTAGGAGGCAGTCGCTCCGCTATATTCCGTATCATTTTTCTCATATTCCCCATCATTTCTGCCATCTCATTCATACGTCGAGTGTGCGGCGATAGTTCTCGCTCTTCGTCACTCATGATCACAATCCTGTAGTTCTCAATGCATAAACACTATGCATGTACAACAATAACAATATCATGTAGGTGAACCAACATCCATATGCATCAAAGATCTCTAATATGTATGGATGCAATTGAGAACATGTGGCAAATCACTCAACACTCCACTCGTCGTCGAACGTTTCCAAAGTTTTGTTACCTATAGCTCTGATACCAATAAATGTCACGACCCGTCCCACTACGCGTGGAAATAGGACACGTGGCACGCCACCAAGGCTCATCCAAACAACAATATGATTATACGCAGCGGAAAGAACTTTAAAACAAACCTGGGTATTTTAAAACTTAGGAACATTCCCCTCTGAGTTGTAAAATCCATTGAAATCAGAGTTAGAAAGAATTTTGTTCAATTGAAAGTGTTCACAAGAATCCATTTCAAAATACAGAGGTTCAGTCGACTGCCCAGTCGACTGTATTAGGGTCCAGTCGACTGTGCCTGGCAGAACTATAACCCTAAATCCTCAACAGAGGTCCAGTTGACTGCCCAGTCGACTGGGTTAAGCAGAACCCAAAATGCAGCATATAACACAGGGGGCCAGTCGACTGATATAGGGACTCAGTCGAATGCTTTTCCATATTTAGAAGTAGTGACCAAAAATGTACAGTGTTTAGTCGACTGACAAAGGGTCCAGTCGACTGCTTCCCTTACTATTCACTTTCAGTGTCTCAAACATACGGAATCCAGTCGACTGGTCCTGGGTCCGGTCGACTGCTCCCCTGCTGGCAGCCCTGTGTTGTAAATTAACAACTCATGCTTCTTAATTCCAACACCAATTCAACCACAACTGATTTAACATTTAAAACATAACTATAGGCGTTCAATTACAAGATTACAATACTGCAGGACTAATCCAAGGATCTATTACAACATATTACAAAATCCCAATCCTTACACAAGTCTTAGAATTTAAAACAAAAACATATACAATGTGATTCCCCCAGCGTTCATCGGCCTCACTCATCACGCTTCTCCTTGTCTTTCTTCTTACCTGCAATGGAGTACATCTCCACTGCTCAGCTATATGTTGAGCGTACAATTCTAAATGTATGCTTATATGACAATTCATGGTTTAAGCATCTAAAACACATAGAAATAGTCTCTAGGGTGAGTGGTACGCATTCATCCGGTCGATGCCGTAGGAGGCCCACCTCTCCCACGCATCTCGTACACTAGTTGGGCCTTCCTCCATACCAGGTACCGTGTACTGGTTGGGCCCACCTCCAATCCAGACACAACCACAATTCCAATTCCATTTCAATCATAATCACAATCCTCAAGGTTCGAGGAGCTTACCCCGGATGAATTTGCACCAAACTCCCCTTTGACCCAAGTAGACACATAACATGCTCACATAAACAGTTATACGTGCTTTTATCATAATTTCACGTGCATAATTAACGGGCCTAACTAACACATGAATTTCGCCCGGATCCAAGAATATCAAAAGTGATGTCCAAAACATGAAAATCCATATATTTCATAGATCTAGAATTCATACCTCGTGCAAATCTCTTCAAACTTTGAAGGATCGTCTAGGGGGCTAAATAATCATCGGATTTCAATTTATACGCGATTCCTACAAGTTTTACCTGATTTTTCCCAAAAGTCTAGAATTAATATTTTTACAAAACTTGGCCAAACATGACCTAAGTGGTATCAAAACGTAGATCTTACCTCCACGAGTTCAAATCTGAAATCTGGAGAAAATCTGACGGATGAACGGTCATCGATCGGCGTCGCAAAGCCCGTTGGCTCCAAATCTCCCTTCTCTCTCCTCTCTCTAGATATTTGGCAAGTGTTTGGATGAGATTGAAATCTCATCCCAATCTATATATAGGCAAACTTTCGGAGAATTACGTTTACCTCCCCGCAAGTTTCTCAAAACTTCTCATTAATCCATGAAACTTCGCACACGTCCATTTTATGCCTTTACGAGTGAAAATTATAAATTCCAAAAGTTTTCGACTAAGTTTCGTTTGGGTCCAAAATAACGTCCGAAAACTATATTCTGTGGAATCTCTACACAACCTACCTTTTTAATTAACGTGTCACTCACGTTCTCACCACAGTTCTCAAAATGATATAACAATATCAAAGATTACCAGAATTGTACTACACAGGTATAATTACTATTCACAGAAATACCAGATAAAGTCAAATAACATTTAAATCATATAAATGCCATTTACTCATGATTATGCAATATGAACTTCCATGTTCTCGTGTCCTTACTGACACCTTACCGTTGACCACAGTCAACCACTTATCCTCAATTATCATATATCAATGATAATTCATAAAATTTCATATCATGCATGATTAAACTATAAAATTCTGGAACGGGCATGACAGAGAGGGAGGGGAGAGAGTGCCTAGAGGGAGAGAGGGATGGATGAGTGTATATTTTTTTATTATCTCTCATAGTTGTAACATATACAACTTCTACATATAAGCACTCTCCTAATAGGGTTTGAATAGAACTCTTTATGGGTCTGCTTAGCAACCAAGCAAGGTTCGTTGGACCCCGGGTCCAATGTGGGTACGTTTCCCAACCCATATAATATTTGTTACAAGAACAATGCTATGCTTCTGAAAATTGAATCTCAAATTTGGTTTTCAACTCGCTTAGCAATTGTACCACATGCTGAGACAGTAATTGGTGATACCACAAACTGCTATGTGTGGTATACTTGGCAAAACATTTGGGAAGCAAATTTCAAAATCACAGCATTTTTTTTCTTTTTTTTTTTTTTTCTTGAAAGATAATTATAGAGATGATGAGAACTAACAAAAATCCTAGCTACCCACTGATAAATGGAATTTCTTAACAGTGAACCAGAATTCAATGATAAAAGGAGCACCTAAGGCTTTGTCTCAATTTTCTCTGTTCAACATAAGGAAACACTTTTCTTTTTTATATTTTGGTACAGAAAAGAATGAGAAAACAGGAACGAAAAAGAGAATAGGATCGAAAAATATAAATCAATTTTTTTTTGGCATGTTACTTTTCTTCCTGTTTACTTGATTTTCTACAAAATCTAGTGATCTTTTATTTTATTTTATTTTAATATGTACAATAAGATTTAATATAAGCCTACACGGAAATAGGGTTCTCTTCTATTTTTCTTTCCTTGAGATTCACAAACCAAACAGATATAATTAAACTATAGACGTTAGACCATCTCCAACAATGGCATCAAACTAAAAAATGAAGCAACTTTGTTGCTCCACATCAGCAAAATGGACTCCAAAGGGAGCATCAAACAGCAGCAGCAACTTTGCTGCCTTTGTCATATGCAGCAACTTTGCTACATTTACTTGTTGCATCAAATGAATTTTTTGAGAATAATAAATGTGGGGGAGAGAGAAGGAATGTGGTGGGTTGATAAAAAGTGATAAAAAAAAGTTTGAATATAAAAAGATGGAAAACTAAAGATACATTAAAATAATTAACATTTGGTGTATCCTTTGGAGTGCATGAGTTTGATTCAAGTAGCAAATATAAATTCTTGCATCAAATGACTTGCATGAGTTTGATTCAAGTAGCAAATATAAATTCTTGCATCAAATGAGTCATTTGATGTGTAAAATTTGCCTTCTCCGTTGGAGATGGTCTTATATATTGTCCTTATTTGCCCATTAGCTAGCACAATGGACAAATCTTAAAGTCACTTCACCAGATATCCAACAAAACTTGGGGGAACATGCTACCACTTTGTAAGGATGAGTGATTGGAGGAATGAGAAGGGGATATAATTTTGATCAGCAATAGAAGCAAAAGCAAAGCTCATTCTTTTTTATTATTATATTTTATAATTAGGTAGAATTTGATGATGTTCCTCGGAATAATATAGAATATTTGATGTTTCTTTAAAATCATTATATTTATAAAAAAAATAAAACAGAAGCAAAAATAAAAAAAATAAAAAGACAAGAAAAGAAAATAAAAAAAAAAATAAAGGGGTATTTACCAAAAAGGATATCAGTACACCATTTATTAAGTTAAAGTACAAATTAGTGAGTGACTTAATAAAAAGGACAAAAACTTGATAGCTGGTGCTCGCACGGTATAAGTGCGCGCACCATAGAATCTTCCATGCACAATTTCCTTAACCGCCACTGCTTTCACGCGCCACACGTGCGCGACCACGCGCGACCCACCGTGGCTTCGATCGATCGAACCAACTTTGATCGATCGAACCTGCCTTGACATGACCTCATTTGCCTTTCCAAGCATCCTAGCGGAGCTAAGAGTGGGACCTCCTAGGCTCTTTATTGTTGGCTCAGACCAGTTTGTTAATCACCATGATCAAACTCTTTGATCAGTAAACTAACCAACTGATCAGTTAACCTTTACTCCACTATAAAATGATAACTGAACTCCAACGCAAAAGAACATATCCGAAGCGATAACTAGACTTGTATGGTGCACTAATGTCCCTCTACCGTCAGCATTCGTAATCATATTCAGGTAGTCGGATAATTGTTACTGTCAACCTGAATCATGATTACTTCTTGTATTCCTTGAGTCCCATTCACCTCTCATGATTACTAAACATGTTGATAACTCTTATCAACAAGACTGCAGTACTCAGTAATCAACTTGGTGACATTCTCAAGGGAATGCTTACTCTAAATCAGAGGGTAGATTCTATCTTGACAATTCATGTTCACAACTCTATGAACATGACATACCCAAGATACCCAGGTGTTGATCTTCGATAGACCTCACTGATTGGTAAGTCAAAGTAGTCATATCCACAGTCTGTGTTCATAATTGTCTCAAGATTAAGAACACGTACCTTATACAAGTTATGAGTTCCTATCGACTGTTTGACAGTCTTGAATGTCAATAGGAAAGCTCAGGTCTGTCAATGCACTATAATACTAACTAAGAGTCACACTCTAGTGATTGAGATTCATCACTCCATCCAATGGTAGTTAAGCATGCTACAGTGTATACCTGGTGAGATATCCAGCCTCATCATCCACTGTGACAAGCTCTAAGTATCAAAGAATAGTAATTCGTATCTCACTTGTACGTATCTCATACACACACGAATTACTTACTATGATACTTATGGATAAACAATCATCTCATGAAAGAAACATACACAATGAAATGTAAAGCTGATATCCATATATTAAAATGTCAATGTCCAATACATAAAGTCATGGTTTGATGGCACAAACCCAGCAAACTCCCACTTGCACTCATAACCATTCAAAACTACATCTAAGACCTAGACTATCTAGATGACGATCAAAGACCTTCTGTGGCAAGGCCTTTATAAACAGATCAGCAAGATTGTCAGCGGTGACAATCTTGGTGACAGTCACATCTTCACGTTGAACAATATCTCGGATTAGATGATATTTTCGCTCTACGTGCTTTCCCTTTCCATGGTTCCTTGGCTCCTTGGACTGAGCCACTGCCCCACTATTATCACAATAAAGCGTAATAGGTGACAGCGACGATGGTACCACCTCGAGCTCCATAAGGAACTTCTTGAGCCAAACAGCTTCCTTTGCAGCTTCACAAGCAGTCACATACTCAGCTTCTGTAGTTGAGTCTATAATGCCTTTCTGCTTAATGCTCCTCCAACTAACAGCACCACCTCCCAAGGTAAAGAGATGACTGGATGTCGACTTCCTCGAATCTTTATCTGACATAAAGTCCGAGTCAGTGTATCTGTTGTCAATATCAAGATGTAAAAAGTATACTTTACTTTTCTAAAGATTTGTAGCAGTGAAAGTAAAGGTCGAACCCACAGAGATTGAAATACTACAGTGCTTTAATTTTAAAACCTAAATCTAATTAATTATAAAAATGAGATTTTGATTTTTGAATTTAAAATTAAACTAAGAACAATAAAATAAATCTAAATTATGAAAGCAATTTAAAAGTGTTTTTATAAATATGTTTAAAGGAACCTAGGATTGCAAATCCACCACTAGCTTCATAATAGGAATATTTATGAATTACTTTAGCCTATTAAGTTGGATGATAATGGGGAATTGTAGATACAAGCCCAATTCCTCCGTCAAGAAAATAATTATGGTTCAAGCACCAACATAATCCATCTTCGGTTAGCACGAATTATCCCACACTAAACTAGGGTTGTGGTATAATCCGTCTAATCTAGGCATGGACTATTCGGATACTTGATAGCACAATTCAATAAAGCACTATTACATGTAAATAATCCATACAAGCACAGCAAATATAGATCATTGAGCACATCACAGTCAAAATAGATCTAAGACAAGACTGAACTTTGAAAGTAATGATTTAATCAATAAAAGCACGATTTATTTATAAAAATCCTCGGAACATGTAACTGTCATCCATACATAATACAACTAAAATAAAAACATAAATAAAACCCTATTACTTGGCTAGGGTTTCATTGAAACCCTAGATCTAGGTTTAGTTGGCCATAGAATTGATGAACAGCAAGATGTTGATGGAGGAGGCCATGGGAATCCTTGGTCTTCTTCTTCTTCTCCTTGCTTTCCCCCCTTCAATGGCTGAAAATTTGGTTGTATCTTGTGTGTATAACAATTGGCCAACCCCTAAATTGAAGTAAATTAGGATATATATAGATTTACAACAAGTTTTTGGAAGCTTTCCTAACCCCAAACGCATTAAAACTGCTGTATTTAGCTTTCCAGATGTAATTAGGCAGTTTCTTTCGCGTAAGAATCATCAGATGAGTGAAATACGCAAGTTCCATTTTTACACATGTCGCGCGAGCGGGCCGCGCGAGTGCGATGTTGGGAAGTCGCGCGAGCGAGTTCTGGGGATCGCGCGCATGATGTGGATTTTTCAGCTTCTGTTTGCTTGTTTTTTCACCCTGTTTAGCCTAGTTTACTTGATTTCTTGCAAAACCTGTCAGAAAATAGAAAACGAAGTAAAAATATACAAAAACAGGGTAAAAAGGTACTAACAAACGTGAATTAAGGTGTATAAATAGGATTTGTTTTCTCCCGATCACACCCCCAAACCTACATTTTGCTAGTCCTCGAGCAAAACTAAAAATAAAAACTAAACTACTAATAACATACTACTCCATTTTCGCATGGATCGCGATTGCATTTAGCTTATGCAACAAGCCTTTTAAACCTCTAGGTGTCCCTAGTCGGACGAGTGAAGTCTCGTGAGGGTTCTCGCCAACAAGTTACCCACAACCATCTTTATTAACTTATCAATTTAAAAACTTTTATTAAAAACAAAGAACATAATATTCAATACTCCTTCATCATATAACAAAGATTTGAAATAGAATAACGAACATAAAGAAACATAATGAAACATCCACCTAAATCATGAAAAACAATCTCAAGCACATGCATCGTATAAATCAATAGAGTTCCTCATACAATTGCGCGTTAGTGATATGGTAGTCAAATGAACACGCGCATGTCATGAACTTGGAATATAACTCGGATGACCATCTAACTATGCTTCGACTACGAATCTCACAATGTTAATTACACTCTAAAATGAAACACTCAAAAACAGGTGTACTTTTTCTAAAATATGTGAGTAAAGGAAATATGTTTTCAAAACGAGAAATGCTCACATATGACTCGAAAAAAATGCATGACACGAAAGAACAGTAGTCTCATGGATAGGATGCCAACAATCAAGAAAAATTAGTCATTACCATGTTTTAATCCCCCTCTCATCGTTTTCATATCCGAACCATGTTCCAGGATCAAATAGGACTTTTCAAAAGGTTGTAATGTGGCTCAGACAATGAAAAAGGATAGAAAGGATTCATTAGGTAGTTTTCAGAATGGCATTGTAAGGCATGTTCGATTTCTTTCATTCATCTATTCTACCAACTTCATCTTTTCATTCTCCTCCTTTTCATATTTCTTTTCCTTTTTATTCCTTCTCTTTTCATATTTCAACCTTATTCTTTTTTTTTCTTTTTTTTTCTTCAACCTCTTTTTTTTTTAATTCTTTTCCTCCTCGTTACTTTTGAAACGAATATTCATTGAATACCAAGGCAACCACCCCAAACATCATCTTATTTTCTTCTTCTTCTCAATCACACATTGCCTTAACACCACTAAAAGTTGATCAATCTTTCAGGGGTGAACTCCAAGTTGGCCAAATTGGAGCAAAAATAGGATAATGGTAATTAAAGAAAAAGGCATTTTACGGCTCAAAAGGGCGAACTAAGGAAATTTATCATTTATCGGTCGACAGTAAACAAAGAGGGCCTAAAATCATGTCCTATGGTTATATGGTTCTTCAACATTTACGACGGAAGATTATTTAGCATGCTAACAAATATTTTAACTTGACTATCAACCAAAACAAGAATAATGAGACTAAGCAACAAGTTAATGCGCTATTTCAATGAAATTCGACAAACACAATGTATTTATAACCCTCAATAAAGAAAAGATAGGCTCAAAAGCTCACTGGGTTTAGTCTCCACCTTGTGTTATCTAGAAATCCGAATCATATTATAGTTCACATCAGACATGTATTCAAGCGACTACGTGCAGTGCATAGGTTTATGTGCAAATCTATGATATAAAACTACGATTCAAACGATACATAACCTAAAATGTCATATCATAACTTCAGTAAATGTTTAATCACATATTCTTGTTTACCATTCTATAACAATCATAGTTACATAACAAGAAGTATCAAATTTAAAAAAAAAATCAAAATTTTGGTGTATATAATAATGTGCATGTGAGTGCATACCCCCAAACCTAAACCTTTCATTGTCCCCAATGAAACAATAAAATGAAAGACGGGAGAGTACGTAAGGAAGGAACGATAGTACCTCGATCTCGGAAAACACAAACCAGGTGAACGTATAATAATATGGAATCAAAGTTCAATTACTCCAAATGGAGCACTATTTCACCTGTTAATACTTAACAAAAGAAAATAAACAAACAAATAACTAATAAAAGCTAATATAAAAGTTTTTTTTTTAATCAATAGAAACTAAAATATAAGTAAAAGAACGTAAAAGAAAACAAATAGAAACAAAACTATCTAAACAAAGACAAACTGAAATGAAAAGAACTGAAAAGAACAAACAGAAAAGAAAATAACTAACCAGGTGTGGGAAACAGAAGGTAAAAGAACAACAAGAAAAAGTGGAAAAACCCCACCTCGCGCGAGCGGACCGCGCGAGCGACCCTCGCGCAAGCGAATCCCTCCGCGAGGTGGACCTGAGGCTACATATAAAAAAAACTTGAAAAATTTTGTCTATGGAGGAATCTCGCGCGAGCGACCTGTCGTGCGAGCGGGTCGCGCGTGCGACTGTGGTCTTTTTCTCTTTTTTAGTATAAAAATGTAAATAAGTTCAAAATATATTATCCCCGACCCCCAAACCTGTTCAGAAAACTCAAAAACTGACCAAAACGACCCAAAAATATGAAAAAATCAAAGAAAAGATCGAATTAAAGCTTGGGTTGCCTCCCAAGAAGCGCTATCTTTTACGTCTTCAGCTAGACCGTTCTAGCTCAAGATTTATGGAGGCCGTAACTCAGATTTTGTACCCCTTAGGATATCAGGAAGAACCCGGTGATAAGCAGAAATCATATCGCTATGTATCAATTCATTCAACGAATCATCCTTTTCGGTTTCAAATCGATTCTTCACCTTTTGAGTAAATTCGTCATTAGGATCCAGGTTATTCAAATCCATCTGCTTATTACTAACCATAATATTTTCCTCACACGTATTTATTCCTATGTTAGGTTCAATACTCCGTCGTACCTCACTCTCCGCCTCACATAGGTAATCGTCGTCTTTAAGAGGTTGATCAATAGCGTTAAAAACGTTCAATTTTAAGTTCATGTTCCCAAATGACACCTTCATTACCCCCGTCCGACAGTTAACACGAGCGTTAACGGTTGCTAAGAATGGACGACCTAGAATGACAGGAGTGTGCTTCCTAGCATCTAGTACGGGTTCAGTATCAAGGACCATGAAATCAACAGGATAATAGCATTTGTCAACTTTAACTAAGACGTCCTCGACGATTCCTCTAGGTATTTTAATAGAACGATCCGCTAATTGAATAGTAGCGGCCGTAGGTTTGAGTTCACCTAAACCTAGTTATTTGTAGACGTGATAAAGTAAGAGATTAACGCTAGCTCCTAAGTCAAGGAGAGCCCGATAAATGTTAGTGTCACCTATGACACATGAAATAGTTGGCGTACCTGGATCTTTATACTTCGGAGTAGCGTGTTGGAAAATAGAACTTACTTTTTCCGTGAGAAAGACCTTTTTCGGAGTATGACTACGCAATTTGCGCTTTTGAGTACAAAGGTCTTTTAGACATTTAGCGTAAGCGGGAATTTGTTTAATAGCATCGAGGAATGGAATATTAACTTTAACTTGTTTAAATACCTCGAGTATATCTTCTGTTTTTGACCCTTTCTTAGACAAATGTGACGGTCCCTCAACATTTGGTGGAAAAGGTAGTTTTGGAATAATATTAGTTGGGACCGGTTCTTTTTCTTTTCTACTTTGATTCACGTCCTCACCCCTCTCTTTATTCGGGTTAACG
This sequence comes from Hydrangea macrophylla, assembly GCA_033977485.1. Taxonomy (NCBI): domain Eukaryota; kingdom Viridiplantae; phylum Streptophyta; class Magnoliopsida; order Cornales; family Hydrangeaceae; genus Hydrangea; species Hydrangea macrophylla. Next base: position 98,607,385 of record CM066984.1, read on the forward strand.
TTTTCATCCCTCATAACCTTCCTCGGAATCTCAACAACTTCTTCCTCTCGAGTAGTCGTCCTTGTTGACACAGCGTTCACTTGCTCATTTGTACCACCCACCTCGTATTGTCCCTTAGGGTTCGGAATAGGTTGACTTGGCAACTTACTCTCGGTTAAACGATTTAGCATGTTAACTATTTGTCCCACTTGGGACTCCAGTTTTGCAATGGACTGTGTGTGAGAGTGTACTAACTGAATCAACGACCTAAAATTTTCAAGGGAGGCCAACACCTTCTCCTCAAATGCATTATTACGTGGAGGTGGAGGAGGAGGTTGTTGGTATTGACATTGTTGAGGTCTATAAGGGTTAGGGAAATTACTCCTCTCATTATTATTATTATTATTATTATTATTATTTTTCCATGAAAAATTTGGGTGACCTCTCCATGGCGCATCTGGATTATTTGTCATAGGATTATAGTTATTCCGTGAGAATTGTTGAATAGAATTAATGTGTTGCTCCACAAATTCTGAAAATTGACTCGCCGATGGACATGCAAGTATAGAATGTGAAGGATCAGAACATAATGCACAAATTTCATGAGCGGGTGAGGTAATAATTTGGTTCATTGTTAAAAGTCGGTCAAGTTTTTTAGATAGTTCTTTTATTTCAATTGACTGACTTGACTCGAACTTTACCTCTCTCTTAGGTTGTGAATGATATCCCTCGGAACGTACTGACACAGCCTGATGCATCGAATTCTTGCTTAATGTTTCAAAGATTTTCCATGCCTCGTCGGCGCTTTTGTGTAGGAAGGTACCCGCACAAACAGCGTCGACGGTATTACGGACTGAGGGAATAAGTCCCTCATAAAAGACTTGAACTAATTGCCACTTAGGAACCTGATGATGTGGACACGAGCGTAATAATTCTTTAAATTTTCCCATGTGTCATAAAGCGTTTCCCCATCTTGCATCACAAAATTTGTTATAGATTTCCTTATCTGATTCGTACGCATAATAGGGAAAAACTTTTGTAAAAATGCGGTGTGTAAGGCTTCCCATGTCCTAATTGTGTTTGGCTCCAAAGATTGGAGCCAATATTTAGCTTTATCTTTTAACGAGAATGGAAAGAGCCGCAATTTCAATTCATCATCAGTTAAGTTTTGAATTTTTAAAGTAGGGCATATATCCTGAAAATCTCCTAAGTGTTGATATGGATCTTCATTTAGACGGCCATGGAAAGATGGAAGTAGCGAGATGGTAGACGATTTTATCTCAAAGTGAGATGTCGTCTCCTCCTGTAAATCAATACATGTTTGTGGCGTGTAAGTCGTCGAAATAAAGTAATTCTTAAGCGGAGGAGGTGGCAGTATATTAAGATTATTCATATTATTTCCGTTATTTCCGTCAGCCATTTTAATCGGTTCGATTTTAAAATTCGAGTTCTCCTTAATCGTTTAAGTGTACTTTGAATTTCGGCCTCAAACAAAGACGACGGAATCGGCGTTGATTCGTTGTCTTGCAACCTAGCTCTAGAAGCTTGGGTTGCGGACTTACTAACTCTTAAAGTACGTTCAAGTTCAAGATCGACAGAATGTAATTCAGGTTTATTTGAACGTGTACCAAACATAAACTACAAAAAAAAAACTAAAAACAAAACTGACTCAAATAATAAAAAAAAAAAAAAAAAAAACAAATAGCAATCAGGTAACTAAGATAACAAGCACTCAACTACTGTGATGCATGTAAATTATCCTGTAATGCAGTGACCGCGTCAAGCCCAACGCCCCGAGTTTCCTAGCTAATGCAGTGCAATTAACCCTAAACTAATGCAAATAGTGCGTCACAGCGCCCTGACTTACAGTGGTTTAAAGCGAGTTTCAAAAGAAGCAATTTATTTTATTTTATTTATATATTTTTTTCGTGTAAGCTCCTTTGATGTGCTAAGCTATTCTTCCCGGAAATGTTAGAATTTTGACGACTCGAGAAACTACAAAATAAAAAAAATAAAATAAATAAAAGGTTAGTGACTCAAAATAAAACGAAAAATAAGAAAAAGAAAACTAATATAATATTTACGAATTAACTAAACTAAGATTATAAAACTAAAGGTAGTAATTTGCAATCCCCGGCAACGGCGCCAAAAATTGATGTTGTCAATATCAAGATGTAAAAAGTATACTTTACTTTTCTAAAGATTTGTAGCAGTGAAAGTAAAGGTCGAACCCACAGAGATTGAAATACTACAGTGCTTTAATTTTAAAACCTAAATCTAATTAATTATAAAAATGAGATTTTTGATTTTTGAATTTAAAATTAAACTAAGAACAATAAAATAAATCTAAATTATGAAAGCAATTTAAAAGTGTTTTTATAAATATGTTTAAAGGAACCTAGGATTGCAAATCCACCACTAGCTTCATAATAGGAATATTTATGAATTACTTTAGCCTATTAAGTTGGATGATAATGGGGAATTGTAGCTACAAACCCAATTCCTCCGTCAAGAAAATAATTATGGTTCAAGTACCAACATAATCCATCTTCGGTTAGCACGAATTATCCCACACTAAACTAGGGTTGTGGTATAATCCGTCTAATCTAGGCATGGACTATTCGGATACTTGATAGCACAATTCAATAAAGCACCATTACATGTAAATAATCCATACAAGCACAGCAAATATAGATCATTGAGCACATCACAGTCAAAATAGATCTAAGACAAGAATAAACTTTGAAAGTAATGATTTAATCAATAAAAGCACGATTTATTTATAAAAATCCTCGGAACATATAACTGTCATCCATACATAATACAACTAAAATAAAAACATAAATAAAACCCTATTACTTGGCTAGGGTTTCATTGAAACCCTAGATCTAGGTTTAGTTGGCCATGGAATTGATGAACAGCAAGATGTTGATGGAGGAGGCCATGGGAATCCTTGGTCTTCTTCTTCTTCTCCTTGCTTTCCCCCCTTCAATGGCTGGAAATTTGGTTGTATCTTGTGTGTATAACAATTGGCCAACCCCTAAATTGAAGTAAATTAGGGTATATATAGATTTACAACAAGTTTTTGGAAGCTTTCCTAACCCCAAACGCATTAAAATTGCTGTATTTAGCTTTTCAGATGTAATTAGGCAGTTTCTTTCGCGTAGGAATCATCAGTAGAGTAAAATACGCAAGTTCCATTTTTACACATGTCGCGCGAGCGGGCCGCGCGAGCGCGATGTTGGGAAGTCGCGCGAGCGGATCGCGCGAGCGAGTTCTGGGTTTTCGCGCGAGCGGGTTGCGCACGCGATGTGGATTTTTCAGCTTCTGTTTGCTTGCTTTTTCACCCTGTTTAGCCTTGTTTACTTGATTTCTTCCAAAACCTGTCAGAAAATAGAAGTAAAAATATACAAAAACAGGGTAAAAAGGTACTAACAAACGTGAATTAAGGCGTATAAATAGGATTTGTTCTCTCCCGATCAGTATCCTACTGGAATTAAGTCACTACCGTCGTATATAAGCATGTAATCTTTAGTCCTTCTCAAGTATTTAAGAATGTGCTTAACAGCTGTCCAGTACTATGGACCTAGATTCGATTGATACCTGCTAACCATGCCTACGGCAAAGCAGATATCTGGTCTAGTGCATAACATCGTATACATGAGACTTCCCACTGCCGAAGCATAGGGAATTCCTGCCATGCGATTCCTCTCTTCCTGTGTTTTTGGGATATTTATTACACTTAAAAAAAGTCAAAAAGTGGCCATTTTAGTGGCTATTTAGGAATTGGTAACTAATATTTACAATTTGGTCACCTTCTTCTCTCAAATGAGGTTTCAATCAACAATCTTGTGTCTAATTACATTTGGGTCAACAACTTTTGGGATATTTATTATTCACTTAAAAAAAGTAAAAAAAAAAAAAAAAAAGTGTGGCTATTTTAGTGGCTATTTAGGAATTGGTCACTAATATTTACAATTTGGTCAACTTCTTCTCTCAAATTTAGGATTCATATATTGTAATATGTGTTATTGCATTTGGGTCAGCAAGTTGTGGGATATTTATTATTCACTTAAAAAAAAGTCAAAAAATTGGCTATTTAGGAATTGGTCACTAATTTTCACATTTTGATCAACTTCTTCTCTAAAATTTAAGTTCTGCGATTTTTATACTTCACTTAAAAAAATGTCAAATAAAGCGGCTATTTATGAATTGGTCACTACTATTTACATTTTTGTCAACTTCTTCCCTCAAATTTAGGATTTATAGATTGCATTCGAATATCAATTAAGGTCTACAAACACATTCATGTCCTTTTTTTTTAGGGAAAATACGTCACAGCCCAACCCGCCCTAGTAGGCTAGGATACGTGTAACATAGAATTACTCAAACAAAATGCCTCTTAGTAATAGTAAAACAAGAATTAAACCTAATAAAATGACTTTATTGGATTAAAACAGCCCAAGGGTAAAATGGTCATTTATAAAATTTTCGGGTCATTGTCGTGTCGAGTCATAATCGTGTCTTTCTTAGCGTGTCATAATCGTGTCAGTTCATAATCGTGCCGGGTCACCCGTCTAACCAGTGTAGGGTGTCATCGGTTTGGTTCGAATTTTTATTTATTTATGATTTTTTTTTTCATGTTTTGAAACCAACCAAAGTGGTCGGTTCGGGCAATTTTTTCGCCTTTTGGTCGATTTTGCCAATTTGGGCTGTGGGATCTTTTTTTAGTTGTAGGCAATTTTAAGAAAACCGACCGGTTAGCTTGGTTCGTTTATTCGAAAAAAGCTTACAACCCTACTAAGAACACAAATAAGTCTTCCATCAAATTATTAACATGTACATCTTAAATACCAAAATACTACAAATATAACAATATTCAACTATTATAAACTTAACACCCAAGCACGTCCAAACAAAATGAATAAGAAGAAATATTATTTTTACTAACTGTATAAATAAATCTCTTCACTTACCATCCATCAAGAATCAAGATTAACACGTATTTGTCTAATTGACTAATTTGTCTTCCTTCCAATTCAGCAATCCTGACGGGCTTCCTCCATTTTTTTTATACAATGCTTGATGCATGAATGCTTCCAGGCTCTAGCTTCCCCCTTCCCTTATTAGTTACTATTAATTATTAGTTTTTTATTACATTAGTTATTAATTATTACATATAATGATAGGTCCAAAAAGATCAGGTCAAAGTCAAACAACCACCTCAGCCAGAGTGCATGCGTACCTGGGTATCTTGGCTTCTACCGCTCGGGTTGGTCCCACGGCTTGGGTGCATAGCACGGGCATTCCACGTATGGGCGCGGCCTAGATATGCTCTGTAACTTGCCCCGCAAAGTTCCTAGCAGTTTCCTAACTCGAGTAGAGCTCCAATGGAAGGTGTACCTAGTTCCCTAATCCGTTTAGGAAACTCCCATAATTTATGCCAATCAACTATTATTAGATTAACTCTCCTAATCTGTTTACTTACCTTGAATGAGTTGGTCTTTTGCATCTATAAAAGAGGCCTCTCACCCCCATTAGAGGGGATGGCATTCTAGATTCATAGAACTGCATATACAAACTGCACACGCAATCCGCCCGGTCGGTCCCTAGTAGCTCCAAGCCTGTTGGTCCACCAACAACCCCCGGCGTTATTCCAGTCATAGTGCACATGCTCCGACATAACCGTGGACGTAGGTCACCTCATTAACGGGATCGAACCACATACAATCCCTTGTCTCTCTCTCTTTCTCTTTTGCTTCATCACTAAATCAGCTCTTACCAATTTTCAGCATCATCAGCTTGGCGTCATCTATGGGTAACGACGAACAGATTTATCCCAAAACCAATCTTTAGCTGATAGCCATGGCGCCGAAGAAGGGTAAGAATACTGCTGCTCCGATGGGTCAGGAGGGCTCACAGACCGGGCAACCGACCGTGTCCATGACCTCCGAGCAGATCACCGCTGCCCTCGCGCAACTCCTGGAGGGCCAGCAGCGAACACAGCAGCAGATCAAAGCACTGCTGGCCCAACAGGAAAAGCTCCCACTCTACAAAGGTTGGATTAAGCACAAAAAGTTTGATTGAGGGGAACACTATACAATAGTCAAAAAGAGTTTCTAACAAGAACAATATCGATGGCAAGTTGACGGAGAGAAGTTTAATAAGTAAAATTTAACAAATCCAGCTAGGATTAGAGGTATAACAAGATTTCCGACAAGGAGTGATAACATGATATAAATCCGGCAAGGATTCCCAATACACAAAGATCTTATACAACAAGAGTTAGAAAAGAGACGTGTCGATCTCAGAAACATAATTACATAATACAAATAAGTTTGACAAGTATGAAAAAGCAAGGGCTAACACATGCCCATCAAATTACCCAAAAAGGCTTCCCAAAAACAAAAATATGAAAATTTAGGTACAAGAAGTTTTGTAATAAATTAATACAACAATGTTTATAAGCATTAAACTATTACAAACTCGTACAAAGACGAACAAACATGGGAAGCTACTGATTACAAAGTTAAGGCCTAGCCTTCAAAATATAACGACGTCTAAACGTCAGATCACATATGGCCTTTCCCTTTACCGAGGTCACCTGAAAAAAAAAGGTTTTGTCATTTTTATGAGAATGACGGCTCGTAGAAAACATTGTAACAAGTCTATATGCTATCCGTGACTAAAATGAAATGAGGTGCAATGGATCGCCACCATGGCTACAATGAAATGATTAGAGCCTCAAGGCTATGCGTGATATGTGCACACCTCTCTCATCACCGGACTATGAGCCACCTGCACATGGAGTGTAGCATACCAACTTCCACGAGCTAACCGAATATAGTTGGAGTTTGAATGTTTCTAAGGGTCATTCTCCGTGTCTCACATCACAACCCATATCCGGATTTCTTAAATAAAATTCCCTTACATGGGATTTTTCTCTTTCATAAAATAAAGCATTTATGTTGTGATAAATGAAATATGTGCCAATTAGGCCTCAATGCTCAATGCATGAAATGAAAATATGATCAATCAATACACTTGATGTCATGACTACAACAATCGACATATCCAATAACAATAAATCAATGAAGTGAGAAATTATTCAAAAGTCACAATTTCATACATATAACCACGACTTCCAACTAACGTCCTAACATGCTTTTGCACATAAAGGGAGCATCCTATTCACATTTAACACCACATAACATGCAATTAATTCAATTTGAACATATAGCTAACAAAGAGGCATAAAGCCCTAATTTTCAAATTTGGGGGAAACACCTAGCACGTGTGTCTAAGTTTTCTCCTAGCATATAAATGAACTCAAAGTATCTTAGACAAGCATAACATATGGAAATGAAACAATGTAAATATACCTCAACGAGATCCTTCCAAAATAAATGGAATAACACCCAAAATGTAGAGAAATCCAGAGAACTCCAAAATGAAATCTAGTGGTAGAAGAATGAAGCCCAAGATGATCCAACAACACTTCCCAAAGCAAGAATCTCCCAACAGCTCCCTAAAGTTATAGATGAGGAGCTTGAACCCTAGGCCAAAATTTGGGTAAACCTTGGAGACGAGCTTGAAAAAGAATTTGGAGAACACCACTAGGAAGCTCTTGAAATTCTAAGACTAATTTGTGAAATAAGAAAATCTTCAAAAATCTCTCTTTGGTGGTCTATTGGAACTTTGGAGAAGAAGAAACCAAGGAAGAAAAAAAATGGTGTATGTATCTTAGAGAGAATGAGGAGAAGAAGAGAGAGAGAGAGAGAGAGAGAGAGAGAGAGAGAGAGAGAGAGAAATGAAAAGTAAAGGGAGGAGAGAGGGAGGTGGTCGTCTATATAGGGGGGAGTGGGGTCCACTACGTTGCTTAAATTTTGGTTTTTGCCCTTTGAATGACTTGAGGGGGTATAAAGCACGTGTGTGTGTGTGTGTGTGGTCTAGTGTTACACACCCAAATTAAAACATGTACCCATTTTAGCACTAAGTTAATAAAAAAAAAACAGTGACACATGTTGAAATAAATTTAAATACTGCACAATTAAATACGAGCTCGCACATAAGGACTTAAAAGACAATTTTACCCTTACTAAAATCTTGAGTTATGACAGAACATTTGAAATATTTTAATTATATTGAAAGCCAAATTTTCCACAATAAATAACAAATTTCATAATAGATTAAAGGCCCATTAAATATTAAGTTGATCTAGCTAATTAAATCAACTTAGTTTAAATAATTAATGAATAGATTCCCAAAAATCTATTTAAAACAATTCATAAAAAGTTTTAAATTTGTCAAAAATCACATAGGAAATTTTGAAATGTTCAAAAACTGATTTTTAACATAAATTGGAAATTTCCAAAATTTATGGGAGTCTTAAACATTAATTTAATCAATTTAACAAATTAAATTGATTTATTGTCAAACAAATCAACAATATGGCATAAATTCCTAAAAATACAAAATTGGAAGGAATCATCCATTCCTTAAAGTTTCACATTGCCCAATATAGTGTACTAAATACATCATATTAATTATATCAAATGAATATTCACATTTGGATATTTTAAGCAATTAAAATAGTATTCAAAAACATGTTTTAATGCTCTAAAATACCACTAATATGAACGACAATCCCTAAACATTTTTTCAATACTCCAAACAGTATACTCTCTGTCACATATTAATTACAAAACTTAATATTGTGTTTTGGATATTTTTAGCAATTAAAAACACATACTTTTACATATTTTATATGCTCAAAAATACCAAAAATAATGGAATAATTTCCACTAAAATTATTCTGGATCCCACATGATGCCTCTAACATAGGAAAAATAAAAACATAATTTTCCTAAATTTTTCAAAATTTTAAACCAATTAAAACAGTTTGAAGCAAATTAAAAACTAATTTTTAAACAACGGAAGCTGTTTTAATTATATAATAAATAATTAACCTTTTCAAGAAAATATTTAAAAATAATATTAGGGACCGGGACTTAATGTGGGACCCCCACTCGCCAGACCACTGTCGGTCGGCGAGTGGGCCCCACTCTCCATGGTAGGAGTGGGCATAGACTTAGGGTATCTTCTTCCTCAACAAGAACACCCAGATTGGGCTGCACAGGACTGCGCACCAGCGGCACCCACTTCGCGGCCTCGCCACGGCTTCGTTTCACGACGAACAGTTGCATGTAATATACGATTGGAAAGCCCTCATGGAGTAGATGAGGTTTGTGCCAAAAAAATAGGCCACTTGGATGTCTAAATTGTCCAAAAACTGGGTTCAAAGTTGAGAAAAAAAATTCGGATTTATTGGTTTATCAAACTAGGGTTTGATATATCTCCTTCGTTGAGATAATTAGGCTATGAAACTTTGAGGGTAGCCTCATATGATATATTAGAACATATTCATATAAAAAAATCGGAAGAGTATTAAAGTTTACATGTACACCCATCACGAGATTTGTTTTTGATAAAAACGGTTCAAAAACGAATCTTGAATACGATGATCCAAATATAGGCGAACAAATCAACCTATAGGTTTTGATACCAATGTTGAAAAACTCTCACACATGCATATGGTAGGGTTTAGGACATTACGTAGCGGAATTGAACCCGGCGGATAGTAGATCGTTGATTTTTACGAGCCCTCAACCTTGTTCTTCCAATCCGAGAATACTAGCCTCCGTGTACGCCTTATACTTCGCTATGGTCATGAGAACGGTTACTAGAGCAATCCCTTTGATGTTCACGCGCTAAATCACAAGCTTTCTTAGTGATTAAGCTAGAGAGAGAGAGAGAGAGAGAGGCGAGAGTGTCATGACCCGTCCCACTACGCGTGGAAATAGGACACATAGCACGCCACCAAGGCTCATCCAAACAACAATATGATTATACGCAGCGGAAAGAACTTTAAAACAAACCTGGGTATTTTAAAACTTAGGAACATTCCCCTCTGAGTTGTAAAATCCATTGAAATCAGAGTTAGAAAGAATTTTGTTCAATTGAAAGTGTTCACAAGAATCCATTTCAAAATACAGAGGTTCAGTCGACTGCCCAGTCGACTGTATTAGGGTCCAGTCGACTGTGCCTGGCAGAAACTATAACCCTAAATCCTCAACAGAGGTCCAGTTAACTGCCCAGTCGACTGGGTTAAGCAGAACCCAAAATGCAGCATATAACACAGGGGGCCAGTCGACTGATATAGGGACTCAGTCGACTGCTTTTCCATATTTAGAAGCAGTGGCCAAAAATCTACAGTGTTTAGTCGACTGACAAAGGGTCCAGTCGACTGCTTCCCTTACTATTCACTTTCAGTGTCTCAAACATACGGAATCCATTCGACTGGTCCTGGGTCCAGTCGACTGCTCCCCTGCTGGCAGCCCTGTGTTGTAAATTAACAACTCATGCTTCTTAATTCCAACACCAATTCAACCACAACTGATTTAACATTTAAAACATAACTATAGGCGTTCAATTACAAGATTACAATACTGCAGGACTAATCCAAGGATCTATTACAACATATTACAAAATCCCAATCCTTACACAAGTCTTAGAATTTAAAACAAAAACATATACAATGTGATTCCCCCAGCGTTCATCGGCCTCACTCATCACGCTTCTTCTTGTCTTTCTTCTTACCTGCAATGGAGTACATCTCCACTGCTCAGCTATATGCTGAGCGTACAATTCTAAATGTATGCTTATATGACAATTCATGGTTTAAGCATCTAAAACACATAGAAATAGTCTCTAGGGTGAGTGGTACGCATTCATCAGGTCGATGCCGTAGGAGGCCCACCTCTCCCACGCATCTCGTACACTGGTTGGGCCTTCCTCCATACCAGGTACCGTGTACTGGTTGGGCCCACCTCCAATCCAGACACAACCACAATTCCAATTCCATTTCAATCAGAATCACAATACTCAAGGTTCGAGGAGCTTACCCCGGATGAATTTGCACCAAACTCCCCTTTGACCCAAGTAGACACATAACATGCTCACATAAACAGTTATACGTGCTTTTATCATAATTTCACGTGCATAATTAACGGGCCTAACTAACACATGAATTTCGCCCGGATCCAAGAATATCAAAAGTGATGTCCAAAACATGAAAATCCATATATTTCATAGATCTAGAATTCATACCTCGTGCGAATCTCTTCGAACTTTGAAGGATCGTCTAGGGGGCTAAATAATCATCGGATTTCAATTTATACGCGATTCCTACAAGTTTTACCTGATTTTTCCCAAAAGTCTAGAATTAATATTTTTACAAAACTTGGCCAAACATGACCTAAGTGGTATCAAAACGTAGATCTTACCTCCACGAGTTCAAATCTGAAATCTGGAGAAAATCTGACGGACGAACGGTCATCGATCGGCGTCGCAAAGCCCGTTGGCTCCAAATCTCCCTTCTCTCTCCTCTCTCTAGATATTTGGCAAGTGTTTGGATGAGATTGAAATCTCATCCCAATCTATATATAGGCAAACTTTCAGAGAATTACGTTTACCTCCCCGCAAGTTTCTCAAAACTTCTCATTAATCCATGAAACTTCGCACACGTCCATTTTATGCCTTTACGAGTAAAAATTATAAATTCCAAAAGTTTTCGACTAAGTTTCGTTTGGGTCCAAAATAACGTCCGAAAACTATATTCTGTGGAATCTCTACACAACCTACCTTTTTAATTAACGTGTCACTCACGTTCTCACCACAGTTCTCAAAATGATATAACAATATCAAAGATTACCAGAATTGTACTACACAGGTGTAATTACTATTCACAGAAATACCAGATAAAGTCAAATAATATTTAAATCATATAAATGACATTTACTCATGATTATGCAATATGAACTTCCATGTTCTCGTGTCCTTACTGACACCTTACCGTTGACCACAGTCAACCACTTATCCTCAATTATCATATATCAATGATAATTCATAAAATTTCATATCATGCATGATTAAACTATGAAATTCTGGAACGGGCATGACAACTCTCCCCTCCAAAAAGGAAGTTTGTCCCCAAACTTATACCTCATACGTCGAACAGGTACGGATACTCATTCCGCATATCTTCCTCATTTTCCCACGTAGCCTCTTCAACAGTGTGACTACGCCATAGCACTTTCACCATTGGAATAGTCTTGGTTCTCAAAACTTGTTCTTTGCGATCCAAGATCTCTACAGGATGTTCCACATAAGTCAAGTCTCCCTGAATCTGCAGCGGTTCAGGTACAATGATCTTACTCGTATCAGTCATACATCGTCTCAACATCGACACGTGAAATACATTATGCACATGTTCCAACTCCGATGATAAAGCCAATCGATAAGCCACTGGACCTACTCTCTCTAAGATCTCAAAAGGTCCTATAAATCTTGGATTGAGCTTTCACCTCTTTCCAAATCGTGCAATGCCTTTCGAAGGCGATGTTCTCAAGTATACAAAATCTCTAACTTCAAAATTCATCGGTCGTTGTTTAGAGTCTGCATAACTATTATATCGGGTCTGAGCTACCTTGAGTCGCTCTTGAATCAACTTTACTTTCTCAGTAGTCACCTGTATTAACTCAGGTCCTAACAACTTCCTTTCTCCAACCTCGGTCTAACAAACCGGTGATCGACACTTACGGCCATACAGAGCTTCATATGGTGCCATACCAATACTTGACTGAAATCCGTTGTTATAAGTAAATTCAATTAACGGCAAGTGGTGCTCCCAATCATTTCCAAAGTCTAATACACACAATCTCAACATATCTTCCAAGGTCTGAATCATACGCTCTGACTGTCCGTCGGTCTGAGGATGAAATGCAGTACTGAAACTCAATTTTGTACCCATAGCGTTTTGCAAACTTCCTCAAAACCTTGACGTGAAACTACTATCCCGATCGGATATAATCACCGCTGGTACCCCATGTAGTCTTACAATCTCTTTCACATACAATTCCGCTAATTTAGACGGTTTATTCGTCTTGATCAGTAAAAAATGAGCTGACTTGGTTAATCGGTCAACTATAACCCAAATCTTATCATTCTTATTGATTGATCGTGGAAATCCTGAAACAAAATCTATCGTGATCTCGTCCCATTTCCATTCCGACACTGGCAAAGGTTGTAGTAACCCCGCGGGTACTTGTCTCTCTGCCTTGACCTGTTGACATGCCGAACATTCGGATACAAACTTAGCGACTTCATGCTTCATACCCTTCCACCAAAAGTTTTCCCTCAGGTTTCTGTACATCTTATTACTTCCCGGGTGCACTGAATATTTCGTACTATGAGCTTCTTCCAAAAGTTGTTCTTTCAGGTCTTTCACATTCGGTACACATAATCGGTTCTCCAACTTCAGAATTCCTTGTTCTAATACCAAACCAGGTCGCTTTCCCAAAGGTATCTCATCTCTCATTTTGCACAAATAGACATCGTTAAATTGCTCTTTCTTGATCTCATTGATAATATTTGGGTGTGCTATGATCGCCATCATTAAACCACCATTAGTCTCTGGAATTACATCCAACTCTAATCGTTCCATCTCCTTTACCAATTCTTTTTGTTGTGTTAGCTCATCGGCTAAATTCCTCGGCGTCTTCCGGCTTAATGCATCGGCTACTACATTTGCCTTCCCCGGATGGTACTCTATCAAAAGATCATAATCCTTCATCAACTCCAACCATCTTCGCTGTCTCATATTCAAATCCCGTTGGGTGAAAATATATTTCAAACTCTTGTGGTCCGTGAATATCTCACACTTTTCTCCGTACAGGTAGTGTCTCCAAATTTTCAAAGCATGAATTACTGCGGTTAATTCAAGATCATGAGTCGGATAATTAACCTCATGTGTCTTCAACTGTCTCGAAGCATATGCAATTACTTTACCACCTTGCATAAGCACACATCCCAACCCTTTATGTGAAGCATCACTATAGATTACAAATCCTTCAGTTCCGGATGGTATTGTCAGAATAGGTGCTCTCGTTAGTCGTGACTTCAACTCTTGGAAACTATCTTCACATTCCTGACTCCATTCAAAAATAACACCCTTTCTCATTAATTTTGTCATCGGCAATGAAATCTTTGAGAAATGCTCAATAAAACGGCGATAGTATCCCGCTAATCCCAAGAAACTTCGAATTTCAGATACGGATGTCGGCCTCTGCCAATTAGATACAGCTTCTACTTTGTGAGGGTTAACTGAAACTCCATTCTTGTTAATTACATGACCAAGAAAAGTAATACTAGACAACCAAAATTCACATTTCTTGAATTTACCAAATAATTGTTTCTCTCGCAATCTCTGAAGTATCAACCTCAAGTGGTTCTCGTGTTCTATCTCACTAGGTGAATAGATAAGGATATCGTCAATGAATACAATCACAAAGTCGTCCAAATAATCCTTGAATACTCGATTCATAAGATCCATGAATGCAGCTGGTGCATTTGTAACTCCAAATGGCATAACTAAAAACTCATAGTGTAACAACCTGCATTTCCATTTAATTCTAAATTACATTTTCGTATTTAATTTGTAAATGCATTGTCATATTAAATTTCATTTGGTATTGACTGCTTCATTTAATTACATTTCTCATGTTCTAAATTTTATTCCTTGGATTATTGCAAGCTAAGAATCTGTTGGGGTCAAACTGTAATATTCATAAAATCAATAATACCCGTGTGAATTTCAAAGTCTGTATTTCAAAGACGGTGAAAATAATTTCTTTGGATTCAATCAGTATTTTTATGAAACCAGGAAATTACTTCTTACACTAAAATGAAATTTCTGTATTTTTGTGGTGAACACCGCGCCCCGAAAATACTAGTTAGTATTCAAACTGTCCACGCTGTGTGAGCTCCCACAGATTTTGGAAGTGACTGATTTGGACAATTGCTTTATATCTATTTATGGCAACTAATGATTGCCTTAGGCTTTGTTTGGAATTGTATATCTTGTGTGTTTGTTGTTGGGCCAGAAGCCATAATTCCCAAACACTTCTACTTTGGCCCCTATTACTCTAACTTGACCCTTGGTGAATCATTGGAGTTATGCATCAGTGTATCTACGTATGTATATGGCTGTGGTTGTTTTGCACTTAGCTAATTGATAAATTAAATCAATTGTAGAGTAAGGAGGATGGTTCTTGGCCCCCAAGTTTGATACTTGTATATATACACTCACATGCTCTCTTAAACACACACATATGCACATTTGTAAGTTCAGAAATTGAGAGAGTTTAGAGAGTTACACAGAGAGTTCTACAGATTTTATTTTAGAGAGAGAAAGCTTCAATCACCATAGCTAAAGCTTGTGGTGGATTTTCCTTATCTTAGTTCTTTCTCAACAATCTTTGCTACCCTTATCTAGGTGAGTATTCTAAACTCACTCTAGAATGTAAATTCATGCTTAGTTACTGAGTTTGTGTAAGTATTAATGATCCTCCATTGCTAAATTCGTCCATGGAAGCTTGAAGCTTCAAAATCACAATTTTCCAAACTCAATCAAAATCCGTTTTTAAAATGAAATATGAAAGATTATACATCCTACATGCCATGTTTAAAGTATTAGAGTTTAATTTCATCACATGAGAAAGTATATTGAAAATGAAGTTTTGTCATCTTTTAAAATTTCATAAAATGTGAGAGTTGTAGATTGAATCATGTTAAATTGGTTATGGATTCTTAATCCTTGTTGAAAAACAAAGAGAATCATATATTATAAGGCCTAATTACTCCCGAAATTGAAAATGGGTCAAAAGACCCCTGAAAAGCTGAAACAGAACAGTCTGGGGGAAGAAGACGAAGACACTGCATGAACTCGCGCGCGCGATCGCGCGAGTGAACCAACATCCATATGCATCAAACATCTCTAATATGTATGGATGCAATTGAGAACATGTGGCAAATCACTCAACACTCCACTCGTCGTCGAACGTTTCCAAAGTTTTGTTACCTATAGCTCTGATACCAATAAATGTCACGACCCGTCCCACTACGCGTGGAAATAGGACACGTGGCACGCCACCAAGGCTCATCCAAACAACAATATGATTATACGCAGCGGAAAGAACTTTAAAACAAACCTGGGTATTTTAAAACTTAGGAACATTCCCCTCTGAGTTGTAAAATCCATTGAAATCAGAGTTAGAAAGAATTTTGTTCAATTGAAAGTGTTCACAAGAATCCATTTCAAAATATAGAGGTTCAGTCGACTGCCCAGTCGACTGTATTAGGGTCCAGTCGACTGTGCCTGGCAGAAACTATAACCCTAAATCCTCAACAGAGGTCCAGTTGACTGCCCAGTCGACTGGGTTAAGCAGAACCCAAAATGCAGCATATAACACAGGGGGCCAGTCGACTGATATAGGGACTCAGTCGACTGCTTTTCCATATTTAGAAGCAGTGGCCAAAAATCTACAGTGTTTAGTCGACTGACAAAGGGTCCAGTCGACTGCTTCCCTTACTATTCACTTTCAGTGTCTCAAACATACGGAATCCAGTCGACTGGTCCTGGGTCCAGTCGACTGCTCCCCTGCTGGCAGCCCTGTGTTGTAAATTAACAACTCATGCTTCTTAATTCCAACACCAATTCAACCACAACTGATTTAACATTTAAAACATAACTATAGGCGTTCAATTACAAGATTACAATACTGCAGGACTAATCCAAGGATCTATTACAACATATTACAAAATCCCAATCCTTACACAAGTCTTAGAATTTAAAACAAAAACATATACAATGTGATTCCCCCAGCGTTCATCGGCCTCACTCATCACGCTTCTTCTTGTCTTTCTTCTTACCTGCAATGGAGTACATTTCCACTGCTCAGCTATATGCTGAGCGTACAATTCTAAATATATGCTTATATGACAATTCATGGTTTAAGCATCTAAAACACATAGAAATAGTCTCTAGGGTGAGTGGTACGCATTCATCAGGTCGATGCCGTAGGAGGCCCACCTCTCCCACGCATCTCGTACACTGGTTGGGCCTTCCTCCATACCAGGTACCGTGTACTGGTTGGGCCCACCTCCAATCCAGACACAACCACAATTCCAATTCCATTTCAATCACAATCACAATCCTCAAGGTTCGAGGAGCTTACCCCGGATGAATTTGCACCAAACTCCCCTTTGACCCAAGTAGACACATAACATGCTCACATAAACAGTTATACGTGCTTTTATCATAATTTCACGTGCATAATTAACGGGCCTAACTAACACATGAATTTCGCCCGGATCCAAGAATATCAAAAGTGATGTCCAAAACATGAAAATCCATATATTTCATAGATCTAGAATTCATACCTCGTGCGAATCTCTTCAAACTTTGAAGGATCGTCTAGGGGGCTAAATAATCATCGGATTTCAATTTATACGCGATTCCTACAAGTTTTACCTGATTTTTCCCAAAAGTCTAGAATTAATATTTTTACAAAACTTGGCCAAACATGACCTAAGTGGTATCAAAACGTAGATCTTACCTCCACGAGTTCAAATCTGAAATCTGGAGAAAATCTGTCGGACGAACGGTCGTCGATCGGCGTCGCAAAGCCCGTTGGCTCCAAATCTCCCTTCTCTCTCCTCTCTCTAGATATTTGGCAAGTGTTTGGATGAGATTAAAATCTCATCCCAATCTATATATAGGCAAACTTTCGGAGAATTACGTTTACCTCCCCGCAAGTTTCTCAAAACTTCTCATTAATCCATGAAACTTCGCACACGTCCATTTTATGCCTTTACGAGTGAAAATTATAAATTCCAAAAGTTTTCGACTAAGTTTCGTTTGGGTCCAAAATAACGTCCGAAAACTATATTCTGTGGAATCTCTACACAACCTACCTTTTTAATTAACGTGTCACTCACGTTCTCACCACAGTTCTTAAAATGATATAACAATATCAAAGATTACCAGATTTGTACTACACAGGTATAATTACTATTCACAGAAATACCAGATAAAGTCAAATAACATTTAAATCATATAAATGCCATTTACTCATGATTATGCAATATGAACTTCCATGTTCTCGTGTCCTTACTGACACCTTACCGTTGACCACAGTCAACCACTTATCCTCAATTATCATATATCAATGATAATTCATAAAATTTCATATCATGCATGATTAAACTATGAAATTCTGGAACGGGCATGACAGAGAGGGAGGGGAGAGAGTGCCTAGAGGGAGAGAGGGATGGATGAGTGTATATTTTTTTATTATCTCTCATAGTTGTAACATATACAACTTCTACATATAAGCACTCTCCTAATAAGGTTTGAATAGAACTCTTTATGGGTCTGCTTAGCAACCAAGCAAGGTTCGTTGGACCCCGGGTCCAATGTGGGTACGTGTCCCAACCCATATAATATTTGTTACAAGAACAATGCTATGCTTCTGAAAATTGAATCTCAAATTTGGTTTTCAAATGGCTTAGCAATTGTACCACATGCTGAGATGGTAATTGGTGATACCACAAACTGCTATGTGTGGTATACTTGGCAAAGCATTTGGGAAGCAAATTTCAAAACCACAGCATTTTTTTTCTTTTTTTTTTTTTTCTTGAAAGATAATTATAGAGATGATGAGAACTAACAAAAAATCCTAGTTACCCACTGATAAATGGAATTTCTTAACAGTGAACCAGAATTCAATGATAAAAGGAGCACCTAAGGCTTTGTCTCAATTTTCTCTGTTCAACATAAGGAAACACTTTGCTTTTTTATATTTTGGTACAGAAAAGGATGAGAAAACAGGAATGAAAAAGAGAATAGGATCGAAAAATATAAATCAATTTTTTTTTTTTGGCATGTTACTTTTCTTCCTGTTTACTTGATTTTCTACAAAATCTAGTGATTTTTTATTTTATTTTATTTTAATATGTACAATAAGATTTAATATAAGCCTACACGGAAATAGGGTTCTCTTCTATTTTTCTTTCCTTGAGATTCACAAACCAAACAGATATAATTAAGCTATAGACGTTAGACCATCTCCAACAATGGCATCAAACTAAAAAATGAAGCAACTTTGTTGCTCTACATCAGCAAAATGGACTCCAAAGGGAGCATCAAACAGCAGCAGCAACTTTGCTGCCTTTGTCATATGCAGCAACTTTGCTACATTTACTTGTTGCATCAAATGAATTTTTTGAGAATAATAAATGTGGGGGAGAGAGAAGGAATGTGGTGGGTTGATAAAAAGTGATAAAAAAAGTTTGAATATAAAAAGATGGAAAACTAAAGATACATTAAAATAATTAACATTTGGTGTATCCTTTGGAGTGCTGAGTTTGATTCAAGTAGCAAATATAAATTCTTGCATCAAATGACTTACATGAGTTTGATTCAAATAGCAAATATAAATTCTTGCATCAAATGAGTCATTTGATGTGTAAAATTTGCCTTCTCCGTTGGAGATGGTCTTATATATTATCCTTATTTGCCCATTAGCTAGCACAATGGACAAATCTTAAAGTCACTTCACCAGATATCCAACAAAACTTGGGGGAACATGCTACCACTTTGTAAGGATGAGTGATTGGAGGAATGAGAAGGGGATATAATTTTGATCAGCAATAGAAGCAAAAGCAAAGCTCATTCTTTTTTATTATTATATTTTATAATTAGGTAGAATTTGATGATGTTCCTCGGAATAATATAGAATATTTGATGTTTCTTTAAAATCATTATATTTATAAAAAAAATAAAATAGAAGCAAAAATAAAAAAAATAAAAAGACAAGAAAAGAAAAAAAATAAAAATAAAGGGGTATTTACCAAAAAGGATATCAGTACACCATTTATTAAGTTAAAGTACAAATTAGTGAGTGACTTAATAAAAAGGACGAAAACTTGATAGCTGGTGCTCGCACGGTATAAGTGCGCACACCATAGAATCTTCCATGCACAATTTCCTCAACCGCCACTGCTTTCACGCGCCACACGTGCGCGACCACGCGCGACCCACGCGGGCCTCCCTTTGCAGGCTGCTCACACCGTGTGAGCATTGTACCGTATTATTTTCAATTTCGAAAAATGTTTTAAACCTTAAACATCCATAACTTTTGACCTACAACTCCATTTTTTGCAAATTTTATACCGTTGGAATCGTGTCGACGAGAGCTACAAAACTAGTAAATTGTTGATATGTTTTGAGAAAAAAAAATTTCATGTTTTTACATACATGAATAATAAGTGAAATTTCGCTTGATATACATAAAATATTAAGTGAAATTTCACTTAAAATATCAAGTGAAATTTCACTGAATAAATGAAAAATATTAAATGAAATTTCATGTTTTTACATACATGAATAATAAGTGAAATTTCACTTGATATCTATACTACTATAGAAAGGGAGAAGCAAGGGTACCATGAAAATGAAGTCTATGACTCATAATTACAATTATACCATAAAATTTTATACTACCAAAATACAATAGTAGGGGTAAAATAAAGTAATTATTCAAAAAAAAAAACTGTTCAGAATTTTTAAAAAAAAATCTGCCTGTTCAGAATTTAAAAAAAAAACTGCTGTAGGAAAAAACTGCCCAAAAAGTGATTCAAAGAAGGGGAAAAAAAAAATTCTTCAAAAAAAATTTCAAAGTTTGCACTCACAAAGTTAGTGGCACCCCACTAGTACATAAAATGTTAAGTGAAATTTCACTGAATACATGAAAAATATTAAAAGCTCTCCCCAAAAAAATCCTAAGTTCGATTTTTGCAAAGCTCATAAACTAGTTACCAAATGAATTAACATGAAATTGTGCTTTAAAAAAGGAGAAGCACCAAAATGGGGGCCAAACTAAGCCTTAATGAGGTAGCAATGGCTTTATTGCTATTCGTCTTTTTAAAAAAAAAAAATTTCTCAAAACATATAAATTTGGCATACATAAATATTAAGTGACAATTCACTGAACCTGTACATGCCTTCTTCCTAAAAAACTTGAAGTTAAACTTAACATTTGTGTACGCGTTCAGTGAGATTTCACTTGGTAGGTCAAGTGAAAATTCACTAACTATTTCAAAAGTTGCTAGAAGTAACTCTCTAGAGTTTAAGATCTAATTTGATACTTACTTTGTTAAAAAGTCGCTCAAGTGTCAAATTTAAGTAAAATTTCACTTAATATTCATGTACAAGTTCAGTGAAATTTCACTTAATATTCATATATGCCAAGTGAAATTTCACTTTTTTTTTTTCTCTTTCATATTAAACAATGCATATTTCGTTTTAAAAAAAAAAAAAATCAAATTTCAGAAATCAATTATAAAACATAGTTTTTCAACCCAAACAAATGCAAAATTCTTGTGAAATTTCACTAAAACTCTCCTTAAGAACAAAGTGAACATTCGTTTTTTTTTTCCTCACAACATATCAACTTGGCATATGTGAATATTACGTGCATGAAAAATCAATAACCCATACATGAATATTATGTGAAAATTCTATTAAGTTCATTTAGAACATGGCATGTAAAAATAAGAAATTTTTTCTTTTGCTCAATAGGTATCAACAATGGTACTAGTTTTGTAGCTCTCGTCGACACGGTTCCAACGGTATAAAATTTGTAAGAAACAGAGTTGTAGATCAAAAGTTATGGGGGTTTAAAGTTTAAAAAAACTTTTTCGAAATGGATATGATATGGTACAGCCTCTCACATGGTGTGAGTGGCTGAAACCAAGAACGCATGCGTGAAGGGGCGTTGGTCACATGAGATTTTCTATGGTACTTGCACTTATACCGTGTGAGCACTGATAAGATTCCTTTTGTCATTTTTAGAAAATGGTCAAACTAATTGGAGTTTTAAACTTATGAGGGTTACTTGTAGGGATTTTTCAACAATTATCTATAAAATAAAAATAAAACAAGATATGATTTGAGATGTGTGTCACACTCAATAAGAAATCCCACAAGTTGGTGTTTTAGGGTTTGTATTCACGTGCAACATTACTAATCACAATCCAGGAATGATTTAATAATAGCTAAACCTGTCATGCAAGAAAGCTTAGATGTTATTTTAGAGTTAAATAATCTTCACACATACTTTATTCAATAATTAGATTTGCCTTACCAGTGACATATATTTGGTATGATTTGATTTTATGTGCATGACTTTGACCGTAAAAATTCTATGCTGCATATTTAATTGCATGAAAATTTCTATATGTTATCTTGGAATTTATTAACACAAGGTTGTTTTGAACTTGTCAGGCGGCTGCCTCGCAAAAGTTCAATTTTTTTATAAAAAAAAAATATTTAACAATCCAGCGTTCGAGTGGTAACATTCGTCGAGAATAGTAGAATGTGGCAGAAAATTATGTAGTACTGTCGAGACTCGAAAATTAGGTTTTGTAAAGTTTCAAATGACACTTGATGGAGAGACGAGAATACAAAATGCAAGTGTATGCAAGTTCGAAATTAGTAAGTTTTCGACCTGAGTTTTGTGTACGTACTAGTTATTTTTCTCTATTTAACTGAAGTGAGATAGTTAATCTCACACACGATATACAATAAAGACATGTAATGTTGTGTGAATTTGAGTAATGAATATGTTTGACATGCAACTAACTTTTTACAAGTACCTAAAGAGATTAATTTAAAAGAAACAAATTGAAGTTTTTTCAAAAAAGCTGAACCAATGAAATTATATTTTACAAAAATGTCCCTATTGCAATTTAGAAATTTTTAGATGTCACATGTAGTAATTTAGAACTTGTGTTTCAAATATCATTTTTCGGTCATTTAATATATTTAAAAAATCATATGTATATATATTTCCATAAAAACCTCTAATTCCCACATCAATACAAACTTTGCAACAAAAAAAAAAAAAAAAAAAAAATTTAAAGTTTGAAAAAATCAATATAAAAAATCTCTAATTCTCACAGAATTCAAAATGAACGAAAAAGTTAAATTTGTTCAATTTTTTTTACAGTCATTCACATATATAATAAAGAAAATGATAGAATGAGATCACTAAATCTTGTTAAATTGGAAACCAAAGGACAAAATTGTAATGTAAACAAAAGGGAACTTCTGTGGTAAATTCTAGTAGTTTTGATAGTATGATACAATCAAAATTGGTGCGAATAAGGAGTAGCTGATGTCTCAAAATGTCTAACTATGTCCCAAAGTAAAATAAAGTGGTTTTCAAAGTTAATTACAACACCTGAGAACTTAATTAAGTACACTTATAGACATAAAGTACGCCATCTTGGCACCCAAAATCACTAACTAGTATGTATAATACGACCATAACGAATACGATGTATCATAGAATTTTCTGTAAAACAAATAAGTGTCTTATTGCCATTGTCGACGTAGTGAGAATGAGAACCATTTGTCTGCATACTTCAATGATTTAAATTCGCAACTAGAAGATGTAGTAGAATCACACATCTCAATGGACAGATTGACAAATGAGATTAGAGAGAGAAAGTTGATTGAAAAAAACATTTGTCTTCACCGAATCAAACAATATTAAGAAAACATGGTATGCTGAAACATACAACGTCTCCCAAAACATTTAAGTTCAAAATTGTGGTTCGTTATCAATAAACGTCACGTCGTTTTGTGTAGCTCGAATTTCATTTTCTCAATATATGTATATATTTATATATATAATTATCATGGATCTTAGTTATGTACAAACATTTGTGATTGTAATTAAATTGCGGCTTGAAGTTCACGGGGGCTTTGTTGATCATATATTCCATCTGTCTTTAATTTACTACATAGTTTTAAGGTGAAATACGTTAACAATTTTTTTTCCCCTGAAAAAAGCGATAATCAAACAAAAGAAAAGTCAAGTGGCACTTACAAAAGATACAAGGGGCATACCCAAATATACAAAAGAGCTCAAAAGCATAGAAATTAACTCTAACATGGGATAGAACACTATCAAATACAAAAACAAAGAGAGATCGAACCCCATGCATCCCAACCATCAACACAAGACACAATCAAGATCTGTGGCGACCCTTAGGCCGACTACCACTAAATTTCATCTTCGCTTCCTTCTTCCTTTGTCTAGAAGACATGGAATGATCGGGAGTAAGGATAGAAACATAATAAGCAACATCAAAATCTTCCTCAATGTCCTCAAAGTCTTCAACTTCCATTTCAGGGGGGTTACTGGGGGCCTCTCTAGCCTCTTCAAAAACAACTGCTCTAGCCTCATCAAATACAACAGGAGAATGATGAGGAGCTGGCCTCGGGACAAAGCATGCATCATGGTGGATGTAGAAACAATAGTCTCACACGTCATAGGAAATTGGATGGTCTCTTGTTGGATCGAAACAATCACACACAAACAATATATATATATGAAAAATAGAAAGATTAAAGAGACAAAGAATTATCACGTGGTTCGGGAATGTGCCTACGTCCACACCGGAGAGCCTGAAATTTCCACTATATGAGCCACACCCAACATCTCTTCACCATCACGGGCAAGGACTGAAAACATATTGCCCAAAGGCTCAGGGGCATCCTCAAAATTATGCACTTTACCCTTAATTGCCTTTGATCTTTCCCTTCACAACTTTCCAAACCCCAACCTCTGCCTTCTTGGTGTAGGAACTATTAGGAGCCGTGGGGCAAGGTTGGAATTGACTAGAACTTTGATGAGCTGACACCAGTCAAGGATTCACAATTGTAGAACAATTATATATGACCAAAAGAGCAGCATTGGGATACCGGACAGGAACCCATTGGTAATCAATATTGATTTTGGTCAAGATAGGCGCTCCACTCTAATCATCTTCAGCTTCAATATTAAATTCATTGATGAAGTCATAACTTGCATCAACTTCGATGCAAACGCAGGAACAATTGATACGTCTACGACTAGCGGTCAAGCGGTCCACACGAATGGGCTTCCCGATAAAACTTGCAATAAAGCTTATACCCTTTGGGTTCCAATATTCTAGTGGGATTCCGTATAGATTGACCCAAATCGGAACTCAGACGAATTCTTTGGCACGAGTTTTATAGAGAGTGCCACAGGTAGGTCTTTGGAACAAATAGTTGAGTCCACGCCCAAGCCGAATTAAATTTATTTTACAGGTGGACAACTTATTAGTACGTATGTTCATATGTATATGTCCACGTGGTAGTTCCAACACACGCTATTGAATTGCGTAGTGTCCACATAAACAAAACTTACACGTACCGACTATGGTCCGATACAATTAAACAAAACTTACACGTGCCGGATATGGCCGATACGATCGATTAGCAATTGTTCGTCCGGAACTGTCTCTAATTGGCCTTTCCTTTGTAGATAAACATTCACATAGATACAGGGACGTCTAACCCAAGGCAGACCTCATGAGGGGAGTTACACCCCCTCGGTTATTGTAAAAAAAAAATCCCAGTACACTTTTACACTCTAGCACATCCCTCTTTAAGCTCCAAACCTAACCATTTTAGACCCCAAGGTAGTCACCTTGATCTACGTACCCCTACATTAGGGTGCGGTATGTAGGTTTAATTTAGGCAGTATCGGTCAGTTTAATTTTCAGTTGGTAATAGATTGGTTTGGTGTTCGGTCTGACTTTTCGGCTTTTTTTTTTTAAACATCCCTGCCCTGCATATATAGATAATCAAGTTCGGGTTTTGGTTTTATGCCCCCCTAACTAGTTGTGTACAATCGTAATGATAATAATACAATCTCCCTCGTGCCATCGTTGAGGCTACTCAACAAAAAAAGTTCGGATTTGTTTTGAAGGGAATCAGATTGTTTTTCAGATTGTTGAAGTAATGGAAGGAATAAGTAATCAAAAGGGGGTAGGGTTTGGCTAGCTAGCAAGAGCTTTCATTTCAAGTACGTACTTAGTCATCCATTTCACAAAAGTTAGGGTTTTGGTGGACTTTCATGTCTTGTTAACCCATCAATAATGGATATGGGTCACTCATATATACCCACATATATATATATATATATATTCCAAATTGTATAGTATGGTTCATGTCATGAGAGTGATATGGCCATGGGGGCCGTGCTAAATAGGCTCAGTCCTTGTGCCCTAGCCCAGCATGGCTTTCACCTCTATATCTTATGTGTGTACAACACTTGTACGTGTTCGTATAAAAACTAGTTTTAAGATACTTATTGACTGTGCATGAATTCCTAAGCATTCAATCTTTAGGCATACGGATTCCTTGCTACATACCAATATTGCTGAACGATTGCATTGTTCTTAAGTCAGCAAATTATTAAAAATAACTGTCGCACCGCATCGTGCTACTGACATATTGTGACAACCAAATCAGATGCAACCATGTGATTGTTAAGTATGATTAATAATAACCCAGATTTTGGAATAAACACAAGCTGCTAGTTTTGCATAAAAATGAAAATAGTGAATATAATTAGGGCCTGTTTGGTTGTCCTTGAATGAAATAATTCCATTCATGTTTCCGTACACAATTTTATATAAAAAGATAATGAACATGAATTGTTTCATTTAGAAAACGGATGCTCGTCTCAAAAATGAGGCTTGCAATCATGAATTTTGGCATTCTAGAAAAATGAACAAATTGCATCATAAGAAGAAATATGGTGAAATCTCCCATATTTGTAAATGAATTCATTCATGGTGATGAATTTTGTCTTTACCTTCTATACAAAATTTGAATGGAACCATTCAATTTGAAGGGACAACCAAACATGCCCTTACTAAATGATTACATTTACTTTGAGGTCACTCGAACGATGATCCCAGGGTAATTTCTTGGAAGTATGGCATCGCATTTGATTACGTGTCCATTAAGTATTTTTCATTATTCTTATCAAGTTTATAATGTGTCCTCTCTTTACTTCCAAAGTTTTAACTTATACTTCCAAAGTTATATAGCTCACGAATGCAACGGCTACATTAAGAATTTAGTTTTTGCATTCATGCATGGAGCTTCAATGATGCCCCTTTCCGTATATTCCATTAATTTTCTTGTTATATATATATATATATATATATATTTCTTTCTTTCTTTCTTTCTTTTTTTTTTTCAACCTTTAAATCTGCATAAAGGTAAGCGCGTTTTACGATGCTTGTTCTTGTTGTTGGATATATCACATGTGAAAGCATATGTATCATGCTATTTGGATATATCACATATAAAAGCATACATATCATGATGACATCTTGGAACATGTCACGCAACAAGCAAATGATTCTCATTGGTCAAGTGATGTTACAAGATGGCAGGAGACTTCTTGGTTAATTCCAAGTCTGTTTATGGTTGTATGTAACGTGCGTGTATATGGTTCTATATATACACACGGTGGTGGTTCATGACGAAGTAATCATACTCGGTTAAAGAGTGGTGACGAGAAGGGGTGCCCCTTTGGGGCATGGGACATTAATTATTGGAGTTTTCTGTGAGAGGTGTTCACAGTGTTATAGGGATGTGAGGTAGAGAGGGTATTTCTTTGTCTCTATAATTTCTCTATGTATTACAATAATTATGTTAGGTTCTTTGGGTTATTGAGTGGGGAGTGTACAAGGGTCATGTATTTGGGTTATGAGATTTAATCATGTGTCTTGTACCATATTTTTACTCAATAGTGAAAGAATGGATCTCTCGGGTGTGGACGTAGGCAGGTGTTTGGCCGAACCACGTAGAAATCTGTGTGTCTTTTCTTTGGTGTGCTTGTTTAATTACTGCTCATGGGTGTGTGTTTATTTGGGGGAATTTGGTTCCGCGTGTTAAATTCTCAACAAGTGGTATCAGAGCTATGGTGGTCAGATCATGGTGACAGAGGCGCACGGTGACAGTGGAGATTAGCAGCACGGTGGTTAAAAGATAGCACATGATGAAGAAAAAAAAAAAAGGAAATATGATGATGCAGCACAGATGGTACGTGACGTGACCAGTGGAGCATGTGGCCGGCAGTGGTCGTTGGGCGTACGGAACACAAGGCTAGGAGGCAGCAATTTGATTTTGGGTCCAAAGCTTTGGATAGGGAAATTATCCTGTGTGATAAGGCGTATCAAATCAAGAATTTTGATTTGTTGGAATTTCAATTAATTAGTGGGATTAGCTATATTACTTGAAATTTGGAACATGTTGTTCCTATGATTTTCAGGCGCTGCGGATTCATCGATGGGTGCAGTTTTGTGAGATTCTGCATGAATTGGAATTTATTTTTCTTGGGGATAGATCCTATATATATTGCAGCAGGTTGGGATCTAGGGTCGAAAAATAATTTTGATGCTGCTGTGATTGTAGCAGGTTGCGTATGGTGGAGAGGTTCTTCACATTCCACTCATATGGGCATTTCTCTCTTGGGTTGTTAGATTCCGGGTACGGTAAGTATGTGCTTCTAGAGAAAATAATTTGATGGGTTCCAAGAAGACGGGGGCAGACACAGGCGCAATTATCCGACAGAGGTAATTGTTAGGATACTGCACGTAGGAACGTTGTTCAAATATTTTTTGGAGCAGGTTCGCTATTTGGGTGGTGTGATATTTATCCCAAAGTTGTGGATGAATCTAATATTGGTGCTGAAATCACACACGGCAGTTGAGAGAAGTATGGATGGTTTGTGTCGTCTGGTTGGTAGAGTTATACTCCCAAGATCTCGATGGAAAATTCTTGCAAGTGGGGTGAATGGTTTATTTCACGGTTCAGACGATGGTGAGGGGAAATCCTGTTTTGGGAGAAGGAGAGGTCGAGGCTCTTCTCTGGTGGAGTTAATGCGTATAATTAACTTGGGATCAATTGCACATGTATTGGCCGTATTGTTCGAATCGGGGGTGTCGACACCGTGTGGATTCGAGGTATGTGCAATCTGATATTGGTTATGGCCAATTGTGAAGTGTTTGCGATTTGCCAAACGGATACAAAGATGTGGGCTTTGTGGGCACTTCAGTTGAGGGAGTGCGAGCACACCGATTAGGGGGTGCTAGTGATGTGTGGCGGAGTAATTACCCCATATGTGATATAGGGGTGATTGTTGGATATATCACATGTGAAAGCATATGTATCATGCTATTTGGATATATCACATATAAAAGCATACATATCATGATGACATCTTGGAACATGTCACGCAACAAGCAAATGATTCTCATTGGTCAAGTGATGTTACAAGATGGCAGGAGACTTCTTGGTTAATTCCAAGTCTGTTTATGGTTGTATGTAATGTGCGTGTATATGGTTCTATATATACACACGGTGGTGGTTCATGACGAAGTAATCATACTCGGTTAAAGAGTGGTGACGAGAAGGGGTGCCCCTTTGGGGCATGGGACATTAATTATTGGAGTTTTCTGTGAGAGGTGTTCACAGTGTTATAGGGATGTGAGGTAGAGAGGGTATTTCTTTGTCTCTATAATTTCTCTATGTATTACAATAATTATGTTAGGTTCTTTGGGTTATTGAGTGGGGAGTGTACAAGGGTCATGTATTTGGGTTATGAGATTTAATCATGTGTCTTGTACCATATTTTTACTCAATAGTGAAAGAATGGATCTCTCGGGTGTGGACGTAGGCAGGTGTTTGGCCGAACCACGTAGAAATCTGTGTGTCTTTTCTTTGGTGTGCTTGTTTAATTACTGCTCATGGGTGTGTGTTTATTTGGGAGAATTTGGTTCCGCGTGTTAAATTCTCAACACTTGTAGATAACAATTTCGTAACTTTTTAAGCCATCAGCAGAATCTTATATTAGGGATACATCATTTTGTTTTGAGTAATGTTAGGTGTACATAATTTTTTTACACACTTTTGCACACAAATGCTTTAAATATATGTACCTTGTGTTATTTGAATTTTTCACACTTTTCTGTGCACCATTTATGCAGCACAGGGTACATGTATTTAAAGTATTTGTTTGCAAAAGTGTGTGAAAATTTGTGTACACCTAGCATTACTCTTTCGTTTTTAAATTTGAAAGAGACATTTAGAAGCTAGTACCGTCTGTGTCTTTGGCTATTTGCCTTTCATACAAGAGATAATTCAAATAACAATATACTAGGGGTACACTCTTACACACCCAAAAAACATTCACATCCTGAGGTGGTTCAATGAGAAGAGACTGACAGTGGATTCCGCAGTCTCTATCTCTCTTCTCATTAGTACACCTCCGGGTGTGGATACTTTTTGAGTGTGTAAGAGTGTGCCTCAAACATTACTCTAATTCAAATACTTAATGTGAGAAATGCTTTTTTTTTTTTTCCCCCGAACCCCTTGCTTATAGATTGACAAACTTTTACTGCACGAATTCAAGATTGGGGAGGTAAAATCTAGAATTTTGTAGGTTAAGAGGGGGAAAATAGTGATCTTTTATACATTATTGGGGTACATAGAGAAAATGTAAAAACTTTGGGAGTTAAAATATAAGGATGTCGTAGACCATCCCTTGTCTCTACATATATAGGTGTGTGACGTGTGTCCCTGCATACGTGTCTGCTTAGAAATTCACAAATGATTCAAGTGTTTAGTCCATTCCAATTGAGATCGCATTCTTGGATTTTATTCCAGTGACACATGCAAAAGTTTTGAAAAATTATAATTATTCATTATCACCTTTTTTTTGAACTGTACTAGACTTTCATTTAGAAATATGGAAGAAGTTAACTCAACCACTCCATACAAAAACCAAGACCATTATGAAGCAGAAATCAAAGAAAAGGAAGGTCCATTTGGTAGCATACACTAACTTTGTGGATGATTTGCATGTGATCTCATGTGCGAGTCCAAATTGCCCAACTATATTAAAGAGTCGGGAATAAGGTCCTATCCATATTGGCCGACATTAACTCCTAGATTGCTTTATGCATAGGCTCGATTTCCCTCCCCATTGTAATCCGATTCTTTTTTTTTTTTTTTTTACATATATATATGATATATGTATCTATATTAAAGAGCTTAAACATTGTTGTATTTAGTTTATAATTAACTTTATTTCTTGAATGAGTATCACCACATGCAAGGAAAACTTTTTAAAAAAAAAAGTGTCCAACGATCATTAGCTATTGGTAGGCTTATGTTAGAATTGGGCAATTAACCCTAGGTAGAACCTTAGAAGGTATCAATGTAGATTCATTTGAACTATGAGGTGGCAAGAACCCGAAAAGTAAAAAGGAAGTCTTTCCTTGTATCTTGTAACAAAACTTTTTTTTATTTTTTTAAAAACATTATTCTTATCTATAAAGATAATGAGATGTAAACATTGATACTTATAATTAGATGGAATAATTTGATTTAGAAAACATTATAGTTCTACACATCTTAATAGCTTTTTCTCATGTTTACATTATGAAAAATTAATCATTAAATTAACTAGTCATTTTGTGATCATCATGTGAAATTTCAGGATAATCGATATTATGTATACAATTTAAAAAATAAAAGTTCAAAATCTATAGAGTTGTCTTCCAATGTAATGCTTACTAAAAGACTTTAGTTTAAAGTCTCTTCGATGTTCCGATTAGACAAAACAGAGAATTATATCGTGTTACATACATCTTGCTTGTTTTAATAGAAAATGTAGATGAATTGCGCGATTCGAAGCTTTATTTTCTCCTACCAACCTTAATCCGTTTGAGCTAGGGCACTTAATTAGGTCTAGCTCACTGATTTAGTCTGGGTCTTCATTTTGGCTCACTGATTTAGTCTAGGTCTTCATTTTGGGCTGTGAATGTATCCTTTGGCTCGACCTAATCATCCCAATATTTGACGGGCAATGTTTGGGACATAAAAGGGTCACAAAAAAATGCTCACACAAAGATGTGACATCTCATGCATTAAATTAAGTGTAATAAATCCTACTATCACATGTGTGTCACATAAGATATTACCACTTTATTTTATGATCATCTTGTTAAGTCGCTAGCATTACCTTTGTTTGACCTACTCATGTCTAATATTTGATTGTGTTGATTCCATGCAGACATTCTCCAGCTGATTAATTGGATGACACGTCTCACAACTTTGCTAGCTAGGTGATATTATGATGTGCAATTATTCTTATCTAAATGTGTAATTATTGAGAAGTGAGTTATATATATATATATATATATTAATGCTTGTGAATTGTGATCAATTCAAAATTTTATTTATAATAAAATAAAATAAGTTTGTTACCTTACGTCATTGCTCAATGAAAAAAAACCATAAGAAGTGTCGCGGAAGAAAACGTGTCTGTCAACAACCCTGCGAATCTTAGGATAGTGAATGAAAGATTAAAATATTATCATTGACATGATTTTTGAGACATCCATTTCAAAGAGAAAAAGAAAAGAATATTAATGCACATCATAGAATTCCAGGTGGATCCCAATTTATCTGTTTGCGTACATACATATATCTATACATGTATAGGTACTGCCTACAAAGTGACGACGCAAAAAGAAAAATAAATACTAAATAACTTTATAATAAATAAGAGACAATTACACTAACCTTCCCTGAGTTAATTCCACTCCTTTCAGGGATGAAAACCAAATAAGTAAATGCTAAATTACACACACACACACACATATATATATATATATACCTATGTCTAAAACAAAATATAATCTATCAATTTCAAAAATCAACTATGAAATGACATACTTATCATTAGAATGAGTAATGACATGAGAAGTGCTTCTCAAATATTGGGCCCATTGGGTTTTAATTGAAGGATGTTGAAAAGTTTCCATCGTTAATTATTGAAGGTTGTTCCACTGTCACATGTATTTGTGAAGCATTTGGTATTGCAAATTTGGGAACTATACCATTAGAATATAGCTACAGAGCATTTTTGCTCACCCGTCGACCATGACCATCATCCTAATATATGTCCCATTTTATCCCCATTTTATCCCTATTTTAGTTGTTAGAATTATAGTCTAGGTTCATTCATATCTGTACATTACCCTAAACTAGGTCCACATACATTGTACTTTACATTCGTACTGCATTGTACTACATTGTACTTTAGGATTGTATGAGCCTATATAAAGGCTATTCCATTGTGTTATTGAATATAAATCAATACAATATACTACTCTTCTATCTTTTCTAATATGGTATCAGAGCCCTAATTTATCTCCAATCGCTCCCATCGCCAACACCTCATCACCGATCAACACAAACCACCGATCAACACTGATCATCAAACAACCCAATCAACCTTTCCAGTCAACATCCTCATCTCATCCCACCATACATCATAACTGATACTATTCAATCTACATCTCCAGCCGGACCCCACCGCCACCATCATCACGCCATCATCACCAAACATCCAACTAAACATACCCCATCACTGTTCCACGCCATCATCACGCATCAATGCATCATCAACCTATTCTAATCAACTTATTCTATCCAATCTCAAACCTAGACCATTGATTCACCATCCCACCAACATCATCACCACAAACCATCATCCCACAGCCAAATCAACCCGACAGCCAGAACAACCCCTTGATCCAAAACTTAGGAACTAACTTTTACAAGATCAGCCTCCACCAACGCCCCAGACCACCATCGCCCTGTCCACCATCGTCCAGAATAATCACCAATCTCCCTAAAACGCCGCTGCCTTCATCACACAGAACCATCACCAACCGCCACCAGTTGCCTCACCAAATCACCACCATCATCAATCGCCCCCACCTTCAATCCAGAAACCCACCTTCTGTGATCTTGCCTCCTCACGCTAGACTCTTCAAGTTTACCCTATTAATCCTTTTACACGACCCACCATTTAGCCGACCCATTGACCTGGATCTAATCTGCACACGGCCCGAACTCAGACCCGACCCCACCCGACCACTACTATCCAAACCATTTATACTACTCTTTACTTTACACATCATGGAGCCTCTTAATCCCTCTTGCAAATACTGTCACAAACCAGGACATGTTCTATTGCATTGTCCTATCAGAGTATGTACTTTCTGTCACAAGCGTGCATCTGGTCACTATCTCGGTGATTGCACTGAGAATCCTACCAGATATTCACATGGTTATCAGTCTCGCGATTATTCATCATCTGTTGCTGTTTCGGCCAAGGGGTTATCATCTTCATCCATCTCTGTTTCCCTCATTGCGGATATCATCAAACGAGTTCTTACTAATTCCTCTAATAATACATCTCCAATTGCTCTTTCTGTTGCCCCAGGTACATCTTCTTGGTTCTTTGATTCAGGTTGTTGTAACCATATGACCTCTGATCCAAGCATCTTCTCTACCAAACATTCTGTTCTCAATGCACCATCCATCCACACAGCTGATGGCTCATCTATGCATGTCAGTCACATTGGCCAAGTCTCCACCAGTCACACATCTCTCCCTGACACTTACCTCATTTCTAAACTCACTTTAAATCTCATATCTGTTGGTCAATTGTGTGAACTTGGACTTACCGTCACTTTCTCTAGTTCTGGATGTTTGGTACAGGATCCACAAACGGGTCAAACTCTTGGTACAGGTCGTAAAATTGGACGATTATTTGAACTTAATAATCTTCACATTCCATCACACATCGCCCCATCCATCCAGACAACTGCTCCAGTTACCTCTAGTCCATCACTCAGTCTCTGGCACTCTCGTCTTGGACATGCTTCTGTCGGGCGTCTACAAACTTTAGTGTCTAGTGGTCGGTTAGGTTCTGTTAATAAGGACCATTTTGATTGTCTTCCCTGTCAAATTTCAAAGCAATCGGCTTTGCCATTCAATAAAAGTGATTCATTTTCTTCTGCTCCTTTTGATTTAGTTCATTCTGATATTTGGGGCCCTTCACCAACTGCCACTATGGGAGGCTCCAGATATTTTGTTATTTTTATTGATGATTATTCTCGTTACACTTGGATATTTCTCATGCGTAGTCGGTCTGAATTACCTCAACTATATTTTGATTTTGCTACTATGATTAAAACTCAATTTTCATGCAATATCAAAGTATTTCGTGCTGACAATGCGGCTGAATACACTGACTCTGGAGTCCTTAGTTTTTTTCGACAACATGGTTCTCTCCCACATCGTTCTTGCCCCGGCACATCCCAACAAAATGGTCGTGCCGAGCGTAAACACCGAGATATTCTAAACACTGTTCGCACTCTCCTTACATCTGCCTCCTGTCCTGAGCGTTTTTGGGGAGAGGCTGCTCTTACAGCTGTTTACACCAAGAATCGTGTTCCTAGTCCTGTCATTGGGAATCAGTCTCCATATGAGCGTCTCTATGGTCACTCTCCTGATTATAGCACACTCAAGGTCTTTGGTTGTGCTTGTTTTGTTCTTCTTCAACCACATGAGCACACGAAACTGGAGTCTCGATCCCGCCTCTGCTGTTTCTTAGGATATGGTATTGAACACAAGGGATACAGATGTTGGGATCCTCATTCCAAACGTCTTCGAGTATCTAGACATGTTGTCTTCTGGGAACACAAGATGTTCTCTTCTATGTCAAAGTTCCACCTATCTTCTGATAGTACTCCACTTCTCTTCACTGATCCTTCAGCAGACCTGTTCCCAGACTCTATTGATACTGTCCTATCTCCTGAAATACCACCCCCATCTCCGACTACGTCTCCTTCATCCCCTTCCATAGATATCCTATCCGAGTCATCCACTTTGTCCTCTCCTGAGCTGCATGCTCCAACTGATGGATGCGCTCATGCACCTGATCCGCCCCTTCGACAAAGTAACCGGGTAAAAACTCCTTCAGTTCGTCTTCGTGATTATGTTGCTTTTTCTACCATTCTTTCTCATCATGAACCTCAGTCCTATCGTGAGGCTAGTACTAATCCCCTTTGGCAGAAAGCAATGGATGATGAATTACAGGCTCTAGAACAAAATCACACATGGGATTTGGTGAGCTTGCCACAAGGCAAAAATGCTATGGGATGCAAGTGGGTTTACAAGATCAAAACTCACTCAGATGGATCCATTGATCGCTACAAGGCCCGTCTAGTAGCCAAGGGCTTTACCCAGGAGTATGGGATTGATTATGAGGAAACATTTGCCCCAGTTGCCCGACTCACTTCTGTCCGCAGCCTTATTGCAGTAGCTGTCGTTCGCCGTTGGGACTTATTCCAAATGGATGTCAAAAATGCCTTTCTCAATGGTGAACTCAATGAAGAAGTTTATATGCGTCCCCCTCTTGGTTATCATCATCAGCCTCATCAAGTTTGCAAACTCCGTCGAGCTCTCTATGGTCTCAAGCAAGCTCCACGGGCTTGGTTTGCAAAATTCAGCACTATTGTTGAGGGTTTTGGGTTCACTCCAAGCTCATATGATTCAACTCTTTTCATTCGCCGAACTGACCAAGGAGTTATTCTCCTTCTCCTCTACGTGGATGACATGATCATCACTGGGAATGATACTTCTGGAATTCTGGATCTCAAAACTTATCTCAGCCAACATGTTGAAATGAAGGACCTTGGCAAGCTTAATTACTTTCTGGGCCTTGAGATCACTTCCAATTCTGATGGCTATTATCTCTCTCAGGCCAAGTATGCTTCTGACCTACTTATTCGGGCAGGACTTACAGACAACAAGACATGCAACACTCCTCTCGAGCCTAACTGTAGGCTCACACCTATGGATGGTGTACTCTTGGATGATCCTACCTTATATCGTCAGCTTGTTGGGAGTCTTGTTTATCTGACGGTTACCAGACCGGATATCTCTTATGCTGTTCATATTGTTAGCCAGTTTATGTCTGCTCCCCGTTCTCCTCATTATGCCGCAGTTCTCCGCATTCTTAGGTATGTCAAGGCTACGTTATATCATGGTCTTCATTTCTCTGCTCACTCCTCTCTTGAGCTACATGCCTACTCCGATGCGGACTGGGCAGGAGATCCTACTGATTGTCGTTCCACTACTGGTTATTGTTTTTTCTTGGGCAATTCTCTCATTTCTTGGCGCAGCAAGAAGCAAACTGTTGTTGCTCGATCTAGTACAGAAGCTGAATATCGTGCTCTTGCTGATGCTACTCAGGAACTTCTCTGGCTGCGATGGTTACTTGAAGACATGGGGGTCACTCATTCCGCTGCTATAACTATCAATTGTGATAATCAAAGTGCCATTCAAATCGCCCACAATGATGTCTTTCATGAACGTACAAAACGTATCGAGATCGACTGTCATTTTGTACGTCATCATCTTTCTTGTGGCACCATTCGGCTTATTTCAGTCTCCTCCACTGATCAGACAGCTGACATTTTTACCAAAACTCATCCACCTGGACGTCTTGAGGATTTGATTTTCAAACTCAAATTGGTTTCCATTCAACCACCTTGAGTTTGAGGGGGGCTGTTAGAATTATAGTCTAGGTTCATTCATATCTGTACATTACCCTAAACTAGGTCCACATACATTGTACTTTACATTCGTACTGCATTGTACTACATTGTACTTTAGGATTGTATGAGCCTATATAAAGGCTATTCCATTGTGTTATTGAATATAAATCAATACAATATACTACTCTTCTATCTTTTCTAATATTAGTAATACAATTACTGGATGTAGGGTACTTGTATATATTGGTTCAGTTGGTTTTTTTTCTCTTTGATTTTTACGTATTTTAAAAACCGAAAGAATTGCTTGCTTGGGTCGGTCGATTAGGTCCACCAGTGTTTTTTGTTCACCCCTAACTGAATGGGAAACATCAATATGTCAAGATGGTGGCTATGGGTGAGCAAAGTTGAGTGAATAAAATTGCTCTCTCAAAAATAAATATATTTTACATAAATATTAGAAAGAATTTATATACTATATTAGATTTTTATATATTAACTTTAGTAACGGTAAATTGGTTTTTCATTGGATGTTTGAAGAAAAAAAAAATTAGTGTTTAATTAACTAATGGAGGAGAAAGTGTTACTGTGAACTAAACTTCAAGAAATGTCATTATTTATTTATTTTTTGATGAAACAAGAAATGCCATTATAATTGTTTATACGTACCTGAGGGAAAATCTTATAATTTGATGATACATCAGGGAAAGTCAGTGTAATTATCCAATAGATAAATTAGTAGGAGTAGTAACAAGTACATGAAAAGTTTGTAGCTATGATATGAGAAAGTGAAATAGTATGAGTGTAAGTAAAGGGCCCAGTGTCACAATAAAGAGGCCATAACTTATGGAAGTGAATTAAGTAAATGGACACTTGAATTATTGGTTCCAAAGATATGAAGACCAAGCCGTCACTCATTCTCCAACATCACTCTC
This sequence comes from Hydrangea macrophylla, assembly GCA_033977485.1. Classification (NCBI taxonomy): domain Eukaryota; kingdom Viridiplantae; phylum Streptophyta; class Magnoliopsida; order Cornales; family Hydrangeaceae; genus Hydrangea; species Hydrangea macrophylla. Next base: position 98,645,577 of record CM066984.1, read on the forward strand.
ATACATATAACCAAACTACCCTTTTAGGAATGGAACCTTAACTCTACAATGTACCATCACTGTATTTTTCTTTCTTGGTTAGGAACTTATGAGAGTCAATATTGATCACAATTCACATACGTGTGTACAAAAAATATTACACACACATATATATATAATATATAATATGTTGTATATATAGCATAGAATAATAATTTGCGGTACGCAAAGTGACTTGTAGCCTTGATGGTGTGATACTCAAAAATACTTCATAGTATGCTTGTTAGAGTAGTCTTAAGCATTATTCTAATGTTATTTAGTTAATTAACAACTTTGAAAGTAATAGATATTTATAATGTAATTTAAAATTAATGACTTTCAAAAGCCAGATTTTAGATTTAGCCCAAGTGGGGACAGATTTTATGAGGTTGACAAATCGAATTTATGTGAGATCATACGAAAATTTTATTTATTTGGGGAGTAAAATTGGTGGTGGATTCTCTTCCTACAAATAAATAAATAATTTTTTTGTTCTTAAATTGTTGATCCACATTCTGATTTTATTTATTTATATATATATATATATATTTTTTTTTTTTTGATATGGGGAGGGGATATATGAGGTTTGAACTCTGAATTTATGCATTAGAGGAGACTTATATATGACAAATTCTTTGCCACTTGAGCTATACCAATTACCTATGCGATCCACATTCTTATTTGAGTGCCCTTACTAGCATTTTGCAACTAATAATTTGAGATTACTACCGATTATTGAAAATTTTGAGTCAGTATGGACCGTAAAGTAGCCCCCTCGCAAAATTTTGAAAAATTATGATTTAGTCTACAAATTTTTTAAAAATTATAGATATTATATATATTGGCCCCTGCAAAATTTTGAAAACATCAGTTATTTTTATGTAAATGTAAAAATTAAAATTAATTTACAGATTTGCTCCTCTAAATTTTACTACTTTTTTACTTATGCAACAATAACTATAATTAAACGCATCCCAAACTATCAGTTAAGTCATGATATCTAAATAAAGGGAAGTTGAAATATATTACCGCAATCATAAACAATTAGACCTTAAAGTTTGCTGAAGTGAAGTATAACAGTGAAGTATGGAACATTAAGCTGTTGATGGTGATTATGGCTTAAGTTTGCTGAAGTGAAATTTGGTTCTTGGGCACTCTGATTGGATGTTTATGGCCTACTATGGAATTATCGTTGAAGTTCTCGGAAGCATTTTGATTGGATAGAGGAAGAACACTTGGATGTTGGGTCTCTTGCATTTTCTGATATAGATGTATTCTGTGAGTTGTACAAATTTTTAAGGGGGGTCTTTTGATACCTTAGTATTGTGTATGGGTATTTAAGGGGGCTTAGCCAGTATGCAAAGGATCGTAACTTTATTGTGCAACACTTGAACTTGTTGATTAATAAAACTGAATTTTGCTGTTCAAAAAAAAAAAAAATTAGACCTTAAATATTTGAATAAATACATTTTCTTTGTAATTCTAAGTTTAGCACAACCCAAATTGTTTTACCATTAACCCAACTTTTACAAATTAACATTAATGATCACTTCTTATTGAATAGAAAACATGTAATATGCACGTAGGGGCGTAATTATAACAGAGCCAAGAGAAAAGGAGATCAAACCATTTATATATACACTATAGGAATTGCAAAGCACAAAACCTTTGAACTCTCGAAACGGAAAGAAAATGTCACAGAACAAAAGGTAAATTTTTTTAATATAGTATAAATAAATCCCAAAAAAAATTTCCCTAGCGGGTGTTGCCCCCGAACCCCAAGTGAGCCTATTTTCCGATGGATACAAACCAATAAACTTGCCCCCCACCAAATGTGTATTCCTAGATCCGTCACTGCCGTTTACCACCCAACCTATTACAAAAAATTAAATTTTCTTCAAAAGGTAAATAAACTTGAAGGTTTAAAATAAGAGATCAATATCAAAGCACCAACTTGAAGTTTTCCCGAAAAAGATGAACCATATTTCGCAGATACTTCACAAATTAATCTAAACAAATCTTCTCTAGTAAAATCTATATTTTGCATAGCAATACCAAGCGCTAAACAACTTTTTGAAAAATGTCAACCGAAAAGGAAAAAAAATAAAAAAATCTTATTCTCACAATAATCTCAAACCGATTATTAGCCAATTACAATTGCTGATCATATATGTATGTAAAAACATTTATGTATGTAAAAACATTCATCATTAAATGTCCACTATCAATTACATATCCTAAAGATGTCTTAAGTTAACTTAATTCTTTGTTTACAAAAAAGTAGGCTTTACTTGGAAACAATATTGAGTTGGCTAATTTAAGTTCTATCTGCAAAATGGAAACACACCCATCTCATTTTCATGATTGTGGCCTTGCTTTGCGTTTCAGTGCCAGTTAAGGCAGACAAGATGGTAGATGAAGAATTACGTTATTGCCACAATAAACTTTTTACACGTGGCACTGGGGTCCGGTCTCACAAGGGGTAATATTGACTTTTCATGAATTTATGTTAGATCTTATGGTTGTTCTGTCACACTCGAGAAATGAAAATTTTAATTAGCTACATTATTTCAATTTTGTGTGCTAACTTCTGTCATAATCTGATATATGCAATTTCTAATTATTAGGATTGAGATGCTACATTGTGACAAATATACTTTTGTCTGCTTTTTCATTATTGTTGCTGTAACGCCCTGTATTTTATTATCATTAATAAAATAAATATTGCATTTTATTTTCATGAGTAGTTGATTTAATTTCTATTTATAAATATTTATCTGGGGCCAAACCGTAATATTTGAAAATATAGAAAATATTTCTATGGTTTTAAAATCGATATCTATATTTTTGTTTAAACCAGGAATTTAATTCCTACATTAATATAATTTTCTGTATTTTTATTTTAACCGTAAAATACCAGTTTATGTTTTAATCTGCGTTTATATCGCGTCCTGGGTGTGGGAGCATGTGAGCTCAACCACACCGTGCGATTGTTGGGAGTTACTTGGAGCCTACACATTTTTATCTATATATATGTGTACGTATATAACAGTGTCTCTCTCTCACTCACTGTGTCTCTCTCAAATCTCCCTCCATTTCTCTCTTCCTCTCAAGAACTCTCACAATACACACACATACAGAGTATATATATATACACCACACATACATAGTCATATATATATATATATTGGGCTACCAAAATCAAGAGCGGGGGAAATTCTCGACGACGGATTATATATTACGGCGGAAGTTCTCGGCCTTTAATTTTCTGTATAATCGTCTCAGTGAGTAATTTAAACTCACTCTCAATGTATATATATGTAAATTTCAGTGTATATAGGTGTGTACATGTGTATAAATATCAATACACCATTGAAGCTTGAGAATTGGAGCTTTAGAAATCGTAACCAAAATCGATTCTGTAAATTGGGAATGGAAGATATTGATCCCGATAAGCTGTGGTTCGAATCCTACGACTTAATTTATCCGTATCGCGACGAACCGTTGATTTTAAGTTTTGACACCCTCACTTTAATCGCGAATATTTAGAGATATAATCCGTATTAGTTAAAATTGATCGCGTATTCTTAATCTACGCGGAAAACCGAGGAGAACCATATATCACATGTCCTAGTACGAACAGATTCTGAAAATGGGTAAATTTCAGTCCAAAACCAGAAACAGGGGAGAAAACGAAGAAGATGACATTCTGCAAGAACTCGCGCGCGCGACCCGCTCGCGCGACCCGCTCGCGCGATGCTCGCTCGCGCGGACCATCCCCCCCCTTCGCGCGCGCGATCCGCTCGCGCGACCTGTCCAGCCCCTCCGCTCGCGCGATCCGCTCGCGCGATTTATTCTCCCCTTCGCGCGCGTGACCCGCTCGCGCGACCTGGCAGTTTGAGCAGTTTCTATGTTTTCTTATTAGGGACTGTTTGGAAAATATTTTAAAAGTTTTTAAAGAACAGTTTGGCAAAAATATTGTTTTAAGGGTCTATGTTCTAAGAATTGTACGAAACAGAACAACTAAGGCCAAAATTTATGCTCGTACGATCATTCGGCTTTGTGATTTATTAATGGTGTTATTTATGAAACATTGACATACATATTAGGGTTGAGGTTGTGTCAACATGCATGTGTGTGAGAAAGCGTGAAAGGAGTAAAGAGTAGCGGTCTGGTGTGCGACCTCAATATCGATCGGATATTATTCCTGGTATTGGAGGCGACAGTGTCGTGTACGACTTAGATATCGATCGGATAGTATTCCTGGTATCTAAGGCGCGCGTTTCGGATATTAATCGGATAGTATTCCTGATATCCGAAGCGATGGTGGTAATGTTGTGTACGGCTTAGATATCGATCGGATATTATTCCTGGTATCTAAGGCGCTTGTTTCGGATATCGATCGGATAGTATTCCTGGTATCCGAAATGATGGTATTGAGTGTGGCTTAGATATCGATCGGATATTATTCCTGGTATCTGAAGCGATAGTTTGGTGTGCTGTTTTGGATATCGATCGGATAGTATTCCTGGTATCTGAGATAATGGTTTGGTTGTGTTGAGTTTTGTTGAGAGAAAAGAGTCAGAAAGATGAGATATTACATTGTTCACGCATGGTCGCATATTTATTGCTTTCTTTATTCCCCCGTGACTTATGTTGGAATTGGAACCTTGAATTTATTGCTTTTAAAAGTTAAATTGCACCGTTGTTTATATGCTTATATATACATTGCGAGCACTTGTTTATTTTGCTCACCAGCTTTCATAAGCTGACGGCGTTGATGCGTCCTGGACTGTACGTCCAGATTTTCAGGGTCAGGAGCAGCCAGGGTATTTTGACTATGCTACTTAGAGTCAGGAGACTTTCCAGGAGGCTGCTTTATATTTCCTATGTCTTTTAATTTGGGTTTTGTAATAAACTAGTTTAGACTTTTGAATAAGGCGTTTTGTGCCTAAGACTATGACTGCTGTAATAGTTTAGTAAGTTTTTATTTCGGAGCTTATGTTTTTTGTTAGTATCCTTTGCTCTAGAAATGTTTGTTAAGTTATTTGTTGCAGGGACAATTGGTCATACTCACTTGTCACGACCTACGAGTCCATAAAGGAAATTAAATGCTTTCCTGAATTATGCTACGTCGGGGCGTGACAGTTGCCTTGCCAATAATACTAAACAGAGATTCACCATATTCATGTGCATGACAATACGATTCACATATACATGATATATATATACTAGTTATAACCCGTGTCTGATGGCACGAAGTGAAAAAAAAAAAAAAAAAAGGCTTTTTATAAGGTTTTGGAAACAAATAGAAAAGGAAATTAAAACTTTTGTGATTATTTAGCCCATATTTGGGAAGCAGCATTACTCATTTCACTAATTGGCCCTATAGACTATATCATACTGATAGAACTAATCAAATGACCTATAAAAAAGGTGGAACTAATCAAACTGATAGCAAAATTTACAACCATAGTGATGAAAAAACCGATTTTCTAGATAGGCAATAGAATATAACAAATACGCTTCCTAGATTTTAAAAAAGTGCAAGTGAGAATACATTTCTTGAGACTTGAATTATGAAATCCATTGTTGAAACTCACTTCCTAAACTTCAACTTTCTATGATTTTCCAATCATATTATATCAGTTTGATTAGTTCTACGAAAGTCATTTGATCGGAGTCACAGAAAGAAAAAAAGGAAAACCTATAAAAAAAATAAATAAATTGTATACTAAATAATCTAGCACAAATGTATCTTCATAGTTAATGTTTTGGAGTGATTAAGTGTGTGTGTGAGAGAGAGAGAGAGAGAGAGAGAGAGAGACGAATTGGAAGGTAGGAGCAAATTCAAAACTGATTTGGCGTGTAGGATATGGAGAGAGAGAGAGAGACGTGAGACATGAGGATAGAGGATTTTTTTTTCCCCTGTGATATGAGTAATGCTAATGTGAGACGTGAGAGAAAGAGAGATTTAATGTGATTTAATTATCAAATTACAATTAATTAGGAGGATTAATTTCCCTACTTAAATTGATTTTATTTTGACAACAATTTCCCTACTTAAATTGATATCACTTCATATATAAGGCAAGATATATATACATGCACATGTGTGATATATGTATGCACTTTTGATCCGAAGGTTTAAAATATCTAACTCTGTCTAAATAATTACGATTGAAAATTACTAACTTGAAATGGATCCACACCGCTCTATCTAATTTTATATATATATATATATATATTTAAAAATGAATATCCATGCACACACACAATTGCAAATTGTTATTCGGTGGTGATTGAGATTGGAACAGATGAGACTTCTCTTGCTATCTGCATCATTAACACTTGATTACTTTGAGTTGTCCAAGTTTTAGGATTAGATGATGGATCAAATGGTCACTAGCAAAACGTGGCCCTGCCAATAGTTTATGAATACAGACATATGCCAGTTTAATTATAGAATACATACATCAAATCTAGTAAAAAAAAAATAAAGGGTAAAGGGCATTTTGCCCCTCAAATTATACACATTTTTGTAATTTACACTCCGAATTTTAAAAAGTTACAATGTCCCCCTTAAACTATCTTCAGGGTTGCAATGTCCCCCCTGAACTTCAAAAAGTTGAAATGTCCCCCTTGAACTATCGTCTGTGTTGCAATGTCCCCCCTGAACTATCTTTTGTGTTGCAATGTCAACCCTGCCATCACATTCCGTCAAGAAATGTGATAGAATTTGCTCGTGTGGAACGCACATGCTAAATTTCAAAGGCATTTATGACATTTTACTATCCCCATCTAAATTAACAATCATAAATATTTGGGAAAATTACACTTTAGTCCATCATACTATACACCTCTTTTCAATTAGGTCCATAAACTAATTTTTTTTTCAATTGGGTCCTTGAACTTCTAAAAATCATTCAATCAGACCCAAATTCTGACACTGTTAGCTTAAATTATTAGATATTGTCACTTACGTTGAACGTAATGCTTACCTATCACATGTTAGGTTAAGACAAGTACGGGAGATTGTGAATGGCTAAAAAAATTATGCGATTTTTGGTATGATTGGATGCGATTTTGGATCTAGTCGAATGTGTTTTCGAATTTGATTAAACGCGATTTTGGATCTTATTGAATGCGATTTTTTGTACTATTCACAATCTTCCATGTTTTTCTTAACCTAGCATGTGACAGGTAAGCATTACGCGCAACATACATGACAATTTATAATAATTTAAGCTAACAGTGTCAGAATTTGAGTCTGATTGAATGAATTTTTGAAGTTCAAGAAACCAATTGAAAAAAAAAAATAGTTTATGGATCCAATTGAAAACATGTATATAGTTTGATGGACTAGACTGTAATTTGCCCTAAGTTTCATGATTGTTAATATAGATGGGGACAGTAAAATGTCATAAATGCCTTTGAAATTTAGCATGTGCGTCCCACACGAGCAAATTTTATCACATTTTTTGACGGAATGTGATAGCAGGGTTGACATTGCAACACGAAAGATAGTTCACGGGGGACATTGCAACACAGATAATAGTTAAGGGGGGACATTTCAACTTTTTGAAGTTCAGGGGGGACATTGCTACCCTGAAGATAGTTCAGGGGGGACATTGCAACTTTTTAAAGTTCGGGGTGCAAATTGCAAAAGCGTGTATAATTTGAGGGGGCAAAATGCTTTTTACCCCAAAAAAAAAATCTATTGAGCGAATCTAGTACTATAGGCTTAATCTCTAGCTAAGAATGTTTTCTTTCAATGTAACAACAATAAGGCTACATAGGTTTAATTTTACATAACATTGAGATTGCATATATATATATATATAGTAAGCTAATTAGCTAGCTTAAGTTGATTCTTTGTTTGAGCTTAAGTTGATTCTAGTTTGTCTATTTAGTGCTCGTTTGCTAACCATTTTTTTGAGATAATTGCAGAGGGTTGAGTTTGCTTGGACACAACTTTTTTTTTCTTTCAATAATCAAAATTTTCAAATAGCTGAAAAATTTACTCCTTCCGTCCCATATTTAGAGTCTCTTTTGGTATTTCCAATTTATTAAGGGGACAACCTTGATTTTGGTAAGATTTTCAACTTTCCAATATTACCCTTTTTGAACATAAAAAAAATAAAATAGTTAGATATAATAAAGGGTAAATTTGGAAAGTGTATATTAAAGTATTTTGACTTTTCAAAGAGGACTCTTAAAATGAGACATCAAAAAATGGCATTAAAGACCCTTAATATGAGACAGAGTGAGTATTAAAAAAAAAAAGATAAAAATCTCTAATTCCCATTGCAAAAATAGATGCATGCTTTACCCATTTTCAAAAAATTCTACTGGAAAAATCTGTTGGTAATATTAATTACACAACAAAAACTTTTGTTATGTCATTTTTTTTTTCCATTCTGTATATTTTTCTCTACTAGAAGGGCTCGTATTATGTTTTCCTGAATCAAATCTTGGTGGCACAAAGCATATAATAGTGGCACATTGATTATACACCCCAATCTTTCGATCAATATTTATGAACCTAGCTTTAAACCCTTTAAAAAGAGAGAAGAATAATAGTAAGTACAGGACTATACACTAGATGAAGGATTGTGAAATAAAATAACGTTCTATTAATCTGTCTATATATATGTGTTTGTCCATATAGAAATATTAGAGATGGTCCTTGAATAGGTATTTATTGTAAGGTTGGTCCTAGTGGTATTGTGTCAATGAAAATACATCTCCAAATCAAAGGATGACTCTGAAATTGGTCCCTTTGCCTAATATTTTTGTATTGTTTATGACGTGAATACCCTTGTAGTTAAAATCATTACCAATTTTTATATAAAATTTAAAATATGTCATGTTTTGGCTTTGTAACCGCCCCGTTAATTAATGAGGATTCCAATAATAGTTACTTGATTAAATTTGATTTGCTCCTAAATTTCAGCCTAGTTATTGCACGATTTTCTCTCTCTCACATTATTTCACTATTTATGATTATTAATCAATCATTTATTTACCTTTTTTTTTTTTGAAACAGCAAGCATATTTTATTTACTTTTACAATTGCTTGTTGCTATAACATTTGGTTTATTCATTCTTTGCAATTGAAAAGCATAATAAGAAGAAGAAACCAATGAGTAGTTAGATTGTGTTTCGAAGAAAAAATGGAGGTCATTTCATGGTATTCAAGATTACAATGTTCTTCCCTCAGAGACAGCGCTGAGAAAGAGAACTCAAAACCCTCCAAAACCCAATCGAGTCCTTTCTTAACTTTCTTCTTCATAGCCGCTTCGTTCCTCCGAAATCCAAATTCAAGACATCGGCCACCACCACTACCCACCAACTGTTCGACGAAATTCCTCTATTAGATACATTCGCTTGGAACAGCCTCATCCAAACCCATCTCAGCAATGGCGATATTTCCAATGCCATTTCCACTTATCATCAAATGCTAGTCCAGGGTGTTCATCTTGATAGGCACATCATCCCTCGCATTTTGAGTATTTTGTATATTTGATTTGTATGGAGGTGTGAGAAATTTTTGTTTTTTTGGGTGAGAAATTTGTATTATTAAACTTCTATTAAAATTCTAGATTTGAGAATTTCTCACCAAAATAGACAATTTTTCACTTATAGTCAGTGATTCGTTTAAATTGAGAAATTTCACACTATTGTTGGAAGTGAGAATTTCTCACAATATTATATAGAATTTCGTATTATGTTATTATTGAGGAATTTCTCACTCTGTGATGTATTTTAAAGTCAGAAATTTCTCACTTTTCTTTCTCTCTCTCGCATAATATTTCTATGTTAATTCTCACTCTTCTCTTTCTTATATATATATATATATATATATAGAGAGAGAGAGAGAGAGAGAGAGAGAGAGAGAGAGTTATATGGGTTTTAAATTTAAAAACCCTTAATTGTAAGAGTTGGGGTATTTTGGTCCTCAAAATAGGTGAGGGACTGATTTCTAAATTAACTTATACAATGAATCTATTTTTAGAAAATGACACGTTAGAGGACTGAAATCTAACGGACCCGTCTTGTCCATATGCATAATCCCCAAAGGTTATTGAATGTTCGAATAATTGGACTATATATATATATATATATATATATACCAACAAACAAAGCATTTAAAAAGAGGCAATTTGGGGTTTTGCATTTATTGATTTGTACTGTGCCCATTAATATTAATGGATTAATTTTTCTCTCATTAATACCCCCAAGTAGATTTCTTGTAACCTTGGTTTTTCTACAAAGTTCCTTTACAATCATAACTAACTACACAAGCATTAACCACTAAAATAATGCAAAAAATTCTAAATTAATACCAAAGGTCCTTGTCAGTACCCCAGCTATATATCTATCTATATATATGTTTATATACACATGTCTACATGTATATCTACATGTATATATACATGTGTATAACGCATACCTTTCTCCTCTATATAAAATATTTCAATGCTCAAAACATACATACCATTCAAAAGCAGCTTTTAGACCTCCTAATTAAATACCATCTTCCACCAAACACTAACTAAAATTTTATTTTGGAATTTTAAAGCAAAACTTTAGTATAAAGTTATTTTATCATCATTACCAACCAACCCACCCTTTTTTTTCCTGAAAAAACTAACTGTATGGATTTAAGAGACATTGGAGAGACATTGCCTCCTGGATTTAGATTCTATCCTAGTGATGAAGAGTTAGTCTGTCATTATCTTTACAAGAAGGTTGCAAATGAAGAGATTCAAAAGGGTACTTTGGTAGAAGTTGATTTGCATATTTGTGAGCCATGGCAGCTTCCTGGTAGGTCTCTCTTTCTATGGTTTATTTATTTATTTTTTTGGTATTTCATATATTATTCTATCTTGTTTCGATGTTTTATCGTACTATTTCATATATTATGCTATATATATGATTTTTTTTCTTCCTCTTCTTAAATATGAATAATGACAAACACTTTGAGTACTCTGTACCTACTTGTTTTTTTTTAGTGGTGTAGATATATAGGGTAGAGACATAGGAAACAACCAAAAATAATTTGAGTTCTTCTAAGCAGACAAAACATGTTGCAATAATGGCTGAGAGAGAGAGAGAGAGAGGGTTTTAGAGAGCTTGGAGGAGGGCACATGGTGCGACGCGGTTGTCATAGACAGACATTTCTATTTATGTCCTTTAGTGGTCTGGACAGGGTTCAATCGCGATTTTCGTGAAGCAGTTGAAGAGTTGCTTTTAGAAACCGTCAAGGCAACACACCTCCCTCCTAGAGAAGAAATAGAGCTTATTATTCAAAAAAAAGGAAGTAGTTTTGGGAATATATTATCTAAATAACACTATTGAAGAATGAAGAACATCTCTTGTAACCTTTTTAATTATACTTTTCAAAGATAGGCTTGAGTGAAGTATGATTTTCTGGTCATGTATTTTTTTTTTTTTTTTTTTTTTTTTGCTAAGCAATAAGTTTTATTGGAAAGGCAAGCCAAGAACACACAAAGCCAACACCAACTTGGCAGAAACAAAATACAATCAACACCAACTGGTCATGTACCTTGTGTTAAGTATATGATGAATATCCATCAAATCTCTTATTGATACTAATATTTTTCATATTTATTAAATCAACTACATCGTGGGCTGAAATTAATGGGAATTAATTGAGCCTGAAAGAACAGTACTGTTTTAATTTCTGTCATCTAGCTAAGTGCAATTCACCTGTATAAATACACGTACGTATCACTTCAACTCTATACATATATACATACTTAGCATGCTGACTACATTTTCTTCAATTTGATTTTGTCACATGTAAAACAACTCATAACTAACTAACCATTACTTTTATTATAATATTTCTAAATTAACTATTCATGTTTACATGTGACAGAATCTTTACACATTAAAAATTGTATAAAAGTCATGTGTTATATGTGTATATATATATATATATATTCGTATATATATATATTCGTATATATATATATATCAAAGCACTGCTAATGAGGGATCTCTCATTTTAATAAAACGAGGACTTCTATTCTCGGCCATTGGATTGTGTTTTCATTAATGGTACACTTCTGTCACTTCACTGGCGTGACCTTGATTAAATGACGATCCAACGGCTACAACAGAAGTCCTGACTTTATTAAAATGAGGGATCACTCATTAGAAGGATTCTATAAATATATATATAAATAGTTATAAAGAAGTCCGGTTTTAATGTGTCTTCGGGCTAATTAGAGTAATGCCATATGATTTCAAATTTTGGTTTCGAAATTTAGTTTTCACTGTCAGAATATGTGATACAAATGTTAAAACATTTTATTATCAAATTTTCTATAGTTAATAGCATTCTTTTTTTATCTAATTGCCAACCCACGAACATGTGTATGTGTGTTCTGATCTTATTATAGAGGTGGCAAAGCTGAATTCAAGTGAGTGGTACTTCTTCAGCTTTCGGGACAGAAAGTATTCAACCGGATATCGGGCCAATCGGGCAACGACATCTGGATACTGGAAAGCCACTGGAAAAGATCGTACGGTGATTGATCCAAGGAGGGGTAGTATTGTAGGGATGAGAAAGACATTGGTGTTCTACCAGAACAGAGCTCCAAATGGGATCAAATCAGGTTGGATCATGCATGAGTTTCGCCTTGAGAATCCTCACACACCTCCTAAGGTTTGTAATTCCTATACTACCCTTTCATGTTACACTCATTTTTCGCGCACACACGCACAATTTGGGGTGTGTTTGATAATCTAATTGAGTGAAAATAAAAAGTTTTAGCACTAATTTTTTCAATGTGTTTGATAATGTAAAATGATTCAACACTTAGTACTGAAAAAGTAGCAAAAAACCTACTGATAACTTTGAGCGTGTTTGTCTATGCTTGTGGTTATGCGATTTTCGATCGTGATTCGTAGATCTGTTTTAAAGTAGAACTGTTTGTTATGGTTTGAGTGTTTGGTTGATATGTTGTGGAATTGATTAAAATAGAGATAATATTGAAAAGCAACCCCTCACCTGCTTATTGCCTAACTGCTTTTTTTTTTTTTTTTTATTACTAAATTTGCTTTTTTTTTTACTGAAACAAACAGATCAAAAAGCAATTTAGACCACCAAAACTGCTTAAATAAGCCCCTTCATACGCCTGACTAGATTTTGAGTTGTGTTTTGGGTTGGGATACTAAGCAATGGCTAGGGGTTTGGGGTCCTAAAATTTAAACAAAGTTTGGAGGCTAGGGCAATGGCCTTCTTGACCCATGTCTTGCGCCACCTCACCTAAAAAAAATGGACACTAAAGTAATTTTATAAATAAGTTTAAAGTAAATTATTGTAGTGCTTTCCGGGAGAATTACTGAAAGTGTAAAAATCAAACAATTTTTTTGAGGGTTGATCTTTGTAAATTTTGTTAACTTCAAAAACTATGTGGAGAAAATTAATATGTATGACACACGTAAAATCTTGTGTCAACTTTGCAATACCTGGATACCTTGTCATTATTTTTCGCTTCGAGAAATGATAGATGCACAACAAAAATTCACAACTAATTGCACAACCTGTTTAAAAATGTTGGACTTTGTGCTGCAAAAGCTGTACACCCCTTTTTTTGTCTTTTTGTGTGTACAGCTTTTTCAGCACGAAGTCCAACAATTTTAAACAGGTTGTGCAATTAGTTGTGGATTTTTGTTGTACATCTATCATTGCTCTTTTGGCTTCTATAACATATTTGAAACCTTTGACCGCCATAATCAGCGGCAGCTTTCATGTTCCAACTAAATGAAAACTGATGCTTGTTGTACATTTGTTACAAGTGGCACCATTTCATACCATAAAATAAAAAAAATTTAAAAAAAAATTTTAAAAATTAAAAAATAATAAATAAATAAACAAAAACAAAATTGGTTACGAAATTATGGTGGGAAGTGAAAAGATTGTTTCAAATTCCTTTAACTAAAATTTTCTTTTTCGGTTTGTAAATTTAGAGAAGGAAAAGAAAATAGAAGGAAAAAAGAGAAAAAAAAGAAATTTTCATAGAGTTTTTCTTCTAAGCAGAAATTATTAAAAATTTTAAATCAAGTAAAGACGTAAGTAAGTGACCGTAAGATTCAGATGTTTATTTTATTTTTAGTAATTTGTAGCTTTTCTCTAATTTTTACACTCTTTTAAATTTCTTATGCTTTGTTTAGAATGAGGTTTTATTAATGTAAAAAAATACAAATAAATTCTGAATAAATTGGAAGGAAAGGTGTTTTTAAATTTTTTTTTTTTCTTTTCCTCCTTAAATCTATGAACCAAACAGAGCGTTCGGTAACCAAACACAGGAAAAATAAAAATAAAAATAAAAAAAATGTATATTGTGGAGCATAGTATAAGTGTTTGATTTCTAATAGTTTTCATACTCATTAACAGGAAGACTGGGTGTTGTGTAGAGTATTTCACAAGAGCAAGGCAGAGTACAACGACAAACTTAGCCCACAAAACACGTTTGAAACCACAGCTGGTGCCGCCACTTCTCCAAGTTTGCCTTCATCTCCTCCTAATAACCAAACAATGCCTTGTGGGTATCAGAAAATCACATCATTAATCTCCCAAAGCCCACCTCACCACCATAACCACAACCCAAACACCTTCCTAAACTTATCAACCTTAAACCCTAGTTTTCCGCACTTATCCCAAGAAACAAACAACACTTCTATGTCCAATGAGGTCACTTCTGTGTGTGAAGATGAGTATAGGTTCTTGTTTGATATGGGTTTTGAAGAAAGCAACTTGGTTGATAGAGTGCCTCTAGATTTAGAAGAAATGAGATTTGGCGATCATGATGATACTGGTTTGGTTTTCCTCTAGAGTGGGGTGTTGTAATAAATTAGTGGATGATTGTTTGTGATGTTTGGTGTTATATTGGTTGGATCTTTAGAGAGTATTTATGTATATATATACATATATATATATGATACTTTTAATATATTCGTGGTTTGTAATTTCTGCAAGCTATATAGAGACTGTTTGGGTAACATAAAAATTGATTTTGTGGGACTGAAAAGAAACAGTTCTAAATAATTTGTGCTTGTGTACGTAGTTGCTATTTAAGTACAAGAGAGTCCGCTTAAAATGTACCTCTAGAGCTAGTTCTTTCTTAAACAATACTCATTTGTACAAGATCCAAATTAAAGTGAGATTTTTGTCTAAATCTAATCCACTTTTCTTCGTTCCCAAATAGCCCTAAACATTGCTTTTTGTGTATGTTCTCATAATTGGTTGTATGATCCATCATAATTTTGTGCCAAAATGTAATTAATTTGATCCCAAAATATTACACCTTGTCCCAACATGTAATACTTTTTAAAAGCAGTACTTTAGGTTTAACGACCTGTTTGGTTCGTGGATTCTTAGGTCGATTTTGACTCCACCCTAAGATTACTAGTAATCTTAAAATTTATCCTTGTTTGGTTCATGGATTATTCATTGAATTGTGGATCCCACTGGATTTAGAATCCACCCCTAGGTGGAAAATAGATTGGATTCTAAATCCTAGCTTGGAGGTGGCATTTTCAAATATTACTGGGGTATTGGTTTTCTAATTTCATACTACCTAAATTAGACCTTATATTTGTGGAAGGTATAAGTTAATATAATTCCTATTATGGATAGCCTTCAAGGGTAGTTAATGTATTTTACATCATTCTTATTTCATTTTCCTTTATCCAACTAAACGCTGGATTCTAAATCTGCCTAGGATTCCGCTCGTGAACCAAACACTTCGCAAGGATTCAGATTCCTAATAAATTGATTACGAGTATTATAATTCCTGGTAATTAGAATCCACCTAAAATAATCCATGAACTAAACAGGCCGTAATATTAAACTGATTTTCAAAGTAGATTAAACAAAGTGATTTTCTAAACTACTACACTTTGAAAGTAAATTACAACATATTGGGACCAAAATTATATACTAACATGTATAATTAATATAACCAAAAACGAGTAACAAGTATCATAGAGTTATCCTCTCATCAGGGAGAAATCTTCCCAACAGAATATTCAGGCAAGATATAATTCTGGTGATCCCAGTGTGGGATTACTTGGAGAACCCTCTGGAAATTTGATTTCTATGTGCTTTACTCAGATAAACCACAAAAACCTATCCGACCTAAAATCAAAACCCTTTCCCCGTGCAAACCATCATCTCCTTTCACCAACCCACCCCCAATTTCTCCTTCTCCTATTCCTTGTTACATGTTTGCTTCTTCATCCACAACTTTTGATGAAGATTTCCCTCCTCTCCAGCTCACGACACCCGATGATCAAATCAGGCATGAACATAAAATTGTTCCTCCCACTATCATTAACACAGATGGCACCAAGAAGCCAGGGCCGGCCCTGAGATGACCAAAATTGGCCGAGGCCTCAAGCGAATTTTCAAAGGGGCCAAAAAAATGAGGCCTCTATACTAAGTTTCATTGAAATTATATAAAAAAAATAGGCCTAAAAATGATAAGTTTCATAGAAATTAGAAAGAAAATAGGCCTAAAAATGATATGTTTCATAGAAATTTAATAGAAATTAGATAAAAATAAGCCTAAAAATAATATATTTCATAAAAATTAGAAAAAAATTAAGAAAAAAATAGGCCTAAAAATGAGGCCTAAAGTCAAAGTCCCATGCAATTGCTTTGAAAAATAGGCCCAGAACAGGCCCGGCAAGAAACCGATCTCAGCTGCTGAGCCAAAACTTAAAAGTACCATAGAACCAACACTAGTTTGTGTACCCTCCCATAAGGGTAGGTCCGCCGGTCTCTCATAATATTCTTTTCTTATTGACTTTGGGTTTATGGGCATCATTAACCAAGGAGGCTTCTTCTGCAATACATTTGACATTTGAAGCACCATGTTGTTGTGAACAGTATATACACATTAGATGTCACTTTATTTTTTTGCGCTTTTTCTTTTTTCGTAAAAGTAAAATGAGTGGTTGAGACTCGTATAATTTACGAGAAGAATATTCTACAAATGGAATAAATCACAAGAATTCAAAAGATTACTTGCGATAGAAGCCAAACTTTGAGGGTGAAAGCGTAATTCATCTTTTTCATTTGGGAAATTACACTACACTCATGTATTTAAGGTCATTTTCATTATGACCCCCTATATTTTGTATTTGTGATACTATATTTTCATGTCCTTTTAACTAAACTCTCATAATTAATAAATCTCATAAATTATTTTTAAAATAAAAGAAACTAATTAAAATTAAAATTAAAAATAAAGTGAGAACCAATTGTCCGTTAAAATTTTGGGGAGAATAACAAACGAGTCCAGTCGAGAAGGTTGATTGTACAATTTGGTCAAACCATTCGCATGAGTATACGTGTGCAGTGCCACACAAAAACCTTTTTGTGCCAAATATAATTTTCAATGTATGTAGCAATAGGACTGCTTTAAATAATGGATGACTACTTCAACGTCGACTTCTATTGAAAATCAAGTTTAGCCAACCACTACACGTACGTGTTGAACACAAATTTGTGAAGTATAGCATTACTCGTGTCATTCACTCATAACTATGTAGTTGAAAGAAACTCGGTGTACAATCAACAATGGAGTACGTACACCTCCTCTAGACTAGTGGTCGATCAAAACTATTGGTGTGACAATGACGGAGATTTGAGCTCAGTACTGAGTACCGTGAAGAGCTACATATCAATTAGGCATGCCAGTTTGTGCCTTCAATGAAATGATTAGGACTGGGGATCTTCTATTATACATTATAGTAGTTTCGTATGTATCTGTTTGCTTCTAGTTTATACGTTGGTGTGCCAGAATCAAACGGGCTCGGTGTATGTGCAAACTAATTTCCTATGTGCTTGAGTGAGTGATACTCAAGGCTTTGAGATCTGACTTCTAACAGGGTGATTGTGTATGGTGAGTAGAAAAAAACTTTCACTGAAAGCTCTATGGCAGTACTGAAGCGCACAAGCCAATTAGTGCAAGAGTTTACCAAGTAAACAATCACAAACGACTAATCAAATATGAAAATATTTTATTGAATGTTTGGAAAATAACAACAAAACCAAAGAACAGGATCAGAACATGCTTTGATTGTTCAAAAGAGTGAAAATAGTAAAAATAACAAAGAGGGCAGACCTATTTGCTGTGGATGCTATGGACGCAGAATAACAAGAAGACAAAGGTTTGAATGCTTTGAATGGTGTATGAGTTGTATGAATATTGTTTTCGAGAATGACATGGAGTCCTTTGCACGGTTGGCCTACCTTTGTATTTATAGTGGCCTTAGAGCAATCCTGATATGGCAAGGACTCCTTGACTTGCGCTCCAAGTATGATATATATTGCAGAATCCTTCCCAATCCCAAACTCCTTCCTTATCCTCACTCTGATCGATTGAGTCAATCCCAATATTCTCGGGATTATCCCTCCATATCCAGCTGTATGCGTCCAATCCCATTCCAAAAAGGACTCTGCTTCCTTAATTTCAGGATGACATTTGCCCTGACAGCCAGAGACGGAACCACCTACTCCTCTTACCCATCGGGCTCATATGAACATACTTTTAGCTTCATTAGGCTGATGTTCTTCCACTTATCATTATCTCTAATGCCTATGAGCCCGATGATGGCCACATGTACGCTTCTGACTAATCGGACTCCACCATTGGTCTTTATTATTTCTTTCAAATACGGTGCCCGATCGCTGAGTATGCTTCCTCATCACCTATCGGGCTCTACCAGGATCAGGCCTACACATCTCTGGCTCAAACCACACAATGTCTCTCTCTTGAGCCTGATTACTCATCGTAGTCTTGGGTCGGCCAGTCCAGAACAAGGCTTCGGCCGATCATCTCCAGGCCCATTCCAACAACACTCTCAGGCTCAAAAACCTTTGGCGGTTTTTGGGTGCAAACAATTGTCCCCCAAAATGTCATGTCAATCATCCCGCCCTTGATTGACGTGACGTTTTGAATTTGAAACTGCCATGTGTCCAGCATACAGAGGTTGTCAGATCTTGAGAATCCCACTAGTCACTCCCCATTAAATGCTAAAACGTATAAAATGATGATTTTTCAAAAACCTCCCCACTTTCCAAAATCATTTGCGTCTTCTTCTCTCTTTCTCTAAAACTAGCAACTTAGAGCTTTTCTATCTAAAATTCATCTTTTCCGGCGAGTAAGCTCTTCTTCTATACACTGAAATGGCCCATAAAACTGCTCTGGCGGCATCCTCTATAGGGAAAAAGTCATTTTTGGAAGCCCCACCCCCTCAGAATCGGAGCAAGGAGGTCTAGCAAGTAGCCAAGACCCATGCCTCCGCCATTTCCACGTATTGGTTTACCAACTGCTCCTCTTCCGATGGAACGCCGGCGGCACCTGGTTTTGGCACAGTATTCTGTAACGATCCTCCGACGGCCTTCGAACCTTACTTCCCTCCGGTTGCCAACGAACCGTTCCTCCAACTCCCCTCTCATTGGAACAACGTCTGGACATCCACACATCCAATCCGAGGTTGGCCCCAGCCTTCAGTGTACTGGGATAAATGGCCCCTTAGAGTATCGGCCTCCAAGGCCGACCTCTGGAAGAGAACGGGCATCTATGATGCGATCATGTTGAGCCGATCAAAGCTCGAGATTGATCGGCCTCTCCTCTTCTCTGCTCTACTATTCTGGTCACAATCCTGCAACAGATTCCTCTTCCGTTGTGGGCCAATGGGTCTTACCATAAAGGACATCAGCTATCTAATGGGGCTTTTCCCTCACGAACAAGAGATCAGACCAGGTCTTGACATAGGGACGACCAGCTTCGCCTATCCCCAAAGTGAATCAATCAGGGATGGGGCTGTTTCCCTCAGACCCATTACTGTATACGGGCCATTCATAGCTGCCTGTATGGGCGTAGAAGGGACAGAAGTGTACGATTCCGAGCACACCGCCTTCCTGATCCACTGGTTAAACAGATATCTCTTCTGCTTAGTCAGCCAGGCTATTATCAAGGAATATACCTCCTTAGCCCTGGCATTGGCCGTGGGTCAGCCCCTGGCCTTGGCTACTCTGGTTTGGGCATACCTTGTCCGAGGTGTGATGGACTTCATTGACTCGAGATTCCACTCTGGAGGGAGTCCGATCTGGATACTGCAGCTATGGCTGCATTCCTATTTTCCTGTGCATCGGCCTCTATCCTGAGAATTGGCCGATGTTCCCGTTTTTGCTGTTTATTTTATGGACGTCACTTCCTTCCCTCACACTTTTGAGGAATGCTTCACTTTCTTCTATGAAGGGTGCTACAATCAGACTCCTTTTGATTTTCTATCTTTCTTTTCCCTTCACTTCTGCCCGTTTCTTCAGTTATCTAACAACCCTTCTAACTGGGATCCGGGCACCCAGGCTACTTATAATGAGGTTTTTTCCAGCTACTTAGTAGCTAAAGACATCCTCTATAGTCCGACCATTCCCCGTAGCAATAATAAGTACGGGGTAGAATTGTACTTTGCCCCACTCTTCACCTGTCAGTTCGGGCTTTCTCAAATGGTACCCGCCCCTCCTGCTATCACCGCCAATCAAGATTGGGTAGAATAGGACTTGCTCGTGACCGATGAGCAAGTGAAGAAAATCAGCGACCGATCTGACAAGTTGAAGAAATCTTTTACTTTCCAACCTTTTCAACATCGTCCGATTGCTTCGGATGAGTTTAAAAAGTGGTGGGCTGATTGGACTGCCCAGATATTCAAGACTTCTGCCACTGGGGCATTACTCCAATTTACCATCTCATCGGCCACCATGGGCGACGAACTTTCTATTGCACCTGCTGCAACCCGTAGAAAATAAGTAGCACAGAGACCGCCCCCTAAAAAGGCATCGGGCCAAGGACCGACCAAGAAGAAGAAGCCTCCAACCTCTTTCGCTCAGGTATTATTCTATTCTTCTTTACTTCGTGCTTGCCCAATTGATCGTTTTCTTCTTCCTAATCCTTTTTCGTTCCATTTCAGCCTGTGGACGAAGACTCTGGAGAAGAGACATTACCTGCTGGGCCCACCCTTCAAACACAATAGCCAATCCCTTAGCTGCCCGTCAACGAGTCATGCCGCCTTCAATTTCCATTCCAACTTCACTTGAAAGGGCAGCGGCCTTTCTCGAACAAGTTGCAGAGAGGGTAGTCCCCATCCGGGTTGTACCACCTAACCCCTTCAAATGGAGATGATGATGTTGATCCTACTAAAGATGCACCAGAGCAAGTGATTCTCTCCTCTAGCAGTGAAGGCTTGCATGGGGGCGATGCAACTGTGGAAACAACTAGAGAAAAGGTGGAACAAACGGTCCAACCAGCGGTAGAAGAGGCCCAAGATGTTCTGACGACTCAGGATGATCCTACTGCTGCTTCAGGATCGGCCGTTGAGACTACAGAAGGAACGATCATGGCCGAGCCCGTTTCTTATAATCCTTCCAAGGATCCAGCCCCAAGTGGTGAGGACCGTGCTCCATCAACCGCCGCCCTAGAAACTATAGATGTCGCCCAACCCAGTGCCGGTATGGCGTCGGAGTAATATTGGAGGAGACTGTCATGGCACCTCCCTCTGATCCAAGCCAACAATCATCCCAACCTTCCACCTCCTCGCCTGCCCAGGTAATTTACTCTATATTAGGGCTGACCCTTCTGTGTTTTTTTTATATAAATCCTTGACTGGTTGTACATTCTCTGAACAGGCTGTCCCTCTGGGTTTTGAACCCTTCATACCCTTTGATGATTTTTTCAGTGGCCTGGACTTTGGGGCCTTTGACCCGGGTCCCTTTGAGCCTGAAATAACCTTCCCATCAAGCGTTCAATGATCAAAGGGCCTTCTCCTCGGGCTGGCCGATCATGACCTGACCGACTGTCACACCCCGATTTTTAGACAACCAAATACCCATTCAATAATATCCCAACCAGTATTTAATTGCCCAAAAATCTGAGAGTGAAAAACAATCAACTAGTCACACATTTGATATAGTAAACTTTGCTGAAAAATGTTCCTCTTTAAAATAATTCACAAACTTTAAGTAACAAAAAATAATAATCATATTCATTGAGATCTCCATGATAAAATTCTAAATTACAATTTACAATAATAAAGAGAATTCAGTTGCCATAACAAAATAAGAAATCCACATTTTTACAAAACTTGAATCAGAGCTACTACAATCGTCCCATAACCCCAAAATAATAAAATACAACATGGCCCACAATGCCAAGAAATAAATAAATCAAGATCACGAAGCAAAATAAATAACAATTAAAATCCACTCGTAGATCTCTGAATCACAAAATTTACTCCAACCGCTAACACGAACTATTCCTGAAAATAAGAACCCGGCTATGCTCCACGAAGAACGCACCCGGTGATAAAATCACACGGGTCAGTACACACGGTACTGGTGTGAGTTAAATAAATAACATAATAATGAAATCTTAGGGATAACACACAGTCCCTTAGAATACCACACCGCAAAATAAGAAATTTATCGGGCAAGAGAGTAGTTCCACTCACACTTCAGGACAAGCGGTAGTTTCCTTCCATGTGGTGGCGATGAGGTCTCACCCGAAAAATTTAAATAAATTCCACTTACTACCTTACCATTCCAAAATATAGTGAGTCAACCCTGCAAAATATTAGTGGACCCACTATCCTGTACATAGAATATATTACATAGAAAAATGAAATAAAAACGTACTAGAGGTGCGTATTTTAAACGTCAACATTTTAGAATTTTAACGTGCACGAACAAGACTATACAAAATATTTCTGAAGCACACAGCACAAACAAATAAATATCCAATTAACTTAAATTTCTTATTTAGTTAATACCTTATGTTCACCACCTCGGCCACCCAACCACGGTTCAGCCTACACACATATCCCGTGTGCCTCCAAACATAACTCTAACTCCTACTCCGACACCAAATTCCCTAGGGGTATCGCGGGAATTTAGCTTCAAGCCGAAAGGTTAGGCATTATGTTAACGACGTCGAATATACTAATTCATCTATCATGAGATAAACATTTAGCCGGGCATAAGGCTATTAATTTCACACAGAAAAAATGGAAGAATCCACACATGAAATTCTTGGGAAGATCACACAGCATCCACCCTTATTATCGGGAAGATCACACAGCATCCCAAAATCACACAGAAAAGAGTAGTGGCGAACACTAAGGATTTTATTCTCAACATTAAGTTCTCTTTTAAGGTTAATCATACAGATAATCACACAGTAAAGTTATCACGAAGCCCAAACTTTATAAGGGATATAAATTATTCACACAGTTTATCACACAGTCATAACTCATTAATTTCACACAGTAAAATATCACAAAACCCAACTTTACAAGGGATAACTCTTCAAGTTATACACACAGTTTACCACACAGTCATAATTTTCTTCGAATTCCAACATTACATATTTTCACATAGTCATAAATTCACGAAATCCAACCTTATATGTTTCAATTTCACACAGTCAAAATTCCCACGAAGTCCAACTTTAAAATTTATCACACAGCCATAAATTTCACAAAGCCCAACATTACACGAGAAATCAAATATTTCCAAATAAATTCTTTTAATTCATACTAAGACATACGACATTCATAAAATAATTATAAAATACAAATTTTGCAGATTTACACATAATAAAAACTGCTTCTGAAATTTAAAGTTTCTGCCCAAACGGTGCGGAATTGGGAAAAATGCAATAAACAAAAAATGTGCAGAATTGCGTTTTACATAGGACAATGCGAACAGAAAGCTAAAATTCCAAACAAACGATTCTGTACAGTGTTTTGAAAATTCAACGATCATAGAAAAACCAATAAAAACGAATTTTCCTACTTATTTAATTAATTTATTTTTCTTTCTCCCTAGGTTAATCTCATGAATCTGAACATTAGTTTATCAACGTATAACCATATCTATTTGGGTAATACTAGGATCCAAATCAAAAAATCACATACGATACTAAAATTTATATATCAATCCAAACATTTAACTTGCAAATGATTGATTCAATTGCATACACATATATACCCAAGTATATATATTTAACTCACCAATTGTGCCAAATCCCACAAAGATATGAATCGGCGTTAACCACGACGAATGCACCGCATATGATTCAACGATCATTCTCATTCTTCCTCTTCGTCTTCTTCCTCTCTCGTTCTCTTTCTCTCTATTTCTTTATTCTCTTTTCTCTCCCTCTTTCTCTTTCTCTTCTTCTTATCTTCCCTTGGTGGCTAGGGTTGAGATAGTAGGGGTGAATGTATTGTTGGGAGAACTAATATAGGGTTAACAAGACATAATCCCGTTTTTATTTTTACCCCTTCATAAAAATACATCATATGGCCCCAAAATGCATTGCAAAGTACTAAAATGAGTTACCCATTGGGTACCCATGACCCAGGTACTTAATTCTTATGTTAAATACATTGTTTAGAATATATACGGGCCCTGTAAACACTACTAAATTATAAACACATCAATTCTTTAAAATTTAAACTTACACAAATTTATCCTATCACTTAAGTTTATAAAAATATTCACATCGTAATTTGTACTAAAAAAATTAATACACATAGATATATAACCATAAACATAAATACCCATAGCTAATTTATCACATATAAAAATTCGGGTGGCCACATTAACATATAAAAATAAATATTTATATCTTGAAAATTACGGGGTGTTACACCGACCTTCCATCTACCGCGGACGTTGACGCTTCCTTGAGTGCTCTTATGTTCGATCGTTCAATCTCGGACGTGAAGCTTTCCTTGATACGGGCAATCCAAGAACGGCTACCAGGCTGCCGTCTCTTGGATCGATCGGCCTCTTCCGTTGAAAATGAGGCTGAAACTTACCTTAATGCTTGGCAAAGGGCGATGCAGTTTCTTTAATCTGCCAAAGCAAAATATGAGGTCGGGAAGGTATCTCGAGCCCAAGTGATTGCCCGAGATGCCTTGCTGCAAGCTCGCATTGCTACACTCAAGGCTCAACTCGAGCAATGTGAGGCCGAGGTTCCTGGTAAAGATTGATGGAGTCCTGGCCCAGCTCGGTGGGGATGCTAAAAAATGTATTAACCAATTATAAGCCAGCATTCCCATCACCCGTGCTTAGTCTCAAAGCTTAACAAAGCTAAGCAAGATAGGGCTACAGCTAAGAAAAACCTGGGAAGATCTGAGAGCAAAACTTAGGAGTTTCGAGTCAGCCTAGAGGCCGACATGTATTCCTGTAATTTTGTATTTAATTTTGTAATGCAAGCTATGCACAGCGTTTTATTTAATACAACTATACTCTTGATTACTCGGGCTCGTAATTAATGAGTAGTTCATATTCTAACCCATGATTCGGTCTGTACTCTAGATCAATTGTCTCCCATAAAGTAGGATAATATGACTTTAAATATTGACCGTTTATTAGCATGTCATGAACCATTCCATCCATATCGCGCAACCTCTATGCTTCATCCTTTTTAACTTGGTGGATGATGAAGGGACCTTCCCAGTTGACCGACCATTTACCAGAACGGTTGTCCTTGTCTCCGATAGGCAAAATGGCATTCCAAACCAAGTCCTCTGTGCAGAAGGACTTCTCCTTTACTCTTTTTTTATACGCTCGAGCAGCCCGTTATTTTTGTACTTTTAATGATTCCAAGGCTGCCAACCTTGTTTCATCAAGTCCCTCCAATTCATCTATCATAGCCTTAGTGTATTCAGCAGGCTCAAGCTGATTTTGCAATGCCCTCCTAGCTGATCGGACTGTAACTTCCATAAGTAGCATAGCATCATGCACATAGGTTAGCATGAATGGTGTAACCCCAGTGCTAAACCTCTTAGATGTCCGATAGACCCAAAGTGCTTTAGACAACAACTTGTCCCATTCCCTGGGGTTCTCATTTATCATCTTCTCAATGATCCCCTTGAGGATCTTGTTGGTTAACTCGACCTGCCCATTAGTTTGAGCATAGTACGGAGTGGAATTAAGAATGGTAATCCTTCTACTTTCTGCGAAGGCTGTGGTCTCTGTTCCTATAAACACAGACCCTTGATCGTTCATTATTGTTTCTGGCAGGTCGAACCGGTGTATTATGTGTTCTTCTATAAATTTAATTACTGTAGCCTGAGTCACCGCCCTACATGGTATGGCTTCGGCCCACTTTGTAAAGTAGTTCGTAGGCACTATAATGAAACAATGTTGGCCCGATGATGGCGGGAGAACCTTTCCAATTAAGTCCATGGCCCATCCTCTGAACGGCCATGGTTTTATTATAGGTTGAAGCTCCTTGGCTAGCACTCATTGAATCGGGCCATGCTTTTGACAAGCTTGACACCCTTTAGCATAGCTGATGCAGTATTTCAACATGCCTGGCCAGTAATAGTTGTACCTTCATAAAAGCCATTTCACCTTGGTACCGTCCTGATGAGCTCCACAGATCCCTTCATGTACTTCAGCCATTACCTGCATGGCTTGCTACTTGCCTAGGCATTTTAAGATCACGTCATCACTAATGGGTTTCTTAAATAGTTTTCCATCAAGTAACACAAATCGGACTGCGAACAGTCTTATCTTTCGGTCTACCCTAGCATTTGGGTGTTTAAAGTATTCGATGATAGGGATTTTCCAATCATCGTCATCAATCAAGACCGAATTGGTTGTAGTATACCAACCTCTCTTGCCACTGAAGGTAATGGTCGGACTTGTACCATAACGGCTTGATCTTCTGCTTCATTCAGAAAGGGCGAGGCCGACCCTACTTTGGCCAATTTATCGACCTGTGTGTTCGTAGACCGGGTTATATAACTCACACTTATGTCATCGAATGAAACCATAAGTTGAGTGGCAACTGAGTGAAGTGGGCAAAGTTTCCAGCTTTTTATCTGAAATTCACTAGATATCTGCCTGATAACCAGCCATGAATCCCCCTATATGTGTACAGATGATGCCCCATCTCATTGAGTATTTCCAACTCGATAATATATGCTTTATACTCGTCCTGATTATTTGTGCATTTGAAATAGAGCCGAAACGACATCTTTGTCTTTTTATATTTGGGTGATATAATGAACACCCCTGCCCCAACACTTTCTGAATTTTTTGGACCCATCAAAGATTAACGTCCAAGGAACTAAGGATGTGTTTAGTATTTTAGGTGTTGATGACAAATCTCCCAGATCGGTAAGGTCTGGATGATCGGCCAAAAAATTAGCTATAGCCTGGCCCTTGACCGATTCTTGCGATCGGTATTAAATGGCAAACTCCATTACAGCTAGGGTCAATTTCCCAATATGGCCATGCATTATGGGTCTTGATAGCATGTACTTAATGACATCAGTTTGATATATAATATAAGTAGAAACAGGGAGCATATATGCTCTTAATTTTTGTGACGAAAAGTACAATGCCAAGCACAACTTCTTAATCGGCGCATAGCGCAGCTCGATTGGAGTTAAAACTCTTCTTAGTTAATAAATGGCCTGCCCATTACCTTGCTTATTATCCTGAGCCAACATGCTTCCTATAGAGAAATCAGAGGCCGATATATATAATTTAGGACACGTACCCCTCTTAGGTGGCATCAACACTAGAGGGGTTGACAAGTATTGCTTAATTCCTTCAAAGGCTTATTGGTGGATGTCTTCCCATTTGAACTCTTCATCGGTCTTGATCTTTAGCAGTGGGGTCCATACTTGAGTCTTTCCTGCATAGTTGGAGATAAATCTCCTAAGGAAATTGATTTGTTGCTTGGATAGCCCGAGCCTTGTTCTTGTCAACCTTTATCCCTCTTTGGTGCACCAAGAAACCCAAGAAGTTTCCTGCTGAAACTCCGAACGCGCACTTGAGCGGATTCATCTTTAGCTTGTGAGCCTGCATTCTTTTGAATGCTTTTTCGGGATCGGCCAAATGCTCGGCGTTGCTTCCGAACTTAACCACCACATCATCAATGTACACTTCTATAAGGCATCCGATCATATCATGGAAGATGGAATTCATTACCAGTTGATAGGTGGCTCCTGCATTCTTCAGCCCGAATGGCATCACAACCCATTCAAAGGTTCCAATTACCCCGTGGCACCGAAAGGCCGTCTTGGGGACATCCTCTTCAGTAATGTAAATCTGGTTATACCCCGAATGCCTATCCATAAAGGACAAGATTTTGAGTTTGGCGGCCGAATCAATTAGCTGATCGGCCATGGGCATTGGGTATTCGTCCTTTAGGGTAGCCAAGTTTAGATTTCTGAAGTCAATACACACTCTAAGCTTCCCATTCTTCTTCACCACCGGTACCACATTCGAGACCCAATCTACATATCTTGCAATCCGAATGAAGCCAGCCCTAAGGAGTCTCTAAATTTCTTCCTTCACCTTTAGTGTAACTTCTGGTGACATGCGCCTAGGTAGCTGTTTGAATGGCCTGAACCCCGATTTGATTGGCAATCAGTGTTCCACCAGCTCTCTAGATAGCCCTAGAATCTTATCATAGTCCCAAGCGAAATAGTCTTTATACTTATGTAAAAGTGCTATTACCTCGACCTGAAACTGCGATTCTAGCATCTGACTTACATAAGTTGGCTTATGCTCTCCTGCATCGCCCAAGTTGACTTCCAAGAGGGGATCTTGAACGTCAGCCTTCAGATCATCTAGCTTTGCTATGGCCGTTTCTAATTCTTCCACCTGAATTTCTTCCTCTTTTGGCAGTTCTCCTCGTAGATACAATCGACCAGGTTTACCCCATAATTGGTTGGGCCGATCTCTAACCTTCTATCGGGCATATATACACACCATCTGGCCATGTTGGCCTTCAAGGCCAGCTGTCTCTGAACTTCATTCGATTGTAGATCTATCGATCAGATCTTGTTCATTGATCTCAATCGGCCTTAACTCTTCAGTCCGATTATGATTGTGGTAATATGACTTCAAATCCAGTGGAGCTCCCTTGCAGAATGTGGTTGCATTTGGTTTTCCCAATTTGCCACATCTTAATAGCTTGACCGGCCCAATATCATCTTCATATAGAACTCCATCATCCATTTTCACACGCGCTATGAATGGTCTCTTATCAGCCCCCATTACTTCAACCTCATCCCCTCTCCAGAAAATTAGCAGCTGATGGAGGGTAGAAGGGATGCAGTAGTTGGGATGGATCCAGTCTTGTCCCAGCAATGCATTGTAGGCGGCCAATGTCTCCACGATGAAGAAGGCTGTCATGACTGTCTTGCTTCCGACGGTTAATTCCAAAGGTAGGATACCCTTGGTCCTTGATGGTGTCCCTGTGAAACTCTGGACGTTCATCTCGATTGGAATCAACTCTGACTCAGATTTTTGGAGAACCCTTAGCATGATGTCACGCCCACAGTAGCAAAAATATAGAAAATAAATTCCTTTTTGGACCTGTAGGCCATGATAGTTGAAAGTCACCACATTGTCAATAACTAAATTCAAACCATCAGAGTAATGATTCAAACCACACATTGGAAAGTTCTAAGGTTGACATATATAATCAAAGTTCAATACTAACTATTGTAAAACCAAACTGTTTGCAGAATATATAAATAAAACATTACGGCAACATATGCCGATTTCAAACTTAACTATTACAACGGCCTCTAAAAACATAAGCATAAACTATCAACAGCAAGCTCCAAGTCTTCAGCTAGCGTAGTAGTCATCTCCAACGTAGCCTCCATCATCGTAGGCTCCATCCTCATAGCCTCTATCCATGTATGCATCTCTTGCATACTCATAACCCTAGCCAGCTGGACGTCGAATATCCAGGGGCATAAACGCCATCAGTTACGAAAGCCGAGTGAATGCAAACAGTAACAGAGTATCTATAGATTGCAGCATATATAAACAGCATCATTAAAAGGATCATCTCATCGTACGCATCCATGTATGTTTTAACTCAATATCTAACAACGGACGTCGTCCCAAATCTCCCAATATATAACATAGACTCTTGAGTCCACATTAATCAGACACGTAATCCCATACCTACGATTTGTCAATTCCCGATACACAGTCCTATTTCTTTTATACGTTAACCAGACACGTAGTGCTCACTCTCTAGCCAACCCGCCTTAATGCATTCTGGCCAATCCACCCCTAGTACGTCCTGGCCAACACGCCCAACCAATATGATCGATTTGTTACGGCCAACTCGCCATAACATTGCCACTACGGCACGTAGCCCTTATATGATACGGCATGCAGCCCTAACCTTCCATAGTGTAATACCCTGTATTTTTGTAATATATTATGTGAATAAGACCCTGTATGCTTCTTTTAATACTTGTTTGAGCCTGGCCTTACCCTTGGTATAATTTGGATACCAATCGATTGACAAGTTTTCCAATCGATTGCCTTATTTTGGGTACCAATCGATTGGCAAGTATACCAATCGATTGCTTATGTCAATCGATTGGCACTTATACCAATCGATTGAAGGCAGCTGGGCAGATTCTTTTGCTCTGGCTGGGGTTTGTCCACGTGAACACTTTCTCCCTATATATATCAGCTCATTTCTGCGTTTTTGGGGTTCCAAGAAATCAGAGGGAGTGATAGGGAGTATTTGTGTGTGTTTATATATATATAAACTCTCATATATATATACACACACATATATACATATATTTATACACCCACACACACATCTAGGGAGAAGAAGAAGAAGAAGACCAGAGAAGAAAGAAGAAGAAGAAAGAAGAAGACAGAGGAGAAACAGAGCAGAGGAGAGAGAGAGGAGCCACCATTGAAGCTCCAAGCTTCAATACTCATTCCCACACACACCCTAGACGCCTAAGGTGAGTTTTAAACTCACTTGGTAGCTTTATATTGGTGTTAGAACATGCTTTGAATGAAGAAATGGAGAAGAAACCATGTATTCCTGTTTATATGTTGCTGGATAGTCTTCTCTGTGAAGAAGACGAAGTATCAATCGATTGGTACTCTTACCAATCGATTGACATCTTTCAGGTCCCAATCGATTGACATTTTGTGCAATCGATTGGCATGGATTGTGATCCAATCGATTGAACCTTTTATCAATCGATTGACACTACTTCTATACCAATCGATTGAATCTTTTTCCAATCGATTGATGCCACTTTTATACCAATCGATTGAACCTCTATACCGATCGATTGGAAGCTTCAGAATACTGTTTTTCTTATAATAACTATTTAGTTGTTTATTTACTGTTCAGTATTTCCCAGCATGCTTTATTATTGTAATACAGACATGATAACGAGTTAATGCAGCGTAGGGTCGTAGTAACAACAAGACTAACGGATAATGTTTATAATGTTAGATAATGGAATAGTCGTGAATCTTTTGGAGTTAACGTTCATTTCATTCAGAGTAGTCGGGCCACATTGGGATTGTCATGTATCGGTGATAGAGTTGAACTTAAGCAGGTTTGCTAAGATTCGGGAAATTTGCGTGGGCGGACTTTGGTCGATCATATGTTCTTAAAAGCAGTAGACAGACGAAGGTGTCTATGACTTGCGGTGAACCGGACCATTTGCCCTAAGATAGCCAGATGATCTAATCATATGTTCTTAAAAGCGGTAGACAGACGAAGGTGTCTATGACATGCGGTGGACCATGATCACTGGCAGACGTCGCTAAGTTGTGGCATAGAATGATGTACTGTTGTTTAAAGTGTTATATCCCTGACATGCGGTGAACTGTGCATATGTTCTTAAAAGCGGGGGATGGACTAACGTGGTATCCATGACATGCGGTGAACTGTGCATATGTTCTTAAAAGCGGTGGATGAGCAATGGTGTATTTATAGAGTTAAACTATTGTCGAGTCTGTTTCCCCTCAAGACGTGTTATCGGTCTTAAAATGAGTAAGATGTTAGTAATCAGATAATCGGTTTGATGTGAAGGAGTTACCCTCACTAAACTCTAATTTGGTTACGATTTATAACTTGTAATAACTTTAATAGTTGATACCCTGTTAGTATCTAACTCACTCAGCTTTCATTAAGCTGACGGCGTTTATGCCGCGGGACATTTCTATGTTCCAGCGTACCTTGGTTATGACTATACAGGTGAAGGGCCCACAGGAGAAGACTACCATGCTAGTGACGACGTCCCCGTGGAGAATTTCCCTGACAGAGGTCCGACCGAAGAAGACTACTACGCCGAGGACTACCTTTACGCCAACTGAAGACTAGACTAGAATTGTAGCTAATTGTCTTTACCGTTTTAGAACCCTTTTTTGTAGTCAGGCATATGTTGCCTTGACATTTGTACTTCCGCTGTCTTATATTTGATTCGAGACTCTAATGTGTAATAGTTAGTAACTTCTGTTGACTTTATGTTACATTGTGATTAGAACCTAGACTTCATTCGTGTTACACTATTACTTCTTGTTGCTTAGTACTGCGTGGTGTGGACAATCATGTGACTTCACCCGTCGCTGCCTTTGGACCCAAAAAGGAAATTTATTTTTCTCTATTTTTGCCGTTCCGGGGCGTGACAGGATTTTTGGTATCAGAGCCTAGGTTTTGTACCTTTTTCGCTCACAGATTATCCCACACCATCTGGTCCTAGAACCTTGAGATTCTATAGATGAGTATTAAGATTAGATTTGACTTAAGGTAGTCCCTTTTCAGGTAGCATGGCACTGCCGCTGTTCGTTCCATACGAGTTTGGAGGACACTATGTGTATGAGAGGAGTATTGCGCCAGCAGATCCACAGTACTATGCCTGGAAGGTTAGGCAGAGGGCTATTGCAGAGACAGAGCGAGACATGCGGATTGAGCAGCAGAGATTTGGGACCCAGGACCCAGAAGTGATACGTCAGGAGATGATCTACCGCAAGGAGACCTTCAAACGCATCGAGGAGGATTCTTTACTGATGTTACGAGACCGTTCTTCGTACCAGGTTTTACTTGCAGAGGTTAGAGCAGTGCCTCCACCATCCCCGACAGAGCCACCACCCCAGACACCTCCACCCCCACCAGAGGAGGACATGGCTGATGCACCCCCAGCAGGTGAGGATCCGGAGGATGATGATGAGGGCGATGGCGATGATGAGCCAGAGGATGCAGATGAGGAGATGGAGGATGAAGAGGATGAGGACACCGATGATGAGGAGCCGGAGTATGATCCGGAGGAGGAGGACCCCGAGGACCCAGCTGGTATGGACGTGCCAGTTGGCGTAGATATTGTAGTTGCAGAGGGTTATCCAATAGGGGAGGATGAGGTAGCCGCAGATGATGATGCAGTAGTACCAGTCTTACCAGGAGGAGTTATAGCACAGCTGGCAGCTGAGTGGGCTACAGAGATGGCTGCACATCCCCATGGATTTGAGATTGGAGCACCGGAGTTAGCACAGGCTATGGTACAGGCTGAGGCACTTGTATCCGCATTTGATGCAGCCCAGGCTGACATGGTCGCTGATGCAGGAGATTTGGGAGCTGTTGTGGAGCATGATGGACCCGAGCTGATTGAGGATGTTGTAGAGGATGAGGACATGATGGATGACGATGATA
Organism: Hydrangea macrophylla; assembly: GCA_033977485.1. Classification (NCBI taxonomy): domain Eukaryota; kingdom Viridiplantae; phylum Streptophyta; class Magnoliopsida; order Cornales; family Hydrangeaceae; genus Hydrangea; species Hydrangea macrophylla. The sequence goes on from CM066984.1 coordinate 98,679,170, forward strand.
TGGATGAGGATGATGTTTTATCTGAGTTTGCCCCAGAGGATGAGGCTTCCATCTATGGATCCGATGTGGACAACTTTTGAGTCCAGTACCTTTAGGACTTAGACTTTTACGTTTGACTTTAGGACATGTTGTCCACTTACTTTTGACGCTTACATAGACAGCTATTAACCGTAGCCTTTTTGTATAGGTAGCCACCAGTAGTGGTCTTGTGTATATCTTTCCTTTTGTTTAGATCTTGTATAGGACCATGTACTACGCGGTACACAGATGATCTGTTGTGTACTCCGCTGTACATCTTTTGGGTATATATATATGGCAGAGTCCTGGAAAGCAGAGCAATGGATACGAGAGTTGGAGCTAATTTTCGAAGCCCTGGAGTGCAGTGAGCTTGGCAAGAGACGTCTAGCCGCATTTCAACTGACTTACTCCGCTGCAGACTGGTGGGAGGCCGAGAGAGCCACGATTGGGATTGACGCTGCAAGGAGAATGCTTTGGGAAGCATTCAAGACTCGATTTCTCGAGAAGTATTTCCTTGAGGACGAAAGAGACCAACAAGAGAGGAATTTTCTGAGTCTAACCCAAGGAAATTGGACAGTCAGGGAGTATACCACACAATTCGAGCGACTTTCCCATTTCGCTCCGCATATGATAGACACCTCCGCCAAGAAGGTCAAGCGATTCCACCAAGGACTCAACCCACACCTCCGGCACATGATGATAGGCCATTTGGGCCAGTCGTTTGAAGGGATTGTCCGTCTTGCTTCAAGTTTGGAAAAGGATGCTTACCCTGTGCAAGGACCACAAGCGAATCGACCTCCACCCAGGACCTTCCAACCAAGGAACTTTCCCGCGCAATCATCGAGGAACAATCAAGGATGGAAACCCCAGACCAACAACTACCAGGGAACCAAGCGCACATGGGATGGGACAAGGAAGCCCCAAGCTAATTTTCCTCGACAACAGAATCAACAGCGAGGACCACCTCAGGCACAGCCCGCCGCCCAGCGACAAAACACTGATGGATGTTTCAACTGTGGAGTGCCCGGACATATTGCAAGGTATTGCACAGCCCCCTAGACCAACCGTCGTAATGACCTTGTCTGCCGTAACTGTAACAAGCCTGGTCACATAAGAAAGGATTGTCGAGCACCACGTGGAGGCTACTATGGGGCACCTGCTCAAGGACAGCAAGGACAGGTTAGGGTGAATGCCATCATTCCTGACAATGCAGAGTATAATGCTGAGGAACAGCATAACTTGGAAGGTACACTCATTTTATTTCACTGTCAAGTTAGAGCTTTGTTTGATACCGGTGCCGCCCGTTCTTTCATAGCTATTAAGATGGTACGTGATTTGGGATTGCTACCCCTAGCACTTGAGCCGATCCTTAATGTCGTTTCGCCCTTGGGAGTATCCGTTAAGTTAGGTAAGGTGTGCAAGGATTGTCCCTTGACACTAGAGGATAGAAATCTTCCGGAAGACTTGATAGTCTTGTCAATGTCTGAGTTCGACGTGATCCTAGGAATGGATTGGCTTACTAAGTATGGCGCTAACCTGGATTGTGTTAGTCGGACCATTGTCTTTTCGACTCCTGGTTGCCCGCGGATCAGATTTCAGTGCCAACCGTTGAGCGACATGTTTATCACGAGCTGCCTAGCCACGATTAAGACTTCAAGCACGGATCTTACTATCAAGCAGATCCCCGTTATTCAAGACTTTGAAGATGTGTTCCGAGGTATCTCAGGACTTCCGCCGAAGAGAGAGATAGACTTCTGCATTGAGTTAGCATCTGGAACGTTGCCGATTTCCAAGACCCCGTATCGGATGGCGCCAACAGAAATGTTGGAATTGAATAAGCAAGTTCAGGAACTTGAAGACTTAGGTTTTTTTCGCCCGAGTACATCGCCTTGGGGAGCACCAGTTCTATTTGTGAAGAAGAAGGACGGAGAGCTACGACTCTGTATTGACTATAGGGAGCTGAATAAAGTCACGATCAAGAATAGATACCCACTTCCCCGGATAGACGACCTGTTCGATCAACTGCAAGGATCAAGGATATTCTCGAAAATTGATTTGCGTTCAGGGTACCATCAATTGCTAGTTCGACCGAAAGACATACCGAAAACTACCTTCAGGACAAGATATGGACACTACGAGTTTCTAGTGATGTCTTTTGGATTGACTAATGCCCCGGCAGTATTCATGGACCTAATGAATAGAGTATTCAGACCCTATCTGGATTAATTCATTATAGTATTCATCGACGACATTCTAATTTATTCAAGGACGGAAGAAGAACATAAGAAGCATCTACAAATTGCTCTACAAACTCTCAGAGACAATAGTCTGTATGCGAAATTCAGCAAATGTGAATTCTGGCTTCAGGAAGTTAAATTCCTGGGACATATGATATCACAGGATGGGATTTCCGTAGACTCATCTAAGATCGATGCAGTCTTGAGCTGGAACAGGCCAACCAACGCGATCGAAGTTAGGAGTTTCCTTGGATTGGCTGGGTATTACCGGAGAATTGTGGAAGGATTCTCTAGAATCGCAGGACCATTGACAAGCCTGACTAGGAAGGAAACGAAGTACGAATGGACCGATAAACATGAGGATGCATTTCGGGAATTGAAGGAGAGACTAACCTCAGCACCCGTGCTTGCGATACCTAAGAGTGGTGAACAATTCATAATCTATAGTGATGCATCACACCAAAGACTTGGTTGTGTGCTAATGCAAGAGGGAAATGTCATCGCATACGGATCGAGACAATTGAAGCCGCATGACAAGAACTATCCGACGCACGACTTGGAACTAGCTGCAATCGTGTTCGCCCTGAAGATTTGGAGACACTATTTGTATGGAGAAAAGTTTGACTTGTTCTCAGATCACAAGAGTTTAAGGTACCTGTTCTCTCAGAAGGGGTTGAACATGCGACAACGGAGATGGATGGAACTACTCAAGGACTACGACTTCTCTTTGCAATACCACCCGGGTAAAGCAAATGTTGTAGCCGACGCTCTAAGCCGGAGGCCACGCCTTTTGGTTGCTTCGATTTTGATTAGAGAATGGCGAGCATTGGAGACGTTAGCCGAATTCGACCTTCGACCAGTGGAATCAGGAGAAGGACGACACTTCGGATGTCTTGTCGTACAACCGACTCTCATCAGCCGCATCTTGGAAGCTCAACAGTCGAACGAGGATTTCAAGTTATGGTTTGCCAAGATGTCCGCAAAGGAACCAGAGATATGGAGTATTAGTACGGATGGAGCACTGAGGTGCAAAGGTAGACTCTGTGTGCCAAATGACGATGGTCTCAGGAAGAACATTCTGGACGAAGCACACAAGTCAAGGATGACTATCCACCCAGAAGGAAACAAGATGTATAAGGACTTGAAGAGAAACTTCTGGTGGGAAGGAATGAAGCGAGAAGTGGCCGAGTATGTATCGCAATGTCTTATTTGCAAACAAGTGAAGGCAGAGCATCAGAAACCACCTGGACTCCTACAACCGCTACCGATTCCCCAATGGAAATGGGAGCACATCACCATGGATTTTGTGGTTGGATTACCAAAGTCTCAGCAAAACCACGACGCTATTTGGGTAATAGTGGATCGACTCACCAAGTCAGCACATTTTATCGCCTACAGCATGACGTACCGTGTTGAAAGATTGAGCCGGATGTATCTCTAGCAAGTAGTGCGACTGCACGGTGTACCTGTCTCAATAGTTTCATATCGAGATTCACGCTTCACCGCAGAATTCTGGAAAAGCCTTCAGACAGTAATGGGAACTTCATTGAATTTGAGTTCAGCCTTTCATCCACAAACAGACGGTCAGACAGAACGAGTCAATCAAGTGATGGAGGATATGTTGCGAGCCTGTGTCATTGAATTCGAGAGTTCATGGGAGACGCATCTACCTTTGATCAAGTTTTCCTACAATAACAGCTACCACACGAGCATAGAGATGGCGCCGTTTGAAGCTTTGTATGGAAGACCTTGCCGATCGCCGCTATGTTGGGCCGAAGTCGGAGATACTCAACTACTTGGGCCTGAGATGATTCGAGAAACCAGCAAGAAGATCCAGATTGTACGAGAAAAGATGAAGACAGCGCAATCCAGACACAAGAGCTATGCCGACAAGCGACGGAAAGATCTAGAGTTTGCAGTTGGAGATCATGTGCTACTCAAAGTCTTGCCAGTTCGAGGTATCGTCAGATTCAGACAGAAGAGAGGCAAGTTGTCGCCACGATTCATTGGACCATTCGAGATCCTAGAACGTGTTGGGAAGGTTGCATATCGACTTGCATTGCCGCCAAAGATGTCAAGAGTGCACAATGTTTTCCACATCAGCATGTTGAGGATGTGCGCCCACAACCCAACGCACGAGATCAGTTTTGAAGATATCGAGGTGAACGAGAACACGACCTACAACGAAGGACCGGTGCGTATTCTAGACCGAGGAGTGAAGAAGCTCAGAAACAAGGATATTCCGCTAGTGAAGGTTCAGTGGAAGCACCATGACGAAGGAGAAGCTTCATGGGAATTGGAGTCGGAGATGCAAGAGAAGTTTCCATTTTTGTTTTAACCCTGTTTGTTTCGGATTTTGAGGACGAAATCTTTAATGAGGGGTGGATGATGTAATACCCTGTATTTTTGTAATATGTTATGTGAATAAGACCCTGTATGCTTCTTTTAATACTTGTTTGAGCATGGCCTTACCCTTGGTATAATTTGGATACCAATCGATTGACAAGTTTTCCAATCGATTGCCTTATTTTGGGTACCAATCGATTGGCAAGTATACCAATCGATTGCTTATGTCAATCGATTGGCACTTATACCAATCGATTGAAGGCAGCTGGGCAGATTCTTTTGCTCTGGCTGGGGTTTGTCCACGTGAACACTTTCTCCCTATATATATCAGCTCATTTCTGCGTTTTTGGGGTTCCAAGAAATTAGAGGGAGTGAGAGGGAGTGTTTGTGTGTGTTTATATATATATAAACTCTCATATATATATATACACACACATATATACATATATTTATACACCCACACACACATCTAGGGAGAAGAAGAAGAAGAAGACCAGAGAAGAAAGAAGAAGAAGAAAGAAGAAGACAGAGGAGAGACAGAGCAGAGGAGAGAGAGAGGAGCCACCATTGAAGCTCCAAGCTTCAATACTCATTCCCACACACACCCTAGACGCCTAAGGTGAGTTTTAAACTCACTTGGTAGCTTTATATTGGTGTTAGAACATGCTTTGAATGAAGAAATGGAGAAGAAATCATGTATTCCCGTTTATATGTTGCTGGACAGTCTTCTCTGTGAAGAAGACGAAGTATCAATCGATTGGTACTCTTACCAATCGATTGACATCTTTCAGGTCCCAATCGATTGACATTTTGTGCAATCGATTGGCATGGATTGTGATCCAATCGATTGAACCTTTTATCAATCGATTGACACTACTTCTATGCCAATCGATTGAATCTTTTTCCAATCGATTGATGCCACTTTTATACCAATCGATTGAACCTCTATACCGATCGATTGGAAGCTTCAGAATACTGTTTTTCTTATAATAACTGTTTAGTTGTTTATTTACTGTTCAGTATTTCCCAGCATGCTTTATTATTGTAATACAGACATGATAACGAGTTAATGCAGCGTAGGGTCGTAGTAACAACAAGACTAACGGATAATGTTTATAATGTTAGATAACGGAATAGTCGTGAATCCTTTGGAGTTAACGTTCATTTCATTCAGAGAAGTTGGGCCACATTGGGATTGTCATGTATCGGTGATAGAGTTGAACTTAAGTAGGTTTGCTAAGATTCGGGAAATTTGCGTGGGCGGGCTTTGGTCGATCATATGTTCTTAAAAGCAGTAGACAGACGAAGGTGTCTATGACTTGCGGTGAACCGGACCATTTGCCCTAAGATAGCCAGATGATCTAATCATATGTTCTTAAAAGCGGTAGACAGACGAAGGTGACTATGACATGCGGTGGACCGTGATCACTGGTAGACGTCGCTAAGTCGTGGCATAGAATGATGTACTGTTGTTTAAAGTGTTATATCCCTGACATGCGGTGAACTGTGCATATGTTCTTAAAAGCGGGGGACGGACTAACGTGGTATCCATAACATGCGGTGAACTGTGCGTATGTTCTTAAAAGCGGTGGATGAGCAATGGTGTATTTATAGAGTTGAACTATTGTCGAGTCTGTTTCCCCTCAAGACGTGTTATCGGTCTTAAAATGAGTAAGACGTTAGTAATCGGATAATCGGTTTGATGTGAAGGAGTTACCCTTACTGAACTCTAATTTGGTTACGATTTATAACTTGTAATAACTTCAATAGTTGATACCCTGTTAGTATCTAACTCACTCAGCTTTCATTAAGCTGACGGCGTTTATGCCGCTGGACATTTCTATGTTCCAGCGCACCTTGGTTATGACTATACAGGTGAAGGGCCCACAGGAGAAGACTACCATGCTAGTGACGACGTCCCCGTGGAGAATTTCCCTGACGGAGGTCCGACCGAAGAAGACTACTACGCCGAGGACTACCTTTACGCCAACTGAAGACTAGACTAGAATTGTAGCTAATTGTCTTTACCGTTTTAGAACCCTTTTTTGTAGTCAGGCATATGTTGCCTTGACATTTGTACTTCCGTTGTCTTATATTTGATTCAAGACTCTGATGTGTAATAGTTAGTAACTTCTGTTGACTTTATGTTACATTGTGATTAGAACCTAGACTTCATTCGTGTTACACTATTACTTCTTGTTGCTTAGTACTGCATGGTGTGGACAATCATGTGACTTCACCCGTCGCTGCCTTTGGACCCAAAAAGGAAATTTATTTTTCTCTATTTTTGCCGTTCCGGGGCGTGACACACAGCACGCAACTCGACTATACCACAGCACTCAACAATACTACCACTCACAGCTATACCATCGCACACAGCTTTACTACCATACACAGCTTTACTATCGCACACAGCTATATACTACAACGCTCAGCAATACTACATCACTCAGCAATACATCCGCACATAGCTCTACAAGCACTCAGCTACACTACAACACCCAGCTCCTTAATACTATTATGGCATGTAGCCCCGATATGCTACTACGGCATGCAGCCCTAAGATACCACGACACTCCAACCCGACATACTACCCTCCCAAAATCGACACGCAATCTAACTCTAACATACGTAAAACCTGACACAAAGTCCCGATCCTATCCCAGCACCTGGGATTCCCACACCCGACATCCTATAATCTTAGTGACCGAATTCACATGCACCAATAATAAATAGTATCGACCTATACGGTCGATAGACCCACTACTAAGCACGTCGACTTTTTGATTCGCTTAACAATATTATAATATTGTTTATACAATGGGTTCTACTGTTTAATGCATTAGATCCATTATCCCACGTGTGTATTATTCTAATACAACTTTCCAACATCAACGTATGATAATACACAGGTTAACAGTTCAACGGGTATAAACAAACTAAGTATTTACCATTCTGTCAAGTTCGATCGATTGAAGTAAGTTTGATCGATTGAAGAATCTGGAGTTTGATCGATTGAACCTCGTTCGATCGATCGAGATTGGTCTTTGTTTAATCGCTCGAAAGCAGTTTGATCGATTGAATGTTGGTTTTCTTCTCAGAATGAACTGGACCATTCACACACGTCCAGGGTCCATCTAATCTTGCCGAAGCACTAATTTACATACATATATGCGCTACTAAGTGAGTATGGACACTCACCGTTAACGTCGACGACACCGGTAGCCGCGGGTGGTCTCGAGGTGAGTTTTCTCTCTCCTCTTTCTCTTCTCCTTCTCTTTCTCTTACTGGCCGAGAGTGTATGTGAGGGAGTGTTTGTGTATATATATCCGAATGTGTGTGTGTGTATATATATAATGGTATATCTCCCTCTCTCTAACTTTCTCTCAACTTTAGCAACCCCAAACACACACATAGAACCAACATATATATAGGGAGAAGGAAAAGTGCAGGTGGCAGAACACGTATACTAATAATACCATGTTCGATCGATCGAAGTGCATTCGATCGATTGAGAATAGGTCGGTCAAGGTTCGATCGATTGACAAGGGTTCAATCACTTGAGAAAAGGTTCCACATCACAATTTAGGTGAACAGAGGTTCAAGCGATCGAAGTGGGTTCGATCGATTGAGAAATGAAACTCTCGATCGCTCGAAGCTTTCTCGATCGATTAAAACCAAAATTTCAGGAAGGTAATTACAGATATACTGAATCTAATTTATATCAAAAGTATAATAAACGTACAATGGAAGTATAGGGTATTACAAATAATAACGGAGATAATATGTTCAGGGTGCAATATATTAACACGAGGTTAAACGGAAAGTGATAACAATAATAATAACAATAATATTAATAATAATAATATTAATAATAATAGTAGCGAAATAATATGTTCGGGGTACAACATATTAAAGCCTGAAGTTAAATCGATATTAATAGTAATAATAATAAACAAAGGATAATGCGGACATTAATCTAAGTATACCAAGTGAGTTAGGAACTCACCGTAGGTCCGGGGTTGCAGTGTGGTTTGGGATTTCTTCCTTTCCTTTCTCCTTCACTCTCTCTTTTTTTTTCGTCATCCCCAACAACTAATGGGAGGGGGTTTTATAGGGAAAAAGGGGAGGGCCACCAATATGTATATATATTATACACACATACACAAAATACTCAAGCACACAACACCTCATACAACACCTCACATAACACTCAAGCACACAACACCTCATTTGGACACCTACACAACTCACTCAAGTACACAACACCTCATATAGACACCTCACCACTACTTGATAGGGGTTGTTTAGGGTTGGCTTAGGGTATAAGCATGGTTGGATAACACAGGTATAATTACGGGTTCTGAAATAATATTAATTATAGTGGAAATCTTATAATTACTATCCAGAACTGGAACTTATATTAATAAAATAAAATAAGAATTACAGGTATTACACATGATCTAGGGCATAATGTTAATAGTAGACCCTCCATCAACAAGGATTCTGTTTATTGGGATCCCTTCAATATGTTCATATAGCGGTTTTAAATGTTGAGACATCTTATAGGTGGGCTTCTCAAAGACCACCTTGACAAGCCCTCCTGATACTTGTCCTTCTTCAGCTAGTCGCCCTTTCGGCCTTAAGATGGTAATCTTAGGTCGATCAGACTATCGATCAGTGGCGTCCACATTAATGTGGCCTCCATTATTTCAAGCTTACCGATTTCACCACCATTCTAGAACTCCCCCTCTATGGCTGCTACCTCTGTAACCTGATCTGCTACCACATCACCTTCCATTACTGCTGGTTGATCTGGCTTGGTCACGAAAGACATGGGCAGAGTGAACACCATGTTTGTAGACAATTCTTTTGGAATGGTCCCGAATTGAATCATTGAGTCGTCCGAATCTGAAAAATCATCGGCCTTTTCTGTTTTCTCAATTTTACAGTGTTCTGGGGTTTATCCGACTCCTTTATTTTCCTTGGCCTCGTTTTGCTCCAGTGTCTGATGTATTGGGGAGTCCGGTACGTAGGGCTGCAGAATCCTTGGTGGATTGCTGGCCCGATCTTTCCAATACTATCGTTCCCTTTCAGCATGCCTTGCCCATTGGTATCTCCTTTTCTAGGACTTGCTATACCTGGGCTACGTTGGGAACTTAGGATGTTCAGCTCGATACCATTCTCCTTCATTTACCCTCGGTGGTACTACCATCCTTGGCCGTGTGTCCGACATTGGGCCCATTTCTGGCACATTTGGTTTGGAAAACATCTGATGACGCCTTACCCCCAACCGGCCTGAATTTCTTAGGCCGATTTGCACTGCTGGTGACGATTTTGGTTGCCACTCGGGCTTAAACTAGCTTTTCCTGGGCAGCATAAGCCTCTCGTGCATAGACATTCTCGGACTAGGCTCGCAGTGCTCATTCACCCTCGGCCTCTTGCTTGGGCTAGAGGCCTCCTTCTTGATATCGGTCTTACACCTTGGGCAAAGGCCTTGCTCTATCAGATCCAACTGTCGCTGCAGATCGGTGATCAAACTATCTGTATTTGACCGCACCATTTCAATCTCGGCCTTGCGTTCTGATTGCTTTCGCTCCTGATAAGTCTTCTGGAGCTCGTGAATTGTTACCTTCGGCCCTTCCATGGCCGAAATGGCAATCTGTTTCCCTTCCCTCTACTGTGGCCTTTCCTTCTTCTTGGTCAGGTCAACCTTTGGTCTGGGCCTTGTCAACTTAGTTAGATCGGGCACTACCATGTTGGCACTGGTAATATGAGAAAATGAATTTGTATCAACTCCCATGGCTTTGTCCGAGAATTTGAACACTCCATTCTCTACGTTTTCCTGTATCACATTACAAAAAACCACGCAGTTGTTAGTGGAGTGTTTCCAAGAATTGTGCCATTTACAATATTCCTTATTTTTAATGTTATCGGCCTTAGGGATCCGATGACCATCACTAAGCTTGATCATTTTTTCAGCCAGAAGGGCGTCGAAAATCTGATCGACCATGGTAATGTCAAAAGTATAGTTTTTTTCCTGCATCGAATGCCATCTTTTTTGCAGCAGCATTGTTATTCATGGGCTTGTTCAAGGCATTGCAGACTATCGACCGCTTATAAACTAACTCGGCCATATCAATTTCCGTTTCGAGGTCACAATTTGCTAGATGGACCTCGTAATTGGGATCTTTATAGTATGTACCCTTGGATGAGTTTTTCTTCTCCTGCTCATCCAAAAGGATACGCCAATAGTGAGCGGCCCTCGTAGCTAGCTCGAATAGATCACGAAAATCGGTCCCTTCAAACCTCTTGCGAAGCTCAAAGAACATCCTCCCATAGCCATCTTAACATACTCCTCTTCGGGCAAGACGGTCTTGCACCTATACTTGGCCTTTCCGAAACGGGCTATATAAGTTCCCACCGTCTCCCCTACTAATTGGAGCATTTTGGACAAGTTTGCCAATAACGTCTCGGGCTCAGTCATGTAGAACTGGCCATGGAATAACTCCTCCATCCCTTGCCAATTTCGCACGGAATTGGCAGGCAGATTGACATACCATAAGAAGGCTACATCTGTGAGGGAGTTTGGGACCAGCCTCAGTTTCAACGGGTCACTACTATCCACATGGCCGCATTGCACTATGAAACGGCCTATATGCTCCAGGAAGGATTGTTCACTTTCCCCAGAGAACAAGGTAAAGTTTGGGACCTTGTATCCTTGGGGAAAATAGACTTGGTCAATTTCAAGGGGGGTATGGCCGTCTATACATCGGCCTCTCCATCCTCTCATGAACGGCCTGTACTCTTCGTGGATGGCCGCCACCAGCTTCTCCTTGTTGATAGGTTATGGGACAACGGGCTTAACTACCTCCACGGGGGGTGCTATTTGGTGTTGGTTGTTATTGGCCTGATGAGGCCAAAACAAATCATTAGCTCTTTACCCCCAGCAGCGTGGGCAGGGGGACCGGTATAACCGATTGTTTCTGTGTTATGGCCATTATGTTGGAGAGTCACTGGTGTCACCGATCCGGTGGGATCGGTGACCACCGTACCACTAGCCTCTCCTAACTATAACTCAAGCTGCCTGCTCAATCTGTTATGCTTTCGGAGATTCGGGCACACATATCGTGGATCTTTTGGCTTATCGAACACACATGATATGCTAAAACCTGATCCTTCGACCAGTTCCTTGTTGTTTTTGGCCTCATAAGTAGTTATGAGTTGGCCTATCTTTTCAATCAAAACGTTCAACGTTGCATGCGTCTTTTCCGCTGATGCTATCAACCTATTCTGGCCTCTTTGCATCTCGAACATTTATTCTATCAGCGTTTGAAAATTTCCCATAAAGCCTAGGAGTGCATTATAGTCATGCCTCATAGGTTCCAAACAGGCTCGGTGTGCGTGCAAATTAATGTCCTATGTGCTTGAGTGAGTGATACTCAAGGCTTTGAGATCTGACTTCTAACAGGGTGATTGTGTATGGTGAGTAGGAAACTACCCTCACCGAAAGCTCTATGGCAGTACTGAAGTGCACAAGCTAATTAGTGCAAGAGTTTACCAAGTAAACAATCACAAACGACTAATAAAATATGAAAATATTTTATTGAATGTTTGGAAAATAACAACAAAACTAAAGAACAGGATCAGAACATGCTCTAATTGTTCAAAAGAGTGAAAACAGTAAAAATAACAAAGAGGGCAGACCTATTTGCTGTGAATGCTATGGACACAGAATAACAAGAACACAAAGGTTTGAATGCTTTGAATGCTGTATGAGTTGTATGAATGTTGTTTTCGAGAATGACCTGGAGTCCTTTGTACGGTTGGCCTACCTTTGTATTTATAGCGGCCTTAGAGCAATCCTGATATGGCAAGGACTCCTTGACTTGCGCTTCAAGCAGGATATATATTGCAGAATCCTTCCTAATCCCAAACTCCTTCCTTATCCCCACTATGATTGAGTCAATCCCAATATTCTCGGGATGCGTCCAATCTCATTCCAAAAAGGACTCTGCTTCCTTAATTTCAAGATGACATTTGCCCTAACAGCCAGAGACAGAACCACCTACTCCTCTTACCCATCGGGCTCATATGAACATACTTTTAGCTTCATCGGGCTGATGTTCTTCCACTTATTAGTATCTCTGACGCCTATGAGCCCGATGATGGCCACATGTACATTTCTGAATAACCGGACTCCACCATTGGTCTTTATTATTTCTTTCAAATACGGTGCTCGATCACTGAGTATACTTCCTCATCACCTATAGGGCTCTACCAAGATCAGGCCTACGCCTCTCTGGTTCAAACCACACAATGTCTCTCTCTTGAGCCTGATTACTCATCGTAGTCTTGGGCCGGCCAGTCCAGAACAAGGCTTGGGCCAATCATCTTCAGGCCCATTCCAACAACGCTCTCGGGCTCAAAAACCTTTGGCGGTTTTTAGGTGCAAACAGTATCATACATTCTAAATTGGTGTCAAAATATTTAACTTTGGTCCCAAAATATTGTACTCCCTCTATCCCTTTTTTTGAGTCCACCTTTGGGAACTCAACTTATTAAGGGGACAAAAAGAATCTACACCTACTTTCCAAAATTGCCCCTAATCATTACAATAACTTTTTTAGTTTTGTCTTGGTGTAGATTTCAAGGAATGGTAGTTTTGAAAAGTAAGTAAAAATTGTATGCCAATTTAGAAAAGTGGACATTAATTTTGGGACATCCTAAAATAGAATACATGACTCCAAAAAGTGATGTAGGGAGTAATCAAATATCAAAATGTTGCCAAAACTACTATGATGTATGATACATCAAAAACCATACGTCATTGAACTTTCTAGAGGCTGTTTGGTAAAACAAAATTTCAGTTCTGTATTTCATATATAAGTAAACGATTCTATAAATTCAAGTGTTTGTTGAGTGCCAATTTATTGCATAGAAGTCTGTGTCCAGTCCAACAACTCTCTTAAAACTGATTCTCTATCAAACTAATATTACCTTGCTTCTCAGGAAAACTAGATAAAACGTCTAGATAAAACGCGAGATCTGGTACAGTTTTAAACTTTTTCGGAACAGACCCTCATAATTCTAAATTCGACGTATAAAATCGAGACTGACTTGAGACCAACTTAAATTTAAAGCGAGTTTAGGCATTCTTTTATAAATTTTGGGATAGAATAGAACTAAGATTCAATACGATCATGGACTGACCCATTAAACAAGAATACCACCAAAGATAAGGAGCACGAATCCAACACACAAGAGTTAAGGCTGTTGAATGTGTAAAGATCAGCTTGTGGGCTGCCCAAAGCCCAATACTAAATTGGCCATAGAACCAACACTAGTTTGTGTACCCTCGTGATAGGATATTTTTTTTTGGGTAGTTTAGTGATAAGGATATTTTATAGTTCTTGTATAAGCATAGGTCCAACAAAAAAATCACTTTAAATGATTGAATTTGTAATATTAAAAACAATGCTACTGTAATAGAATGCATTCAGTGATTATTTTTAGAAGAGATTTTTCAATTAAAGTTCAATGGATTTTTCTCTGGCTTTTCAGTTAAGTGGTACATTATCAAATGCACTGAAAAAGAATAGCACTTAATTGAGTTATCAAACACACCCTTAGTGCCTAGTCTCTGCACTGCACTTATATTTTAAAATTTCACAAAACTACGAATTTTACAAAAGTAGTTTTGTGAAATTCACTACTTTTTCACAAAAGTATAGGGTCCGTTTGATAAAACTGAAAATTAAGTACTAAAAATTTTAAGCTATTGAATTTCACTAAAAATTTTCAGTGATTTTTTTACTGCTTTTTCATTTAAGTGGTATATTACCAAACACAATGAAAATAAATAAGTGCTAAAAGTTTTCATTTTCACCACTTAATTGGGTTATTACACACATTATGTAAGCAGGCACTTTTCACAAAACTACAAATTTTTAAGATCCTTTAGACTCTTAAGTTCAGAATCAGAGACTTAATGCTAATTATCTTCTTTTTTTTCTAAATTTATTTTGTGATCTAAATTTTTGAATGAAATCTCTTCTCACGAAAAACAAATAATCAAAATTTACTTTGGTAATTTCTTAAAAAATTATGCTTGAATACAGTTGCCGAATGGGGCCCATGACAGACCCGTGAGTAGGGCTTTAGCCTTGACAAGTAAAATTCGGACCCAACCTGAACCTGCCCTAAAGGGGCCAGATGGAAGGCCCAATTGCATACAAAGTCCGGACCCACAAACCCAACGTCTGAGACTGTCCGCATGGTAAATACCAATTGCCAAAAAGACAAATCTTTTATGCTCTAACCCTTGTAATAGGGCCTGGCAAGCCCGCCCATAATAAATGGATTTAGGTGAGGTAGTTCTTCTTAATGGGCTAGGTTTGGGCTACCCAATAAACATAATTTTCATTAACAGTTCGAGATAGGTTTAATTAAGAACCCAATTAGCACTCAGCACAACAAACATTCAACCAAAAAAACAAATAAAATTTGTAAAATGTTTATTTTGCCCTTAAACCTTAAAAATGCCATAACTTATTAAAATTAAATAAGAATTGAACGTCGTCAGAGCCTATAAGATCATATTAATATGAAGAACATTTTGGGCCTAAAAAGTACATATATAATAAAATGACCAAATTGCCCCTAGAACTTATATTTAATAAGTTAAAACAAATCAAGTCTTCAAATAATACGGTCTCACCTATCCTAAGTTTTTTAGTATTCTTGACCTAATAGCGGGGTCCATTTGGCATGAAATTTGTTTTAAGAAAGCAGCGCGTGATGTGTCACATTAATACGGACAAAACACATCACAGACACTATTTCTACCATATCGTGTAGAGTTATTTTAGGATTTCTCCGTGCCGGCCACCATGCTTCATAGGAGGGGAATGTAGAAGATATCTCAATCAAGAACAAATTGATATTATCTTATACATCATGAGAATACAGTGATAAGATCATCTTTATTGTAAATTTGTTATGATATTATCATACTATTGCAATCCTTTAGATATGATCTTATCTATTACAATCCATCAAATATAGTTGATATTTTATTTCATTTTATTTTTTAAAAAAAAATTTATTATTATTTTTTTTATAAAAAATGCCAAGTACATCAGTTTGAGACACTTAAAACGGTTTACATGCTAATGTATCAATGACGTTCTTTGTTAACTTGTATCATGTTGTATATCTGTACACATGTGTGATCAGTAAAAGTAACATTTTTCACATACTACTATGGTATTAAGTTCAATCCTTGTCGTCACACTGATCTCTAAAATTAACACATGCTTGGCCCTTATCAAAGAAAGTATGATCACACATGAGGAGGCGGCCTATTGAGAGTATAAATTTTTAAGGTACACCCTCTCTATCAATTCATACATTTAGAGTAGATGGTTGTTAACAGGAAGACCTACCCCACTAAAATTTGAAACAAATTTTTTTCTATATGTATTGCAATTTGACATTTCTTTTTGTTAAATAACCCCACTTGAATTGGAAGAAAAAAAAATAAAGGGGGGGGGGGGGGGGGGGTGGGGGTGGGGGGCGAGAGAGTAGAGTAAATTTGATTGTAATAAGGATTTTGAAGAAGTGTTCAGTCATTGCCGCAGCCATTTGAGAGAGAGAGAGAGAGAGAGAGAGAGAGAGAGAGAGAGAGAGGCAAAATAATGCATCAAGAACCTCTAGAAACAAGTCAAATTTCCTGTCATTACAGCAAAAAATTAGATCAAACAGGATTGCAGAGTTTTTATCAAACTAAAACAAATATCCCTCGCAAAAAATTTCAATAATAAAAACATATATACAAACTTACGCTACACCGTAAAGAAAATCAAACCAATTACAACAGAATAGACCTCACTGAAAATTACCAATCTGGGAGAGGTATAACAATATGTACAGTGACAAGAGGATTGAGAAAACAAACAATCAATTTCCATTCGTGTGCGTAAAATCTCACGACCGCATTGACAATGGAAATCGTTACAAGAATCTACGAGAAAGGGTCTCTATAACAATCGTCAATCGAGAGAGAGTGAGCAACTCACGGAGAAAGTAAATTTCATACAAGCAAAGTATGAACTCAAGAAAATAATACCACTTATTATTATTTTCCTTTTCCCGGGGTCCCTTCACGCTGGCTTCGGAAGTGATTGAGAAGCTGTTGTGCCTGTTTTCATCACAAAAGCATATACTATTATCTTCTTTTTGCGATGCCTCTTAATCATTATAGCGAACACACACTCGAATGCTAGTTTAAATCACAGCAAAAACACCAATTGTCTATATTAAAATCCACTTAACCTATGTTTCATTCATTGATCTAGATAGTGAAGGGAAAAGAAACACCGAGTAGAAACACTATTTTTTTTTTTATGAAATAGTGCTGAAAATAGTAAGGAACTTCTTAAAAAAAAATTTGTTGAATTTTTTGAGTCACTTCCTTTCCTCTTTTCTTAGGTTTCTATTATACTCTGAAAGATTTTAATTTCCAACGTCATTTAAGCATGAATTAACTGTATGGAAATACTTTTCCTTCTCGTTTCCTTTTCTGTATCTAAATTGGCAAAATATAAATAAACCACCCAACGAGAACCGGGTGTGAAGGAAAAATATACACGGACATACACACTCATGCACACACACACTCACACACACACATATGTATATATATATAACTAAAGGATATGGAGCTGCATACCTTCTCTTTGGCTCTTGGTGTGCCAGACTGAGACAATGTGACAAGTGGTGGAACGGCTCCCTCTTGCAGAACCAGGCGACAAAACTTGGTACTATGCATACAGAGTTGTAATAGTATAGAAGCAGCATTTTCCTTTCCCCTCTGAGACCCCATTTCAGCAACTTCGACCAATAGAGGAATGCCACCTACTCGTGCAATCGCGACACACCCCTCTGCAATTGTAGACAGATTTGCAAGAAGAGCAACGGCTTTGTCTACCATTTCCGTCGGAGGGTCCATCAAATCGACAAGATACCTCACAGCTCCGGCTTGGACTATACGAGCCTTGTTCTCGTGAAAGATTGAGAGGTTAAATAAGGTCATAGCAGCATCTTTCTTTCCTCTTAGAGTACCTATTGTAGGAAAACAGATGAAATGCAGGTATGTAAATAAACAAGAATTCAGAACCTCGTCTTTTGTAGGTTGAGGCATGTGCAGGGTCACCATACTTGAGGCTCTATTTGGTACGAAGGGAGGAGAGAGGGAAGGAAAGGGGGAAGAGATGACAGAAGAGGAGAGAATCCTTTGATTGAGGGAAGGGAAGAGGCATCCCTCCTCGCTCAAGTGGAGGAATTGGGAGAGAGAAGAAGCTCCCTTTTCTTTCTTTCTTTCTTTCTTTTCATTTTTGTCCTTAACAAATAAAAAATAAAAAAATCACTCTTTTCTTATGAGAAAGGTGAAACAGTAAAGTTCATAGTATTCCTTATTTAACTTTATCCTTTCCTTATTATACAACCAGACATAAGGAGGGAAGAGCCCCTTCCTTTCCCTAAGGACACATCTTTCGTCCCTCCTCCCTTCCCTTCCACTTTTCCATTGCCCATTGGGCATTAGTCATTCCGTGACGAACCCAGTTGGACGGATCTCAAATTTCCATCTAGGCTCGGCCTCGGTGTTTGTGTGTGTGAGTTTACCCACATACTAGCTTATTCGCCCAACTGAGTATTTATGAGCTCACTTAACGTTAGTGTGGTACAAGGGCGTTTCAAGAGCTTTTAAGAATATCAAGTCAGAAACTCAAGAGACACGCGTCCATTACCAAGGAAAAAGTGATTTGGCTTTGAATTACTAACATCAAGGGCTCAAAATACAACCCACCTGTTCCTAGAAGTACAACCAAGGCTTTAACTGCACCTGAGCGGCCGATCTTTGCCCTGTATTCTTCCAAAACAGAGAGACTGAACAGAGCAGCTGCGGCATTCTCTTTCGCTCTTCCATTTCCCGTTTTAAGAACATGGATTAACAGTTCTAGTGCTCCGGCTTCCGCAATCATGGCCTTCACATTTTCATTAATCGATAGGTTCAAAAGGGAAGTAACGGCATGCTCTTGAGTTAGCTTCACTTCTGAGTATAACAATGAAAGTAATGGTGAAATAGCCCCACAACGTCCTATAATGAGACGATTCTCCATGTTGTGCTTTGCAACAAAACGCAATTCCTCTGCAGCTGAAGTGTGTACTTCATTCGATTAGCTCTTTAGATCTTCAATCAGTTTCTTTGCACAGGAAGTTGATACAAGATCGCTACCTCCCGGGTCAGAAGATGGAAAAGTGAGTGCTCTTGGGTAGTTTCAGTTTCCATTGCGGGGCGTTTCAGAGATTGTCTTTGAGCTATGATATTGTTTGCTCGGAAACCAAGGAGAAGATCCTTCATGCTTACTGGTAACTGGTGATGCATCGATTGATTCTAAAGGCAGATAATCAATGCTAGTTATAGCACTTGATTCTGATTCACTCCTGCTGTGAGTGTACGACTGTTCGGGTGATGAGTGGTCGGACTTTTCAGTTCCCCTATTCTGGGATTCATTGGATTCTTCATCCCTACATCTAAAAGAGACATCGTTCTTCCGCTTCTCGAACCCATTTCCAACCTCAAGTGAAGAATCATTACTGCGTGAAGAACAGTGGAAACTGTCCATACGCATAAGATCATGAGCAGACGAGTCTTCAGTATTCACACACTCAAAGGTGGTGTTGAAGAGTTTTATATTGTTTTCCTCACTCCAATTTTCAATAAGAGCTTTTACGGTATAATTGGGAATGAGATTCGTGTGCGAGAGCGTTTGACGCGTTTTCGGGCAAACGGTCAACCCATGATCCATCCAGTTTTGGATCGAAGCCCTTTCGTAGGTTTGGCCCGAAGCTACAATCACCGGGTCCAACATAAGTTCTAATGATAAAGGGCAACGGAAGTACAAAGGGACATGGATACCATTTATGGCCATAAAGCTCTCAAATTTAACCATGCAATTCCGAATATGGGAGATGAGGACAATAATGTCACTAATCTGATCTAGCTCGGCTTTCGTTTTATTGACTTGGGCTTTCACTCTTTCCTTTTCCAAGGCCACACTCTCTTTCAGAAGATCTTGGCTTGACATCAAACTAAGAGATTCAATGATTTTAATTAGATTTTCGGAGGATGTAACAATTCCTTCTCTTTGACTTTTCAGAGCCTCTTCTATGTGTTCAAATGTTCTATCAAATTCCAAACATTGAATTTCTCGCATACAGTGCTGAAATTGATTATAAGCAAATTTAAAAATTTTACAAGACAGGAGAAGAAATACAAATAATAGATCGCAAAAACAATTAAAAAAAGATAGTGACATTTGGTGACAAACAAACAATAAAACAAAGGACGGAAGAAAGAAACTTGAACTTAATATAGACCTGAATTCTAGTTAAACTCGAAGTAGAGGGTGATGACTGTAACAACGTACATAAAATGCGACAAATCTCCAATGAAAAGCTTTGTAATTTCATCACCAATGGCTCGCTCTGCAGAACCTGGAAAAGAAAGACAAAAATTTAAAACATATAGAGACCCACTAGTTTTTGTTTTGGTAAAAGGAAAAGAACAACAAAGCTAACTTCCGTGAGGGAAGCGAGTACCTGAAATGTTAGCCATAAGGGCATAACTTTAACTCCCTAAAGGGATTATCTAACAGAACAAGAGGGTTAATTTGATCCGCCCCAACATTAGCTAAGAGGTCCGCACATTGATTGCTCTCCCTTTTAATATGAGTTATAGTACCCTTACATCTATTCAGTAAAACAAAACAGTCATCAATTAAGACTTTAAGAGACCCACTAGCTGCTAGATCACTAGTTGCTCCAAAAGTTTAAGATATTAGAAAACGAGGCCATTATCAATCTCTCACACACTCTCCCATGTGCAAACCTCTTTCTATGTGGAGAACGAAAAAACTGAAGTCCATCATAATAGAATGCAAATATATGAAACAGAAAGTGATGCCGAACAAACGGAAATCGCGAAAAGAAAAGAAAAGTGTCTAGGTATCCCTGTACCTAGAATAGAAATATGAAAAGCATCCCTGTGCAATTTCAATCTAGAATTTTATTAATCATCAAAAAGTGTCAAAATACATTATTTGCACCTTATTTATAGAGAATAAAAAGTCCTAGCTTTAAAGAGTTTCCTAACATGAAAACACTTCCTAAAACATAAATAGAGAGAATCAAATAAATGATAACATATTTATTCCAAACTAATCCATCTACTTGGGCCCTGAGTCTGGCCCAACCTAGTATTCACCCAACCACAAGGTGATCGGATGAGCTATGCTCTGGCGGCGACGACGGTAGAACTTCGGGAACGGCTTGATCATGGTACTGGTGTCTGCACCAACTCTCCCGGGGTGGGAAAAACTCGACCCTGTTGAGTGGATGAATGGCTGGCTCTGGTAGTACTCGAACATCTGCTGGAGCTCCTCTCTGGTAATCCATGTACAGTTTGAGTCCGGTCGTCCGCTCCAACGAACGAGAAAGCGCTGAACACCGCCATCCCTCGTAGACATAAGCTGCTCGTCTAAAATAGTACCAATAGAGTCTTTCTGTGCTAGTGGAACAGGTAAAGGGGTAGGATCGAGAATACGAGGGGAAGTAGGGGAAGCAGGGTGGTCAATAAAACGGCCATCCGGGATAGCTGGGGAACCCTTATAGGCAACTAAATCCTCAATATTAAAAGTGGAACTAATGCCATAATCTGGTGCAAGTTCAATGACATGCGTTTGTCCCGATTCGTTTTAGTATCTTAAAAGGTCCGGCGCTACGAGATTGCAACTTCCTAACGGCACCGGATGGAAACCGTTCGGGTCTAATGCGAATCATAACATAATCACCTAT